>VXBL01007148.1:1287899-1364215 GCA_013400195.1 Aramus guarauna
GCACAGCCAGTCTCCCCCAGTAGTCATCAGACAGCTCCATTTCACCTGTTTCTGAGAGAGACAAGAGGAGAAGAGGTGGTCATGGCCTCTCTTCCACCCCTCTTTGCTGCATCTCTAGAGCCCACTGGTGCACGGCCTCTTCCCAGTCCAGCTGAGCCAGCTGCAAACCCCTCCCTGGACTCTTGCTGCACCTCTCTTGTCAGGGGCTACTGCCCTCCTCAGACCTCTCAGCTAGGCTGTTTGTGGGAACACTTCTCCAACCACTGCATTCGAAATGTTGGTTTCCAAGTCTTCAGTCATAACCAGATTGATGTGGGTTAGACAGGGCTCCCACCAGTCCCAAATGAGAGGTCTGAGAGGCCACAGCTGTTTCAGCAGCAAAGCTGCACCCTGGCAGGGGTTGGGAGCACACCTCTGTGCCTCCCCGTAAGGCCACATCCTCTCAAAACTAGATAACCGACAGAGACACCAGGAGGGGTCAAAAAAAATCTAGGATGGGCCAGGGCGGGTACACTTGGGTAATTTGAGAACACATGCTGGATGGATGCTGAGCTAACCTCATCCAGGACTGCAACAGGATCTGATTCTGCCCTCTGCAAATTATATGCAGGTTTTGATCGCTTATGATTTTGTTCCACTTAAACTTTTCCACCATGTATATGTAAGGCTTAGGTCCACAGCGAATCCAGGAGCATTTCTGATTTCATCTGTGGATGCGCAGCATCTTGTGTTCTGAAGACGGGGATTGATGAGGACATGAGTTAGGGCTCCCTAGTAGGGTAGAGAGTGAACTACCACAACAAGAAAGATGATTACTGCTCTGCTGACAGCCTTGACACCCAAATATCCACAGGGATCACTGACTGTCTGTCTGCTCCTTGTTCTCTGACAGAGACCTGAACACCTCCTTGGCAGGAGTTAAGGGAGAGCACGGCTGGACGAGAGCTGCAGTCTGCACTTGCAAAGGACTGTGCCGTGCTTTGACCTCGCAAGCAGGGTTCGTGTCGCCTCACTCCAGACATCTCATCTTCCTCGAAGACTAGTCACTCCTTTTACAGTCAAAGGAGGGAAACATGCATTTCTACAGTGACTCATCTACAGTACGTTAGACACCTCCTTTAGGAAGAGGTGGGTTGGACTGCAGTTCTTACAGTGTCCAGGCTGGAAAGTAGGTGCCTGGTTGTGTTGCAGACAATACAGCTCTGCACACTTTGCCAGCTGAATCCTAGCCGACTTGAATTGGGCATCAAAAAACAGTGGATACTTCAGAACAGTTCTTATGTTTTCTCCAGCTGCACAGTTATGCAGAGAAGGTCATCAGTATTTGCCCAGTGCTTGGGTAGTACAGTTTGTAAACAGCAGTGCTCATAAGGGGTTTAATTTCTCTATATTCAGACCAAGGTTTGGATGCTGTCAGCCATATAAGACCCATGGCTGTATGTTGAGGAATGAACAAAGGAAGGAATACTGCATTGGCTGTCACATCTTCAGGGCTGGACACAGAGGCAACATGGATGGGGTAAGGTGCAGAACTGGGGCTACAGTCACTAGTGTGTGGGAGGAAATGATCATGTATTCTATGCAGGGGTAGCAATGGTGGGTGCATTCTTCTTACCTTTTCTAGTAAATACACAGCTGGTACCATCAGCCAGCATCAGACCTGTCTGCCATACATAATAGCCTCTGCACCTTTGGAGCAGTACAATCTGATGTCAATGTGTCTGTCCCCAGGCAGCCTGGAGACACAGGGACGCCATTCTGGCTCCCCTTCCTTCTTCTCCCTTTGAGACTCCGCTTCTGCTGAAGCTACCAAAACCTCCTGGAGGCAGCTGTACCTTGGTCAGTATGGATGGCGCTGCTGTAGTTAAAACTAATTGATACTTCTGCTTTCAGACATGCCCAAAGATATATACACATCTGAAAAGCACATCAAAACTTAAAATGTTCAGCTAGCTGCTGGAAAGAACCAGCAGTCTTTTCCCAGATTGTCTTGCTGCTGCTTATCGCTACCGGCTTCTTCTAGCCTCCCAATCACTGAACAGTCCTTCTTCCTGAAAGGGAAGATGGTAGTAATAGCCTATGAGAAGTAGCAGCCAAGACAAGAAGAAAGGCTATGCAACTAGCTGTGAGACGAAAGAAAAGGGCACCCATAGAGACATGGCTCCAGCTACTCCTCACCCTTTTGTTTCAGCCGTGACGATTTGTCTTTGCACCCTCTGCTCCCCTCCCTGCCTGCAGCTGGGATGGGCACAGCCCTCATTCCTACGGCTGCCTTCCTGCTACGTGCCCTTAGTGCTACCCCTTAGAGATATCGTGAAAAGAAGAGTGAATGAAATGAAAGTGGTGCCAAGCCCACCTATGTGGTTTACCTAATCATGACATGTCAAAGCAGAGTTTGGGGGCTGTATCTTACTCAAGAGGAAGTGATGTTTCCTGCAAACCATGTATATTTCTTCAGGAGGTTTATTTGCTTTTCACTGTCAAAGTCACAATTACTCATTCAGACTACAACAGCAATGTATCATCCCGTGGTAGGGCAGGTATGCAACTTCATATTTGGCACTTGGAGAGGCATTCTGGCCTGCCCTTGGCTCCCTGCAGCACATCAGGCTCTGCTGCAACGAGTCTGAGGCTGTCCTCTGTCTCATCACCCTGTCAAAGGAAAGCAGTATAAGATCCCTTGCAGGCATATTTTAGATGTGTAATAGTGATATGCTTCATAAAACATATCAGCACATTTCAAAAGTTATTTCCAAAAGTTAAGCCCATGAGTCAAACAATACCAGGGAATCGAAAGTGTCCCACATGCCAAACAAGAACCAGCACACAGCTGAAAGCCACTGAAGGAAATGGGCAGCAGCTGGTGACACAACAGGAGTTGGTTTTCCCCTGTCCTCTCTTGGATGCCAATGCTTGTGAAATGCTGAGCTCCAGCAGGAAACACAGAGGGAATGCATGTCATAGTATACAATGGAAGGGTGTGTGTGTATCATTTTCTTGGCATTCAGGTTTACTCTGAACTTCCCATGGAGCTGTGGCACCAGCCTGATTCAAATAATTTATGGTAGAGCTGAAACTGCCTTCTAGGTCTCTCAGATCTTAACATAACTCCTTGAGTGGTCTTAGGAACATCAAAAAAGCAAAACCTACCTTCTCTCCACCTGGTCTGCACACACCCTGATGGCCATCAACTTTCCAGCTGCATATGACAGGGCCTAGCTGTCCTGTTACTTCACAGTTATGGTCTCTAACCTCACTTCCTAAGCAGAGTGTGAGGGGAAGGTCACAAGGGATTTATCAAGTTTCCTGGCCCCAGAAGGGGTGTGTGAGAACAAGGCAGGTCTCAGCCTGCTATGCACATGCTCACACCTGCAGACTTGTGGCATTTAACCTGCTTTACCATAGCAAGGTTCCTACTAAGAGGCTGCCTGCACCCAGATGCTAGTGTCCCTTATGCTTACCTCCTTAACTGCAAACCTCTCACAAATGCCAGCTGCATTGCCTCCAAGCCGGGAGTTTCAACGTCAGCCTTCATCAGTTCTTCAGCTTGTCTGTCACAGTATGGTGCAGATGAAGTGTCAGCCTCATCACTGGCACTAACTGGGTCATTTATTCCACTACATCAGTTTGTTCAGCTGAGTAGAGGATAGAGTATATTGAAGGTGGAGGATCCTGTGTTTCCTTGCTAACTTTCCAAAGTCATGTCAAACACTGGAGGAGACAGAGAGCAGCAGCAGCAGCACAATCCACAGGGGGGGTCTTGAGGTGTGAGAGACATAAACTGACGTAAGGAACACAATTCAGACCAATCAAAATGTTTGCATAAATTGGGTTGGGTTTTTTTGCAAATCTGTGAATGACAATAACAAACTAGAAATCTTCCAGGAATATTCACTTCATCACCTTCTCAGGGACTGAGGTAAGGTTGACCATCCATTAGTTTCTGAGTTCCCTACTCCTTGCTCTTCTTCAAGTGACCTCTGCTTTCTTCCCATCCTTAGGACGGGATTGGCCCCAATCACCAGGATATTTCAAAGAGAGTCAAGATTGCAATGTCAAATCACAATGACATCAGCTTCTTCCTTTTGCTGCCGATTTATCTGCAGAAATCTGTCCAACTGACACTTCATGTCCCTCATCATATTCAAGTCCAGATAGTCTTTGGCTTTTCTAATCTCATCTCCACAGTGTCTCTGTATTCCTGCTGAGTCATCTGATCCTGCTTCTACCTCTTGTACACATTCTTTTTATGTCTGAGTATTGTCAGGAGCTCCTTGGTCATCTGTGCGGGTCTTCTGCCACATTTGCTTGATTTCCTCCACCTTGGTAAGGACCATTTCTGAGCCTAGAGGAGATGATCCTTGAAAATCCACCAAATCTCCTGGACCCCTCTTCTCTTAAGGGCTGTCTCCCATGGGATTCTTCCAAGCAGATTCCTGAAGAGGCCAAAGTCTCTTCTCCTGAAGCCCACGTTGGTCATCCTGCTTTTTGTCCTGCTCCCTCCCCTCAGGATCCTGAAGTCCACTATCCCATGGTCACTGCAGTCAAAGCTGCCCCAAACCTTCACATCTCCATCCAGTCCTTCCATGTTTGTAGATACAAGGTCCATCTCTCTTTGTTAGCTCCTCAGTCACCCGTGTCAGAAAGTTGTCATCAATGCACTGCAGAAACCTCCTGGATTTCTTGTGTGGATTTCTGGGTGACAACCCAGCAGATTTGAGATTGACAATTATCTTTGCAGTTATGGAGAAAAAACAGTTGTAGGGACATCAGGAAAAATTATAGATAGACAGATTGGTGAGCTAAGATGAAATGTTTCCGGAGTTTGGGTAAATATGTACGCAGAGTCAAAGAGATCTTCAACTACAAATAGAAGTTGAAATGGGAATTAGGATTGCTTTTAAGGAAAAAGTGGTGAGGCTGGTGATGATCTTCAAAGCTTATTTTAATTCTCACTGATGTACTATAGATGAATGCTGAAAGGACTGGGATCTGAAACCTTCAACACTATAAAAGACTGGAATTTAAGCATGAGTGCATTCATTAGATTGATGACCTTGACTCTGACAGAAGCTGGGGAAGTAAAATAAGAGTGTTGCATATTTCTTGAGTGTTAATCAATCTTTAGCACCTTTGAGAAATGAGTAAGCACAGTAATTCTCATTTTACAGTTTAATTCCTCTTTCTTCACATTTAGGGAAAGAGAGGTAGGGAAGTTAAGCAACTTGCAAGAACAGGTATTGGCATGTGAGAGTTACTGGCACTTCATTCAAAGCTCATGCCTGTGTCTGAGTAGGTTTCCAGAAATCCAATTATACCTGTTAGAGCTGATAGTTTTTAAAATCTAATTACAATGGAAGGGATGTGGTACAGTGGATGCATTTTCTTAAGTCATTTGACACCTTGCCTCATAAAATTAGCCTGCAAAAGTGAAATACTAATTAATTCCAGCCTAGATAAAAACACCAAAGGAATGGTGCTTAGAAATTGACTGGATGACACAAACAGCAAAGCACCAATGTCTTGAGCTGGAGGTGAGTCCAGCAGGGTGCCACCAGGACCGGAGGAGATAAACGGTACATTACATCTGCGGGTTATATTCAATTTGTGGTGATGCAAACACCAGTGAAGGCAGAGGGAAAAAAAACAAAGGTAAACTGGAAGAATTTGAAATGCGTGAAGTGCATAACAAAAAGGAATCCAAATTGTGTTAATTGCACACTGAATATTTAGAGGAGCAAGTATTGAAGAGATATAAAAAGCAGAAACACCCGCATGACCTAGTAAGCACTTAATATCAGACAGTAAAACCAGTATGCTTTGGCAGCACAAGAGAATGACAAACAAAACTTGAATTATATGAGGTTTCATATGCAGAAAACCCATGTTAGGTAGAAGGAAAGATGAGAATCCCTTCTTGTGCAGCATGCGAGATGCATCCTCCAGTTGTAAATTCAAAGGAGAGAGGAATAATCCATATGGCACAGGAAGGAATAAAGAATGATGTTACAAAACTGAGTGAAATAAAGTATTTGTGATGAAAATCAGGCAAAATGTCCTAACATTGGATCTGTGACACTGCTAAAAAGTTTGTCATGGGCTTGCTGGAAACATTCAGAGAGTCAGAAAAATCATGTTTATAGTTGTACTGGAAGGACACTTGGGGAGGTTTTGTTATGTGGTTAAATATGCATTATGCATTTCGCTACCACAGTCTGGACTGGGAGAGAAACTCACTCCTCGCAGTTGAGGAGAAGATGGATGCTCCACAAAGGATGAGATTTTATGACCTCCTAGGCAGTGGCTGGCAGGACGAGTTATTGCTGGAAAATGAAGGGCATCCTTCACAAACTTTCAAGAGGAATGGGCTGCCGTGACCGCTGCGAATTGTGATCACCTCTGTGGAAGCCATCATTCCCCAAGGAGGGAGACAAGGAAGCCGCCCTGGGGGGCAGAGGTAGGTGCTCCTTTCCCAGCCGTGCCTGTCCCAAGCCCGTGGGGATGGCAGAGCTCCTTCTCCATGTGTTGTCTTCACCCAAAGAGGGCTGCTGTGGCTGAGGGGAGCTGCGGGAACATCCACAGGCAGCAACATGAGAGCCCCACAAGGAGGGGAGGGGAAGCAGGTTCACATCAAAGCCTCACCTCTATCGCCAGGCACATAGCAAGTGCTGGAGCTGAAATGTAGACAGGCAGAATGAACCAGGTCAAATAATTCATGAATCAAGTCTGAGAGGTGGCCAGCAAACTAAAATTGAATGTATACATTAAAAGCAGCCATTAAAATGCATTACAAGTTATGAACCTGCAGCCTATCTCATTTTTCCCACTCACCTTCCCAAACAGCTTTCTTCTTCCCATTGCCCTTCTGAATTGAACAGTGCTCAGAGTGTTAGTTGTGTTGCCGACATTTATCTGGGAGAATGAAATCATGGCCTGGTTTCCTTTTCCCAAACCTTCCTCCACCACAAAGGACAGCAAAAGCAGTATGCCCAAGATAGGCATATTTGCAGCCTGGTGCCTTTCATCAGACAACTGACCAAACACAGAAACTTATTAACCCAAGGTGACTATCAGAGAGACCAGTAAATAAATTCCACATACTTCACACTAGCAGAAATATGGCTTTATCACTTCACGTCCTTCATGACATGTTGTAAGAGGCAAAAGAATGTGTCCTGGTTTAGGCTGAGATGGAGCTAATTTTCTTCCTATCAGCTGGTACTGTGATGTGTTTTGCATTTAGGATGAGAATAATTTTGATAACGCACTGATGTTTTTAGTTGTTGCCAAGCAGTCAAGGACTTTTCAGCTTCTCATACAGCCCTGCCAATGAGAAGGCGGGGGGGTTCCCAGGAAGCTGGGAGGGGACCCAGCCAGGACAGCTGACCCAAACTGGCCAAAGGGATATTCCATACCATATGACATCATGCTTGGTATATAACTGGGGAGTGTGCCCAGTCTTAAAGGGTTGTGTCAGACCAGCTGCTGAGCATGACTGCAAGAGGGAGCAAATATGCCCAAGAGAGACCAGAAAAGTGGCAGAAGGCAGGTTTCAAGATTTCAATGGCATTCTTGATTTCACACTGGCATTTTGTACATCCCTACCAGATGATGGATCTCGTTTGATCCATACAAGACTTTCTGCTCCAGAGGACTCATACTGGAGTTGTTAACCAGCTCTCAAAATTGCTCCAACTCTACTTTGCTGATTCTTCAACTAAATACAGTGTTGGGCTTCCCTCCCACCCAAACTTCAGTTCAAAATACTCAGCTCCTCCTTCCTTTTGTATGCAACCTGGCTGGGATTCTTTCAAACTCTCTCCACCCTCTCTCTCTCAGCCTTGCTTGAACTTTCCTAAACTAAAAACATATTTGTACGAGGGCTTAATTTGGCAACAAAGGATTTTGCTGTTAAATTTACATTGGGAACTTGTCCCAGACAACACTGTGAAATATGTGCTTGGACATTCATTTTGAAGAGTTTTGATTCTTGTGGGTATTTTGTTTTGCTTTGAATTGTTGAAACAAGGCTGTTTCAGTGATGGGTTGTGCCCACTTCAGCCAGGCGAGTAACAGAAGAGAAGTCAAGGTGTTTCCCTTCCTCACTTGTTGTGTGCTGGAGCTGGGTAAGAGAAGTTGAGCTCCAGGCTTGTGGGAGGCAGAAGAGGGCTGGCATGTAGCATCCCACCTGCCTGTAATTAAAAGGGACCAGCCTTTGTTTCTTGGATTTGTTATACCAGTTACAAGAAGGGTGAATTAATCAATCCAGCCTTAGCAGGGTGACATTAAACAATATAACCACTGATTAAACCTCATTTTTCAGTTCAGATTTTAGCCTAAAGTCACAGTCTGGTAATAAAAAACTTACCACAAAGCAGGGAGCAAAAATGTTTTTTTCTTTTGTGATGTCCTAAGACTACACTAAATTACACATCTAAAATTAAAGTAATGAATGTAGGTTTGTATTTGAGACTTTGCCTGTTCGAACATGGTGTTAACCTGGTCCTCTGCTTTTGTACTTCTGCATCATGTAAGTAAAGGGGATGTAAGAAAGAAAACTTCTGGAAAGAGATGTTGATGGTTATGTAACAAACATTGTAGGAGTAGCAACATGTTCTATTGCAAAAACTCTGTGAGTGGTGTCTTCAGACCAGGGTCCTGAAGGAAACAGCCCTCATGTAGGGCTGTTTGTTTTTTAAATATGGGCTTTACCCAAGCTACCTTGAAGTGGTTGAGGGAGCACAGAGGAGGTGCTGAGAAGTCTGGAGGATTTCAAGAGAAGGACAGTTTCACATCTGTGGGGAAGGGTTGGGAGGAGAGATGGGCTCCCTGATGGTAGAGACAGGCCTGCTTTAATATGTCCTTATCCAACAAAGATAATGAAGGTGAGGAGAAGTCCCTCTAAATAAGTGGAAACCCCACTGGATTTACAGCAAAACTTCTGCTGGGGCACTGAAGACCCTGGGCTAAGGAAGGTTACAAACTAGGAAATAAAGTATAGTTTTGTGAGTACTTACACACCTTGAAGCTGAGCTAATTTTAAGACTCTTTAAGACTTTTTTTTTTCCCCAGTCCCCTGCTTTTTTGAGATGTCTTATGGATCTCACCCCAAATAGCCACATTAAGTTGCTTCTTTAGAACAAAATACTCCCAAAGTTTTGCAAAATTTTATACAGAAGTTATTTCAGCTGTTGCTGTAATCTGAAAAGACTTGTATGTATTAAAGAACTGTGTCCAGGGTTATCCTATCTACTTAACATTTTGGTGTGTAGAGATGCTTTTATTTCTTAAGTTTGTCATAGGCTAAATGCTAGCAATATTGGAAATTATATCTATGGGCACATAGAGATGAGATCAGGACAGACGATGATCATGATCAAAGCCTGAGTTTACATACTATTTCTGTATTTGCAGTGGCTAGTTATAAATGTCTGTAAGGACTGCAATTTTAATATTGAATCAGGAAAACAAGATCCAATCTCTGAGAAGAAAGGATCTACTCTAGGATGAGCAACAAATTTATTTTGCATGGATCGGGAAAATCAGCAATAGTTGGCATAAAATTTGCTGAAGCTTATGTAGAATTTTCCATTTACATGAGATAGACTAACAAGTGTAAGGGCTGAATAATAATTTCAGTATGATTTATAAGAAGAAAATCCTAAATGAGAAAGATAGAAATAAACAAAAACCTGTGCAGAAGCTACAAAAGCAGCAGAAGTATATCACTTCTTGTTTACGCATGTCTTTCATACAGATCCTTAACCATGACAGGAAATTAAATATTGTTGCTTTCCGAGATTCACCCACAGTTAAATGATAGATCTTGGAAGATTTCCTCTTTTATTGAGAAAACAATTACAGTCTTGATTAAAAGAGTGTATTTTTTCCTCTGTTGTTACTGTTGTATCATATTAAGGTTATTTGTTTGTTATACACAGCTGAAAGGCAAATAATTCACTGACTCCTTGATTATTTTCTAAGCAGAATAAGCTGGCTTAGAAATATTTGAAAGTATGAAACAAATGTGTTGTACTTTTGGCAGCGCATCAGTTTTGCATCAGTATCTTCAGCTGAGAAGCTGATGCCAACTTCAAGTTAATACACCAAGTTAATACAAACAAATTGGTAGAAATTTGTATCCAAACAGAAGCATGAATATTTCCTTACAGCTAATCACTCAGCTTGTAGCTGAATACAACAAAAGAAAATACAACAAAAAGAATACAACAAAATATGCAAAAGAGAAGTTATCACTTGATCTTTATGGTCATTAGCTGATATTTTGGTTTTCTTCCTCTGCCAGACAAAAAAATCACAACTATATGGGACATTTCATTTCATCAGTCTTGAATTTATTTAAATTCTGAGTCACACATGCCTCAGGTGCTTATCTGTGTAGTGAAAGAATCTTAAGATATTGTTGAACTATTACAAGTTATTTTTTTACGGTAGACTCTCCAATTGGAAATTTTAAGCTCTATATGGGTAATGTATAATGAAGATCAAAAAGAATTACTGAATTATCTGTAGAGGTCTCCTACGTTATGGTAAAAGGTTGTTTTGGGTTTTTTTAATAAATTCTTAAGTTAAAACAAACTGTGAAACTGTTTATAACATAATGCTTTCATCAAAAGAAGTTATAAGAAAGAATTGCTGGCAATGTTTGTGGTCATTAAAGTAACTAACTCCCTCCTAAAAACATGTCATGCCAAAGCAGAAGAACAGGAAAGGGATTTTGCTCAGTAGCAACTAGTATTTGACCTTTCAATTTCAACATGACCTTGATTCAGTCTTTTTTTTTGTTGAAAGAATGCCAGCTTTTCAGACTATTTTAAATATTATTAAGGAGCTGAGAATTGCAGAATGCAGTGGGGCTTATTTGAATCAGAAGAAATATCAGATACTGAGATATTTAGCAGGGTGTTTGTGTACACCTCAGAGGACAAATATTAGAAAACGATCCAATATTTTATCTTCCAATTCTCGTTATCTCAGCTTCTTTAAGCCTGTGGTATTTACTGTGTTTATTCTTACCTCAAATGCACTAATGAAAAAACATTTTCCTTGTCTAAACAATGTTTAAATACGTTAAGGTAAACTGCAAAACATCAAGTTTACTGAAGCTCAGTTTCATATTGAAGTTAACTTCAACTGTAGACAGTGTTTTATGAACTGATTTATGAACCAAAAAATACTTTTATCATATTCAAATTTATCATAATAACTATTTAAATAATAAATTTGTGGTTACATAAATAATATTTTAAATTCAACAGCTGTAGAAACATACTTTTGAAAGACAAATGCATGCCATGCTGAGAGGAATAGCCTTTTTTAAAATGCCCCTGAAAACATTGTCTTTGTTTTTCATAAGGGTGCCTCTTATTTTCATGAATTAAAAATGGTACGCACAATTGTTTCATTTTCTTAAGAAAGGCAGCCCCTGCTTCTTCCATTGGTCCATCTAGTACGGAAATAAGTATAGTGTCCCGATAATGGTAACACAGTCAACTTCTGACTTAGCATGACGTAACATTGCTTTCTGATCCAACATCATAGGGTAGGAAAAAGTTGCAATGAAGCATTTAATATTCAATTTTTCTTGAACATCTCCAGATGTTCTATAATTTGTCAGCAGGAATCCTCAGTTTAATTTTACAGTGTCTCACATACCCACGTATGATTATTTGATGAGGTATTTCTGCAAGGAGATAAGGGCTTCACAGTATGCTTCCCTTTCTTGCCATTTCACAGGCAGTAACCACTTGAAAATAATGGGGATTCTTACAACCATGTAGTCTCAAACCAAGAGGACATAACCAGAGTGGTGACAGCCTGGACAGTTGTGCCACATGTGTTGGGCCAGTGCTGAGTTGTGAGTACAACAAGCAAAGCTGTTCAGGTAAGAGGATGGCACTGAAACATGACATCTCTCCTGGAATAATCTGCTGTGGTCTAGCTGGGATGTGAGGGAGTCCATCCTGAGCTATGCCTGCCCTCTGCTTCACAAACCCTTCCCTCTAAAAGTAATGAAAATACTTCTTTTCTTTTAGCAGTTTGTCACACTTGCAAGCTCTGACTCCACCGAAAGATGTAATAGTGAAGAGCAAATGATGGTGAATGTTTTATGCTTCTTGTGGTCTCAGTCAGAGGAGGGACCACATCCATTGCAGCAGTCCTGGGTTCCTTTGTGTTCCAAAGTGGTTTACCCCAGGTCAACCAACACATGGTCCATAATTACTTCTAGCACCTCGTTTCCTCTCAACAACACATTGCTCAAGATCTCTCTGTAGAAAAGTCTGTTCTTCTAACTATTCTCCAGCCAGATGTCTTTAACTGGACTTCCTTCACAGTACAGCTGGTCCTCAATAGCCAGCAGATGTTGCTACTGAGCAGCAGAAAGGCCAACGCACCTCCTGCCTCCAAAGCTGAAAGCAACTCCGACCTTGGTCTGTGTCTACACGGAGGGAAAAAAGCCCAACCCCAAATGTCAAGCTTGAGTCATCTGTGGGTAGAATTGCATGAAGGGAGCAGGGAATCCTGAACCCATCGAGGCATGGAGAAGCTGAATGAACAGCAAAATAGATCTTGGAGCAGAAAAATATCTCTAGTATTAGGAATTTTCTGATAGTTTGTGGCTTTAAGTTTCATAATATCACATTATTGCTAGACCACTGACTTCAGCTAACACACCTCAGCTTTACACCAGTGTCAAATCAGTACATTTAAGTTTGCCAGACATTCAAAGAAAAATGCTCTTTTAGGCATTTTAGCTATCATTTTAGGTAGTGCCCTAGAGCAGTCCATGGAGGGCCCATCTGTAAACTGTGCCACTCAGATGGGGAACTTCACCAAGAAATTACAGTTGCTCTAGAGATCATCTTTTCTCGTAGTGTATGTTGTAAGGGACGCTCAAGGAAGTAAATTCAGAGGGACTTTCTTAACTTTTACTCTTCTGCACTCTTTATATTAGCAATGACAATGATGATTTACATAACAATGTCATCTTTTCTCTAGTCAGGCGGATTGCAGTGCAGGGGTTGCACAGGTAGCCACACCAGGGGAATTTCCAGCTGCTGTGGAAGGGGTTAATACCATAAGTTGACATCTTCATAAAGGGAAGTGATTGTGCAAACTCAATGGCTTCAATGTGAACGTTGTCCTATTTTGCAAATAGTGTCAGCGGTGGAGAGGGGAGGAGAGGTGAAGTTTCCTAGGGAATTTTTTTTTGCTTATTTCTGCTAAAAAGCCATTGATTTGGTATCTTTTGAGGAGGAACAGGAAACTGACACTGCAATGCAAAAAGTATTCCTGGAAAATTGGAATTTCAAAATGTAGTTCAGCCTTTTCTTTTTTCACATTAATTCATTCAAAAATTCCCCTGAGACTCCCTCAGGGGAATGAAAACACCTGAAAAAAAATATCTCATTATCTAACTCCATTTCTGCTTAACCACTTGTCAGCTCTCAGGATGGTGTTCATGGTTCCTTATTAGTCCTGTCACTAACATATGGATTCAGAGGAGAAGGATTCATCTAAGAAGGAACTTTGGTAAACTTTGGCCTAGGAAGCTCATCTACCTTCACTGTTATATGTGGACAGGAATCACTTCCATAGTACTTGCTCTGTCTCTCAGCTAAAGGCTTACCTTGAGAAAACTGTGCTCCAGACATGCAATATAAATCTGCTTGAAAACCTGACTCCTCTCCATGAAGTCCTGTCCTGGAGCTTGCAGGGAAATTTTTGGCAGACTTGGTTTTGAGTTGCCTTTTTCCATCAGGAAACGGCAAAGTTTAAAGTTTTCCTGCAGAAATAACCCTTTCCTTATCTTCCTGAAACAACTTGTCTCCTGTAGGATTGCCAGTCTGCAGGATACAAGAAATTTGGACAGGGTAATAGGGTGTATCTCATCTGGTATGGGCAGCAAGTCTTACGGGAGTGCCATTTCCAGCCATAGGTAGAACAGAGATACTGTTTTGTCAATTTTTTAAAATAAATGACCTTGATAATTATATTGCTAAATGTTGTAACATGTTTTAAATACAGGCCAAACAAGAAAAATTAATAAATAGAGACATCATTTTTAAAAGGTTCATCTATCTTCTTTGCTGTTTAGACATATATATGTTACTATCTCTAGCAAGCTTATTTGCTAAATAAAAGTATTGATATCTTGCTTGAATTGTGGGATAAACTAAAACCTGAGAGACACATGTATTCAGAGAAAAACTAAGACACGTTGCATCATGAAATATTACAACACTCACAACACCATTACAATGTTAAGAGTATAACATTTACATTCAATGTCTCATTATTTTTTCTAATTCAGCCAAGGCCTGAGACAAGGACCTAGTGAAATCCTACAGAAAAAGAACAAGGATTGCTGATGCCACGTCTCCATGGCAGCACAGCTAATTTGGCAGGACAACCAAGCGCACAGAAAGAAAAAGAGGTTATTTACAAAGATATCTTTGATAAAAGGGGCTTTGGGGAGAGGAAAATGGTCNCAAATTCTTTAAATGAGTGAGAGAAAGTAAAATGAAGAAAAAATTTCCTGAGTCACTAAGCACAGTGAGTTTCATCTTTGTTTGTTGTCGTACAAAGCTATAAACCACCCTGAATGGCCCAGAATAACATTAGTGGTTCTGTGTATTGTAACCACTTCAATCAAGGCCTTTTGTTTTGAATCACCTGCCCTGCCTGCATCGGAGCCCCTTTTATAGTCCGGTCGCAGCACAGAGATCTAGTTTAGTTCCACATACAAAAAGGAGTGAGGAAGAAAAATAGACTTATCTCTTATTGCTCCTTGCTTGAATCCATAAGAGAACAACTAGGGCAACAAATGGAGTGAAATACTTAATGTTTTAAAATTCCTCAGCCCACGACTTCCAAGCAATTTGTACGTCATATTGTTATAGCATTCCCGAAGGATGCAGAAGCCCAGCTGGACACAGGTGAATTGGTGGCCTGAGACAGTGGGCATGCCTCCCACGAAAAGGAGAGGGGGAAGGGGAAACCATGAGGTGAGCTCACCCTGGAAGACGGGCAGCAAGGGGCAGGGGGCTGTTACTAACTCCCATGGAAAGCTGAAGGGCAGAAGCACCTCAGACTATTCAGTATGGTTAATCTTCTCTAGCAGAAGGCTCGCTTGATGTTGCAGGCAATGCACTGAGACCCTGCCCAAGGCCATGCTACAAGCCTTTTCCAGTCCTCTTCCATGTTTCGCCTGTAGAAACAGCTCCATGCAAGGGCCCATAGTGGTTAGTAGAGCAGCAGAGCAGCCTTTCTGTTAAATATCAACCCTGGCAGACATTGAAATGCTGGTTTCATGTTGTGAGACCCTCTCAGACCAAAGAATGCACTGCGTCTACCACCATGTCCATGATTATTTTGCTTTTATCTTGCCTGAAAAAAGGTGATTTTGCCCTCATCAGTTCTCCAGCATGGAGTCAGTCTCAGCCAGAGGCTGAGCACCCTGAGCTTTTGGGGAACGGTTCCTCTGCCAGCCAAGATCCACACAAAGACTGCATGACATTGCTCTAAAGGCAGCATGGTCATAGCACATACCCTGCAGATATGTGTATAAATGCAGGGCTGATGCTAGTGAAAACAGTCGTGCACGTATGTGTGTGTGAGTGAACCCTTTATGTTCAGGGTACGAATTAGCTAAACATAACTATAATCTTCAGAATATACACTCGTGAAACATAAGCATAAGATCCCATTCATGGCACATCTTCTGAGCATCCTTGCCTTGATTGAACTTCTCACTTGAAGGAAATTATTTTCCATCTGTAAACAAAAGGAAAAAAAGTATTTTCCGAGTCACTTATCTAGATCTCCTCATTAATTTCAAGTCTGATGTTACCACTTACCAAAGAAACAATCCCACTGGTTTTCAGTCTGCTTGCTACTTTCTACTGTGAACAATTAATACATTAGAAAATTAACTTGCAGATGAAAGAAAAGAGCAGCTTGTGGAAGTTGAATAATGACCTTATTTTAAGCATATCCCTTGAGTAACCCCCACTGTTGCTTCTTACACAAAGGGAGGAAAAATTATACACGCACATCTTTAATGTCTTTTTTGAATGCTGATGAAATGATTAGTGTTTTGGAGAAGTCTGTGCAGATGAAACGACAGCAGCAGGAGTAGCAGCCAGTGATATTAGCTAGAGACTGCAGTCTGGGAGCTGCTGTTCTGCAGTGCAGAAAAACGAGCAAGCTAGATTATAATTAATAATCTAGAAGCAAATTAAGATAATACGGAGTGGGTTTTGGAAGCAAATGAGCTTAACAAGTTTAACAAGAAAATGCAGCCTTCTTCCAGAGTTGGAAGCAATTACTCATTGCATATTGGTACCTTACGCACTTATCCAGCAAACAGGTGAGAATGTGTAATAACTAGTTGCTGAGGGGATCAAAGAGGTCTTATCACTGCATTTCACAAGGGGGAGCCTTTCTGCTTTAGTAAATTAATTCCCCAGGTCTTCTCTTACCCCCTTAGCACCAGGTTGTCATATTCTTACACTTGAATCTTGCTGGATATTTTTTAGCGCTCCCTACAAATGTCTACAAATGCCTTCTCTGCTGACACAGAAAGCCAGTAAAAGGTAACTCTCTCTGTGGGATGTGGGTGCTGGACAGGGTGTGGGACAACCCTTAGTGCCTGCTTCAGCAACAGATTGCACATATGTCCTTAGACAAGTCTTGTAATTTGCTTTGTTCCTCACCCCTGCATCCTGTTGTACTGCTGTTTAGAACTTGTATAAATATTGCAGAAACTATATTAAATGTAAGGTAATAAATGGATTGGTTTAGTGGTAACCAGTACTTCTAATTCAGTTTCTTGAGTAGAATGTAATTTCATGGATCAGAAGACTTGAAAAGTTGCACAGCTGTCAATGTCCCATCACCTGTGAACAGGCACATCACTAGACCTTCCAGGGAATAGCCAAGAGTCATCATTCAGTGATCCTTGCACACACATGCAACAGGGAAAGGCGACAACGATCCTTTTCTCCTCCCTTTTACATCCTGTCCAAAGACAGTCACAGTCCATGTATGCAGGAAATTAAAAGATTGCTCCCTCTATGAATTACCTTGAAACCACCACAGTCACTTTCCAAAGTTCCCCTGAGCTTGCCTTGAAGTTTCATAGACTGCAAGAAGAATACATGTCTCTCTGCAAAGGCAGCATTTCCAGGTGTGCCCTGCATGGTAGGAAACCTGCTGAGTATGTTGTTGCCTTCTGAACTAGGTTGCCTTGAACTTCTGAATTACTGTGACCTGCCCTCAAAGTGGACAAAGAACTGCACACCCAAGCCTGGCATGGCACCAAGAAAGATTCCATGGCACTTTTCTTATGACAAATATGTTTGGATTTTGTGTTTCAGATAATTCCTCCTTTAATATCTGCAAACTGGAGGCTAAAGACTTGGCTTTGTAACTGGTCTTTTTTCTGCTTCATTCTTTGACATTCAGTGATTCAGCCTTTCTGTGTCATTTTTTTTCCTATATACTTTGATATTGACTACATCATTTTCTTGACGGGGGGGGGTGTGTGCTCTTTGTGTTTATTCAAGAGACAGCATTAAACTAAAACACAATCTTAGCTACACTGATTGGAGACAAATTTTCAGTTCACAGACAAATAATTTCAAACTGAATTTTTAAACTGTAGCTCCAGGTGGTCTGTAAATACAAGATGAGCATTATATCCAAGCTGAGAGCCAAAGAGAGGGTGTATGAATGAATGAAATCAGGGGTCAATGAGCACATTTCCTTGACATGCTGTCTTACTCCATAAAGATATCTGTCCTTTTCCTAAAATGGTAAAACTATCTGCCAAATTAAACAACCTGTTGGCCTTATAACCTACCTCTAGTGGGGTATTGCTTTCCATGCTACTGACCATGTCAGACTGACGTCCTCAGCAGGACTTGTTTCTAAACACTAATGCAGCACAGAAAGAATATGAAAATTTAATGAATGAGAGGAAAGGAATGATGTATGAGGCACCAAAGGAAGACTCAGCAGATATAGGTTGGATTTCAGGCTTTGTCATGGGTTTCCCACAAAATCTTGGGCAAAAATTGGTCCATGCAAATGGTAATTAAAACAAGGCCAGGGCAAAGACTCAAGTACTGACCCACAATTGTCTACACTGTTTAATTGTTAACACACTCTCTCACATGGCTTCAGCCCATGCCGACTTGATTTCCCTCAGACAATGTCAATGTATGGTTCAGAGGACAGCATGCGCTAGGGACTGCCCCAGCAGGCAGCTTGGATGGAGTTCCCCCTTCCCCAGTCACCACGGGGGAGTGTTTAGCCATGTGGACATAAACCACACCATAACTGGCCTGAAGGGCCACAGAATAGGCCCTTATTTGCTTGTATAGTTGTAGTCATCTTTCCTGCATCACTTTGTCTGCCCTATTTAGACTGTAAATTCTTTGGAATGAAGCAACCTTTTAATATGTATTTGATGCCTGAGACAATGAGATGCCAGCCTTTGCTGGGGGTTGCCTTTGCTACTGAAAGGCCTATTAAAGAAAAAAAAAGGGGGGGGAGGAGGAAAAAAAAAGAAGACTATTCAGCTCTCGAAACAGCTCTCAGTTTTTCTTCTTTTTAATCCATCCATGTCAACAGCATATCCTCATCTTACAGTGGGGCTTTACAGCTGTCAGAATCTGCAGTCTCAGGACTGCAGCACATGTTAACTCTCACATGAACATGCATTTTGTCTGAATATGCAGCAACAGGGACTGAGAAGACAAGGAAATTGTCCCTGGTGATCTCTCACCACCACCAGGAGCATCCTCGTGGCTCAGACCCTCAACTATCCTACACCATGTAGGTCTCACAGGGCTCTTGGCGGTGGCCTCACACCACCAGCGGCCCTAAAGGATGAACAGGCAGAGAAAAGCCTAAAAGCTTTTGTTTGGGACCAGACTGTTCCTGTTGCTGACCCCAGGTCAGGACAGCAGCATGGTTAGACATGTCCTGGTACAAAGGCAGTATTAAAAACAAGCATTTGCTGATTGCCTTAAATTGCCTCTCATATTGCTTCTCAGCCAACCTCAGAAATAACTCATCAAGATATTCACATGGAGTGATGGAGAAATTAAAAATATAGAGAAAAGGGCTCTATCACTACTAAAAAGACAAACAGTAGGTAAGAACTGGCCTTTTCCAATCCTGTTCTTTGCCAGACTAATTTTCAGCATCACTGTTATTGACTGTCTCAGCTCAAACTCTCCTGTCTCAGGAGCCCTTAGACTCCCCGTTACTCTGGCTGTCTTGCTAGAAAGGCAATGAGAGAAAAACACTTTTCTTCATTGCCCATTACTCATAGGCCTGGCTCTTCCAAACTTACATCTCCAGAGGCAGGCCCAGCCTCTAGAAGTGTCCTTCATCCTTAAAAGAAGCCAAGATGTCATCCTATATATATCCACGCTGCCTAAGAGACAGTGCTCCTCGTCCAGTCCCCTGCCCCGTAGTACCCGTGCTGTGGTGGGTGCTGGCAGCAGGTAGGCACAGCCCTGAGGTGGAGCGGCAACATGGGACTGTAGGCCAACTCAAGGGCAGACAAGGGCTAGAAAGCCTTGCCGAGCAGCAAGAAGCAGTGGTTGTATGTCATGCATGGAGGAGCAGTACTTGTTGCGTAGCATAGGCACGGTGGAGGTTTCCTGTGGTGCCTCAGAACAGGAGCAGTCAGGGGTCTCCTGCCCTCACGGGGACCTCTGATATACCCTCAGAAGTGATCTTATGGGGCAGTGCAGGCATGGATTTTGAGAACCTGAAAGACTTGTTTGTGCTTTTAGCTAGAGCTGCCAATCCACCTGGATATCACTCATCAGCTACAGAGCGTCTATCAGGTCCAGATCAGAGTTCCTTGGCACTGCCTATTACATCGCTCTTTTGTTTTCATTAATCTCATTAAAATGTCAAACTTGCACCCTGTTTGCAAACTCTCTGTTGCACAAATGAGTTTATCTGCCCAGGATCTCCCCACTGTCACATACTGGCAAAGCGAATGCAAACAGCCTGTACTTTTTACCTCAAACGCTGTTCTTCCATACTTGTTCTTAGCTGCATAAATCCTGAGTTGCCCTAGGAGATTTTGAAAGGAGTTTGAAGAGTTGCATATAACTCCTGATGTTCAGATTGCTTTGATATGTTTTCCAAACAAAATAATATTGTCAGAGTGAGTTAGTTTTGCCCAATGGGTGCCAGCAACTCTTAAGTAACACAGAACTATTACTTTCTATATGATATATCTGATGGTCTCCAGATGAACTTGTTTAGGAGCTCTGGGGTCAATCACACAGAATGCTCATCCCTCCAAATTCCCATGAGAAGCTCCAAGCCCTGAAACAGCAGATCCTAAGAACATCTTTGCATGCTAAATTGTTCTTTGACGAAGTCTAATATCTAATTCCAACACAGCAGCAATACAGAGCCAGCCAGTGCTCATGAAAGGGCTACATTTTCTTGCTGAGCAATGCTATGTTGGATCACACTGGGAGACCAATGAATTGTGGCACTGAGCCATATTAACCTCTCCCTCTAAAAATTTTGCAGAAGGGAAACTCCAGCATGTTTCAACATGTCAAAATCCAGTGTAGCTTTAAAAGCAAATCGAGAGCACCTGTGGTCATGAAAGGGACTGAAATGAAAATTTCTGGCAGCTGGGGATGGTCAGCTGTGGAGAAGCGCCCACTGCTTTTGCTCGCACTGCGGCATTCCAGCCCTCTTCTCCACATCCGCCCTGTGCTATTGCCACTCCGCTCCACGCACCACACCTGCTCTTCATTCCTGTTCAAAAGATCTGGTGTGCTAGACTTTCACCTCGTCTTTTTAACTGTTGTCCCCAGCATCTTAGCAATATCTGATTTACCTGTTGTTGTCCTTAGGCTGATCTCTACACACACTGCTTCTTCCTGCTTTGTGCCCTGCTGTTACATGAGGAAATGTTACATCTTTCCCATTCCACCTCTTATTTGCAGCCTAGTAAGCTCTTTGCAGGGAAAACAGCAAAGCTGTTTTCTCAGGGACAATGTGTGCTTAATGGGAGCCGAGAATGCCTCGTGATGCCCCTAAGGCCTAGTGTCCTGGATGTCTTGGCTATGAAGCTTATGAGACCAGACTAGTCATAAGAGTGATAAGAGTAGGGAAACTCTTGGGCTTTTAAGATATCATCTGAGGGTGGCTCAGGCATTAGGCAGCTCTGTGGCTGATGGGCTTAGGTCATTCCACAAACCTGCCAGTGGCACGTAGCCCTTGCTACAGCCATGTGTGCTGAGACTCCTTCCTTCCCACTCCAGCCCCTGCCTTCCTTAACAAGCCCAACCACTGCCCACAGCACATGTATGAACACAAAGCACATGGCTAGATGAAAGCCAGACAGAAGGGGTCTTACTGGGTACCAAGCATCCATCAGAGTGCACAGGCAGTGGCATATTCTGTTGCCCTGGTCCCTACACCCTGGTCCCCTTCGGGAATAAGTACTAAAAGCTGGGTGGTGCAATGGTTTGTAGGCCAGATGCCACGTCCAAGGGTACTCCAGGGGTCATGCCTGGTGGTGGTCTGAGCCAACGGCTAGAGACAACCTTTATGGGCCATTGAATAGCACAGCACCAATGTTTCTCAAAGCTGGAATGATCCTAGAAAAATGAAACACTGCCATGAACCCAGGGCGATGCCCAGAAGGGGTTCTGCTACAGACCATGGTGAGGCTTTTTTAGCAAGGGTGGTATGATTTCAGTATTACTGTGACTCTTCAAGACCATTTTTATAAGAAGTAGGATGGGGACTGACAAGGATAGTTCCAAAAGTGAATAAAAACTCTGCCTGGAGAGTGAGTTTGAAATAGGAGCAAAACACAGAGCTGTATTATGTTTTGATAGCGATAATTACATACTTAGGAAAAAAAAAGAAGTTGGCTTTTGTGTACATCCACAATACTGTTTATGTTCTTACTTGAAACTGATGGCCAGACACTGTCAAAGTATAAAATCCACCAATTTACACTAAATCACAGTGGAAGGATCTTTTCTTTTCTTCGCCATGCCCCGCCCTGCCGAGTTACCTGGCATACCTTCGTGTTGGAATCTGTTTGAAACAATTCTCTCAAGCGTGTTACCATAGCCAGCTTTTCTGACTGCCCGCGGGTCAGGGTGATTAAGGAGCAAACAGTACATATTTCATATCTCTTCTTGCCTGTCTTTCATTACTCCATGCAGGCAACATATTTTATAATTCACTCTGTGAACTTTTGTGCTAGCTGGTAAATAAACAGACAGGATAATACACCATATCGCTTGAAGTGCTTTACCTTGCAGTTCTGGATACATTTCAGGTGGATGAGATCCTTTTTCTAAAAATGGTGAATGAAAAGCTTCTTTCAGCTTTCATACACTCCACTGGCTGCAGCTTCCCAGTTGGTATTAGGACAAATACCTACATTCATTTCAGCCATTTTGTCTCATCACACACACATTATACCTATTTGGGATGACCTGAGCGTGTGCTAGTTCCATTGACCTCACATGGAGCAGCTAAACTCTTTCCACTGTAGTGCAAATGTGCTGAATGGCTCCAGCTACATCCTCAGGCTGGGGATATAGGCCAGGACCTATTTGCTCATGGTGCACTTGAAAGGTGCACCAGATCCCAGCCATAGAGAATATGTTATTTTCTGCCCAGATCTCTTCAGCAGCTGGCCTGTGGCACAAGGCGCCGTCATCAGACTCACGCCAAACAGTGTGCACGCACTGTTGCCTCCCTGGTGATGTTTGCCAGACTCTTGTACCATATCAAACTTGTGCCATTGCCTGGGTTTGCCGAGCTCTGAGCTGGGCTGTTAATGTATTTGGGGAAGTACCATGGCTTTGGAGGCTTGGGCCTCCTGTTCGTCTGATGCGTTTCTCTCTGTTCGCAACACAATTTACTGTTAAGATTCCTCTCCACATCCCACATCAAATCTTTCTTCCATCTGATCTTAACATCATCTAGCTTTAATAATCTGGGTTAAATCTTTTGTACGTTCTGTATATCTGGCTTATCTTGAATAGAATATTTACTTTTCTGTTCAAAACATTTTAGACTAACTCACCAGTTTCTGAGAAGGAATAGTGGTTTTTTCATGTTAGGAAAAGAAAAAAAAAAGGACAATGTTTCATTTGAAAAGCTTAACTACCCCTGCTTTAGGGCAGAGACTTCAGATCTAGAGACACAGGATGGAGAGGTAAGTAATTTGTCGGTAATCCCCATAAAAGTCATGCCCAAAGTTGGTCACCTCTTAGCAAAGCAGCAGTTTAATTTCTAGCAGAGATTTCTGCAGTCTTAGCAGTTACATTCCCCAAAGACCCTGCCTGCACCATCTCAAGCCGGGAAAACTCAGCTGGAGGCAGAGCAAAGACCTTTCCCAGCACTGCAGCTCAGCACCAGCTGCAGCTTGAGCACTTGAAACAAGATTGAAGGGAAAAAACTTGTCCCATCTGTGCTCCAAACAACACAACTGCTGGGCCCAGCCTGCCTGGAAAAGATAAGTTTGTAGTAAAACAGGAGACAAAATAGATCTGGGGGTGTAAATTGTACCCAGCACTGTAGGAAGGGGTGAGGAAATGAGCGTGGAAAGAGATTGGTAAGAAGAGGGTGTGAAGAGTAGTTGGGCCAAGGAGCCATGGCTGGGTGAGAGACTAGCACTGCAGAAGGGAAAATAAAGCTTCATTCTCCATCAGTATAGTAAGGGCTGAGACCTTTTCTTCCCAGATATACTTACTACTGCTCCCAAACTCCTCTCAGGTTGTTCAGTGCTTCTCCTGGACTGCCTGGGGTGTAGGGTGCACCACTGCTAAGCGGTGAGAAATCTTTCTCTCTCCCCTTGGCCCATGCTGGGACCTCTCCCTCCAGGGCTCTGGTAAATGGTGCCAGATCAGAAGCTGATGGACGAGAGCCAGCAGCCAGGGCTACCTGGAGCCCGTGATCCCCGGCATGTGGCTGCCCACCTGCAGTCTGGAAACAGTTCCCTACGGCAGCCAGGAACCACCTGAAAATCGCTGCATTTCCAAGTCTTCCAAAGTAATCTGCTATATTTTTCATGTCTCCATGATGAATTGTAAGATCCTACCTTTATTTATCTTCTGTTCCTTGCAAGACATTTTCTTTCAGGTTTGCCTAGATAGTTGATCAAAATGATACTCTAGCCAATTAAAATAATATGCACGTGTATTTAAATTCATTGGAGCAACCTCTTTTCTCCGTGACTCTAGTATTCATTTGAGAAGAACAGACTTGAGAAATGGCAAGTCACTTTTTAATGGCAGGCTTTCCAGTGTGCTCTGCCAGTAAGAGGGTACACAATACTGTGGTTTTAGAGCACCTGGCAGTGAAGAACAAGATCTTCTGTATTTCTCCTGTACTACAGCACAAGACAGATATATGGCAATAATTACTTTAAATTTACACAGGGGTAACTGCAGACATGACAGCTGTTATCTTAGATAAACTTTCTTGATATTTGCTAATTCCAGATCAAAATATGTAACAACAGCATTTTCTGGATGAGTCATATGAAGGTAAAAGATGTCGGTCTGATCTCAAAGTCTTTTATGCATTGTGATTAAAAACTGTGTCCCAGTAACAACTCTATAAACCCCACAAAAGGGGTAAACTTCAGAGCCTTCCTTCAGTACAATGATGTTTAACTATGCAACAATCATCCTGAGCCTATTAAAAATGTCTTTTATTTTTTCTGGTAAGTCTGACACCTGTTCTCCTGTATACAGGAAAATATTTCTCACAAGGATTGGATTTTATACCCAGGTGAGACCTCAGTATAAAACTGGCATGGGTGCTCTGATGCCAGGAAATGTCACTTCCCTAAAAGTGGTTGAGGTGAGAAGGGACCTCTGGAGATCATCTGGTCCAACACCCAATGCACAAGCAGGGTCAGCAAGGGCAGGTCACCCAGGACTGTGTCCAGTCAGGTTTTGAATATCTCTAAGCCTGGAGACTCCACAACCTGTCTGGGCAACCTGTGTTAGTGCTCAATCGCCCTCACAGTGAAAAAGTATTTTCTGATGATCAGACAGGACCTCCTGTGATTCAGTTTGTGCCCATTGCCCCGGTCCTGTCACTGGGCACCACTGAGAAAAGTTCAGCTCCATCTTCTTTAAAATCCCCATCAAATATTTATATATATTGATGAGATCCTCCCAAGCCTTTTGTTCTCCAAGCTGAACAGTCCCAGCTCTCTCAGCCGTGCCTAATCTGCCAGATGCTCCATCCACATCCCTAACCATCTTAGTGGACCTTTGCTGGTTTCACTCCAGTATGTCCATGTCTCTCTTGTACTGGAGAGCTCACATCTGAGCGCAGCGCTCCAGGTATGGCATCACCAGTGCTGGGGAGAGGGGAACGATCACCTCCCTTGACCTGCTGGTGACCTTCTTCTTCCATTATCATAGAAGACAATGATTGACAGTTGCCACTATTATTATAACTGATAACATGGTACCTAGCATGATATTGTGTCCTGTAGCTGGCAGTCTACAGTCTGGCCACTGGGATGTCCCATATGCCAGCGGAGAATGTATGTAATGGGTACACTGAGTAGCCTCCATTTAAATCTACTTGTCAAATACACCACACGATGGTGTAGGGTAGAGACACAACCTGCATAAGTTGTGAGGAGCTCGGAGAACCGAGAATGCAAAATGCTTTTGGCATGGAGTTCTTGGATTCAGTCTTTGCTTTTAACTGGAAAAAATAAATTTGAGGTATTTTTTATCTCCCTGTGGTCTCTGCCAGCCTGCAGCTGACAAGCAATACTTTTCCTTTCCTCATCTTCCCTCTTTGAATGACCTAGGTGAGGGATGCTGTCAACAAAGGCTGCTGATGTGAGCCAGGAAGAAAGGAAATAGAAGGGCAGAGAAAGGCTCTCTGATTATATAAAGTGTTTTCTCTTAGTGAGGAAATTACACCCTTTACATGCATGTCTGTGTAATGGATTTTGGTTTTTGGCTGTTGATGAAGAGACAAACAAACATATCCCCATAAATCAGTCAGAAAATACAAGTGGGCAGGGCCTGGCAGGGAGGTACAGTCTTCTTTCAGAAACTAGAGAGGAAAGTACGGCATTTTGAAAAGGAGGATTCACTGTGATTTTCATCAGTAAGAATTTTTATACCACTCTGGATGCCCAGCAGCTCCAGACTTTGGGAAGGGCAGAAAGGAGGCCTGATGAGCAAGAGCTGGCACCAGTACCCAGAGGTGGGACATGATCTGCGGTAGCACAAAGCAGGCAGCAAGAGGGGAGATCTCAGGATTTTGCCAACAGAGGGCAATGGTGGCCTTGAGTGGGCTGCCCAGGATGGCACACAGTGGAGAGGTCTCACTGTGCACAGACCAGGGACCTGGCTGTCAAAATGAGGTGGTTCAACCACCTCTCACTCTCTCCAGCACAAAAAGAAAAGGGTCCCTGGAAACACAGTAATGGGGCGAACCATATTACCCCACAGAATTGCACACATTTATGTCCAAGCTGAATCTGAGCATACAGGTAGCATGTACCACCTCCAACCAGCAGCATTTACTACCTTCATCCTCCTGCATGTTAGCTGGTAGGGCACTGGTGAAGCCTGCATTAGCTCAGCAAAATCTCCAGGAGATGGATGTCCTTCCATCCAACTGCATGGCAGGGTCACCCCAGGAAGCCACCCAACCACCTGCTCAGTGCACAAACTCCCAAGTGAAGTTCCTACAGAACAGTTGTATCCCAGAGTGCCACATGAGCCTGGGGAGGGAAATCCTGAGCTGGTTGTCCTGCATGGCGTTGATGTCAGAGGGTTTAGCGCAGTTCAGCACTTCCCAGAAAGCATCTCCCACTGCCCAGATGCTCTGCAGGAGGGCAGCCAGCGGAGCTGGTGGGAGAGATGAGAATGTAATCCCAAGCCCCAGCCCAAGTGCCTGGTGGCCATCTGCTGAAATGTCCCTCTCAGCCTTGCCTTTCCCAATGCCGCTCCATCAGAGGTCACAGTGGAGAGCAGGAGCATGAGCCCAACCCTGGCTGCCAACGCGCTGAGCAAGTGGCACCCACATGGTGATGCCCAGCAAGCATCCAGGAAAGCTTAACAGGGAAGGTCCCAGTGCTTGAGGCACCCTGAGCATCCAACCAATTCAGTGCAGTACAGAGATGAGTTATTTGCTCACAAAGGCCATGGCAGCTTTTATTTTCCTTTGTAAGCACAGACCAAAGGGAAAAAAAGAGTTAAACAGACTGTGCTGGAAGCCAAAGGGCAGTTCAAACATGATAATAACCAGAAAGAAACATTGGAGAGGCCAAGAGAGGTACAACAGCCCTGCTAGTACTTCTTCATCTTGTTTTGTAGAGTGACATCTATCAGCTTGATAGATGAGTTTGGTCGTTTACCCATGCAGGGTGAGACTGCCAATGCTTTTTATAACCACACAAGCTGCCTGTTACCATGATCTGAGCTCAGATAATCACCCCACTGCCTCCCTCCCTTTCTTAGGAGTGTCTCTTGCAAAATGGATTGAATTGATTTGAAATCTGATCTTCGTACCATGGAGCTGATAGCACCTGTTCCTTGGGTGTCCACATTTGAGCGAGCTGGGAAGTCTCTTGGAGGATGCTTTGGTGCCAGGAAATGTCAATTCCCTGAAAGCAAAAGGCTTTTCAGAAGAGAGAGATTTTGAGGAACCATCTTGCAGAAGGTAGGCAGCTTTTTGAGCCTGGCAACTTGTCTTAGTCCCTTGGTGTCATACCCCAGGGACTAAGGTCAGGGACTCCTGGTCCATTCTGACTTGTTCAAAGGCATCTGCAAAGCCCAGGTGACCAAGGGCCTAGGGCATTCATAGAGCTTCCAGGTGGAGTTTTGTTTCTAGATTTTCTAAATGTCATTATCAGAATTGTTTTGCACTATTTTTCCCCAGAATTTTGCACTGACAGGAAATTTCAGTGCTTTTGCTTTCGGTTCTGTAATAGGACAAGGTACTTCTCCAGAGGAAACTGATTTTTAACCTGTGATCTAGGTGCAGTTCAAGCAACCCAGAGCACAGGGCACTGAAAGCTCATATCTGGGTGCTGCTTATATTTGGATCGGTTTCCTGATCGATTTGCAATGTGGATGTACGACTCAAATTATTCAAAAACTGCCACTTTTCTTCTATCATTTTCCCATACTTTCTTGCTTTTTGTCTCCTTACCTGTGTGCCAGAAAACATCTACAGCAAATAACATAAGGCTGGCATTTGAGGGCTAAACTGTACGTGTCTTACTAGCATCCCAATCCGCTTCCACAACACATGGGCAGAAAGCATCTGGGAAAGCATCCTCCAGGTGCCAATTTGCTGGAAAAGCAACTTTATTTATGACCCTGTCGGCATGAGGGGCATACTCAGTACCACTGTCAGAGAAATGATTTAGTAGTTTCCAGCTTGCCTTCCTGTTAGCTTGACAACAGCAAAGCTTTTACCTATTTGAAATGGAAATCTTTTCTGCTTGAGGCACTTGCATTCTGCACCACGTATAATAATGTATAGGAGCATAAGGTACACTTGGGAGCATGGCTCTTCTGGCTTGGTAGCATCTCTCACTCACTTTGCACAGAGGTTAATTACTGCTACAGGGAAAGTGCAGGTCAGGAAAGGTTGACTTTGAAAAGGACATGATGTCCTTCCATATATTCTGAACTAGTACTCTGTGTACCATTTGTGTGCTTTTGAGAAGTAAAATTACATTTTCCTCTAGTTCCTAGCCCTCATGGAGTCAGGCCAGGACTTCTGCTTATATCTACTGCCCACCACAGAGGCCCCACAGCTGGTGGGGTGCTCCCACCAGTGCAGCACATCCGATGCCCTCAGGAACAGCAGCACGCGGCTCTGAGCTGCTGGTGCCTCTCCTGCGGTGCACGGGAACGGGTAGCACGGATAGCAAGGGCTCCCGCCCTGCAGGTTGTGCTGTGTGAGAAGGTGGGCATCACAGCTTCTGCTTCATGTCGTGCGGTGGGGATTTATGGGCAGAGAAAGTATCCCTCTAGTAACCTGCTCTTCAATAACTGTATTACCTCAGCACCTAAAAGCTACAGCCATGGGCTGTGGACTAATTGTGCAAGGAAAAGTGTATTCCTTCAGCTTGTAAACTAAGAGCATGTCATTGCTGTTTGTGTAACATTTGCACGCCAGAAAATCTTAAGGTTTCTTTTTCATTGGGTGTTTTCTCAGAGGACTGTTTTGCGCATGAAGCAATAACATTTCTGTCCCACTAGGTAAATCAACCCAGAACTTCACTGCCCTCAGTGCAGATAGTTTATTATGACCCACCCTAACAGTATCCTGGACTGGGATCATAGAATCATCAAATCATCGAATCGCAGAGTGGTTTGGGTTGGAAGGAACCTTTACAGGTCATCTAGTCCAACGCCCCTGCAATGAGCAGGGACATCTTCAACTAGGTCAGGCTGCTCAGAGCCTTGTCCAACCTGATCTTGAATGTTTGCAGAGACAGGGCATCTACAACCTCTCTGGGCAACCTGTTCTATAAATAAAACATATTCATGAGATGTTCTATTTTCCAATACATTAGGAGCTATCACATGGCAACCTACCTTCCAAGAGTAAAACAAATGCTTTCCTGGACAAAGCAAACCTGGCTCTCAATGTCATCTATGTGGTACGCCCCTGTTGCTTAGTATCCCATGCAAGCTATGGTGCTGAGGGTTACCACAGGAGAGACACGAGCTGAGAGTGTCAAATCCCAACCCCTGTCCTCAGCAGGCAAAAGGCGCAGTGAAACATCTGTATTGTCGGCAGACCCTCCAGCCAGCAGGTACCATGTGAGCCATGGGGCCTGTTCCCTGCCCTGCTTATTGGCAACTTTTTGGTAACCCAGTTGCACCACCTGCCTAATGGGAAGGGCCCATGAATCTGCCTCTCTTCAGCCCTTACCCATCTCTAAATTTTTCACCTCTGATCCTTTCCATGGAACAGCAGCCATCAGCAGAGAGGCTGCTGACATTCAAGGTGCTCCACTCGCACATGTTGCTGCTTTGTGGTGGAGGTGGGAATGCAAGCGTGGTGAAAGAACTGTGCTCTGTATCATTTTAAAATGTTTTTAATATAACATAGGAGATGGTGCAGTCAATGACTGAACTTGCATGAGCAGGAAGATGGACTAAATGGAGTCATTTGGTCCATCTGATTTGTTTCATGTTTTCTTAAGCATTTTCAAAAGCCAGGGCTTGCACTTTTCTTTCTTCCAGATGCCTGTGCATCCACGTCCTCATTCTTCCTTCTGAACTGGAACATAACCGCTGACAAAGAGCAGTGGTTGCTTTGGAGGAACCAGAAAAGACCACTGTTCATGCTGTGGTTCCAGGTTTTTGCCATGTGAGATGTACCACAGAACAGTGGACAGGGGTCCTTTGGACACACTGATGAATGTAAGAGCTGGAGAAGGGTGGGACAGAAAACAGCTTTAAAAATCGGGCTTGTAGGCAACCTCTCCAATCCCTGAAGAAAACCACAAAGCAACAGGAGCTTCTTTTTGTATAAGGAATGAAGGTTGGTTGACTGAAGATACCAGCCTGTTAGCAAACATTTCAGATGAGTCATGCTTTTAAAAGCAGCTATGCAGCCAGAGGTGTGTGACTAAAAAATCACATCAAATCAATTTCCGTGCTGGACCTGGCATCCTGGAGCAGAAGTAAATTTCAGAGGCTGTGGAAAGACTGATAGTCTACAAAAGAAGAGAGACATCATCACTCTGATTCATGCAAGTGAGAGAACTCCAATCTCTGTAAGGATGAAGCAACCACAGCCAAAACCTTTTCCAGGAGAGGCCTTCTGCTCCAGTGACTAAAGCACAGTATAGATAGGTATCCTGCTGACTCTACCCAGCTTTGCTGCAGATTTGGGTGTAAGGTGTAATCTAGGAGAAGGAAATAATATTTCTCTCTGGTATACTTTGCATGCTATTGATATCAAAATGCAAGGATTGTAATTATGATCCACCCCAGAGAAAGCTTTTACATATGTTGCCCCCATAAACCAGCATAGTATCATGCTGTGATTCTGCGCTGTTGTTTCAGGTGATGGAGCACTGGCAGTTGGCGAATTCATTATTAAAAATTCATTGACACCTCTTACCCCCACCCCTTGCTTCATATCTTCTATTTGCACTTCACTAGTCTTGGAAAGCAGAGCCGTCTGAGGAAGATTCTCCACTTTGCATTTACCCACGGAGACAGCTGACCCACGGAGCAGAATTTGTGCTCCTGTGCAGCCCATCTGAAGCAGCCCCACAAGCAAAGGGATTTCCTCCTGCCTAAAGGTCAGTTCAGACTTTGCCATCGGGGTGCTCAGCATAGCCTGTCACGGTAAACTAGTTCTTGCCATTTAGGTGAATACTCTCTGATGGGGATGGGTGCAATATATACCTGCACAGTGCCATAGTGCAGGTGGAGTTTTATGCTTCCTCCGTAGGATTAGTTCTAGTCTCTTGTCCTGGTAGTATCTGCATCATTTATTTCCTGCAGTAACAAAAGAGCGGAGACTGGTGGATCTAGCCGCTTCATTTAACTCTCTGAGGAGGAAGGTTTTTTGATAAGGAGGACTTTGAGACCTCTGCTTTTGCTACTTAAAAAAAAAAAGATTTGCGGTCCCAAATCCACAGTGTGAGCACCGACAGTCTGGGGTACATTTTGCATGCCTTCCTCACCGAACAGGACAGTTGTCACCGGAGGCTGGGAGTGGGCATCTTCTGTTTACACGTTTAGCAGAGCTGGGATTTCTGAGTGACAGAGCCCTACCTCAGATGAAAATTACCTGAAATACTGAATTACGTGAGGAGGCTGAAAAACTTGTCCCCTGTCACTAAACAAACAAAATGAGTCACAATCTGGATGTTACATGACTGGCTTCACAGATGGCTGCTTTTAGTGCACCAGCCACATTATAAGACACTGAGATCACAGGATCAGACCCTGAGGTCTATCATGTGAAGTTTCCTAGACTAAACCATGAGGTTGTGTAAGTCAGGGGCACTCCGCTGATGGAAATGAAATTTCACTGACTTGCACCATCTGAAGAGCTGAGATGACAGCACCGCAGCAGTCAGCACATAATAGTTGGGGGGGGTGGGGGGGGGAGGAGGGGGGTGTCTAAAACAATAATACACCTGGTTATGAAGCTGCAGTCATTTCGTTCTTTGGTTGCTTCTTACCACATACCCAGAAGCAGTGCTGATGGCCCCTGAGCTGGGCTGGGCGCAGCTGGGGATGAAGGGGTGCAGCAGCTCTCAGCCAGCCACGCTTTCCCCTGCTGCCGGGGGCAAGGCAAGGCACAGCAGCAGCCCCTCCGGCTGGAGGCAGCTCTTGCGGGTGCCCTGCAGTAGCCACAGGTAACCAGCCATGTCCCAGGGAGGACATGGGGGTGCACAATGCACCAGAACCCCCCTCGCAGTGCTGTGCAGACCTGCACCTGCAAGGAGGGCAGTAGTCTTTCCGTAAAACCTGCCTCAACAGTTTTGCACCATTCAAGGATTCCCATCACCAGGTGGTTTAAAGGCAGTAAATGCCAGTCACATACCAAGTGACAGAGCTAATTTCCAGCATTGAGGACAAACAGATCCCAGCTAGCAAAATCCCCTCCTCGTTAACATGCCTGCAGCCTGTTTTGGCAATGGCACTCTCCATGCAAGAGAGAAATGTGGCATTTCCCAGCCAGGGCCCCTGGGGCTGCGCAGGGCTATGGGCGCAGAGCACGTGCTGAAGGCACTGACTTTCCCAGGCCTTTGGTCCCAAGGAGCATTTCTCTGTGTACTGTTCCCCAAATAACAGACCACCTCTGGTCCCTAAGCTCTCCCTGCTGTCTTCACTGGGGGGACAAAAAAAGAAAAAGGACTCTGGGGACCAGCATGCTTTAAAAATGGAAGTGCCCAATCAGGCAATTCTCCCTGTGCAGCTCTTTAAAATTACACCTGGGCATCACATATACCATGAGAGTAGAGGAAGGATGATCTTACCCAACTTTGGCTTTTTTTGTGAAGAGGGAGGGGATTTCTTCCACCCCAAGAGACTGGGAAAGGTGATCGCTGTAGCTACGTCCACTCCACAGTGTAAAACAGACCAGACTGCTCTCTTGCCCTGGGGCAAATCTCCATGGCTGAACTGCTGAAATTTCTGGCCCCCCTCCCACTCCCCACTTTGGATGGGTGGCCACATCCAAACTACTCCCTGGGAACAGCCTCTGTTAGGTATCATGCTGGGAGACTGGTATCTTGCACAGGTGGAAAGCGTGTGGGCAGCCATGGAGCCAGAGCCTGGAGCAGGCACAGGCTACGGCTCTTGGCTTTCCCAACCTTGGGACTAGCAGAGACATCACGCGCCACATTCAGGCAGTTTGCTCTGGGCTCTCTGATAGACTTGCATAGCTGGTGTGATGATCCTAAGTCCAAAAGAGCAATGCAGTGGTTGTTCAGCTACATGGAGATTAGCCCAACATCTTTCCATGATCCACAAGGGATAGGCCTGGTAGTTTCAGTCAGGTGGGTGGACCACCTGTGATCCCACAGACCTTACAGGTGGCTTTATGCCCTGATGTATTTTTATCAAAGAAGGAATAAAAAATTAATTAAGCAAAATTCTCATCCTCACCCCAACTTCCAAAACTCCCAAGAAACATTCTCCTAGAGTCTAAAGAAAAAAATAATGTGTAAAAGGTTATAAAGCTTTACATCTGAGTTTTGACTGTAAGGAGGCCAAAAGCTAGCCAGGCTGGAGCAGTTGGGAAGCTCTGCAGCCCTCAGAGAAAACAGCACAAAGCTCACATTCCCTCTACTGTACCGGAGCTGCCTTTTGACACTGTTTTCGGGAACTTGCCAGCTCATTTTCTAACTTGTTTGTGAGACATCAACAGCCTCAAATTACAGCAGTCTGAACAGCCCAGTAAATATTTACACAAACCTGCTGGTGATGGTTTGAGCTGACATGCGTTACCTTTTGTGTTGGGGGGAGGCTATATTTACAGCCAACCAGCTAATGAACATGATCCCAGCCATGGTTTAATACAGATGGCTCTTTCAGCGTTTGCGGCTTTCAAGTTACAGGGAGCACAAACTTCAATAGCCTTCGTTAGAAGGCTCCGTCTCAGCTCTCTCCGTTTTGTTTACAACCAGTCTCTCTTTGTGCAGTCAAGGGTTGACTAACATTCAGCTGTTTGCATCCAGCAATGCATTTGTGGAGGACGGGGGTTGTTTCTCATTTTTTTTCCTTTTTTTTTNTTGTTTTTTTTTTTTTTTTTTTTTTTTTTTTTTTTTTTTTTTTTGACACTGATGGTTTTTATTTTGAGTTTACAATACAGGCAATTTTTGCAATGTAGATTTATTTTCATTTGAGTGGCATTTCTCCAGGCTGTCTCCCAGAGACCCACCAGGGCTGGAGCCTGGCGTGGTGGGAGTGTGGAGGGTGGCAGGAAGCAGCGCCCATCTGTGGGTTAGGTGGAGGGCGGGAAGCCCTGCTCCAGCCACCGCTTAGACCGGTCACCCACCCCTTCCCATGGCCACCTCTCAGAGACACATTTTATTGGCATCCAGGTCTCACCAGCAGCTCTGGCTGGATTCCAGACTGCCCAAAGGAAGATGACTAAGGAGCTTGTAGTTTATGCTATCGATAGTTATTGCAACAGTATGTTTTTTATATTTTCTTTATTAGCCATCATCTAAGCCATTGGCTGAAGATCCCTCAGTTTTTTGCAGCTCTACATCAAATAAATATTTTAGATAAATGAAAGGAAATTAAATGCTACGATGGTGAGGAAACTAATGAAGGAAATTTAGACTCTTATTCTGATGATTCATTTTCTATGGTTGGCTTTGGTGGAAGCAAAGAAAACCATTTTTTCCCTGACACCACACCTATGAAACCCCAGACTATAGAAAGCTCATTGAATCAAGGCTACCTATACTCAGAGAGTCAGCACTGCCCAAAAGCAGGCAGTTTGACAAATTCTCTTTGGTTGAGATAAATTAATTTTAGATGAGACTGCACAATGCCACTCTAAAAATAAATTCAAGTGAGGAATTCTGACTGATGTGACATAGCTGGTCTTAGCAAAAATTATTGTATCATGCAGGGACATTATGTGCCAATGGAATCCAATGCAGCAGACAAAAATCCCACCAAAAAAAAAGACAAAAGTTGGTTTTCAAATCACAGCATTCATATGCAGACCTCTCTTGGCAATAGGTCTGATGAAGCTTAGAAAATCTGTTTGCTCCAAATCTCTCTCCTGGGCAGAACAAAGGCACCCACATCCCAAGGATACAGTATCCAGCCTTTGCAAGCTTGGGCATGGAAGTTCTCTCACAAGTCTGGTGAAAGGACAATAAACAGATAGCTCAGACAGATATATATATATACATATATATGTATAGAGAGAGATACGTATGACTGCATATAGCTGATCTGGAATCAGTAATGGAAAAGATGGTCTTCCCTGCAGGAGAAGAAATGGCCAATTCTCAAATGGGTGGCTGCTCTTTACCTCCAAAACAAGAAGCTCTTCAGATTGAAATTGTCACCATTTCATTGCTATCATGGGATGGGAGCACCTGGTTTTCCCAGCAGCGGAGCAGGATCCCATGCTATTGGCAACCACCCTTCAGTTTTGGAGGAAAGACATAGAGAAGGCAGGTGACACAGGGGTTGGGATAGGAACTGGATTTCAATCTTCCCTTTCTAAGAAAGGTCAGAACCGTTCTTTTAAGCTCCATACTGGACCAGACCCCAATATCTATACTGAATTTGCTCCATCAAATCTCTTCCCAGGATGGTTACAGTGGATGAGTATTACAGCTCATGGAAGCAGCATCATTTAGTTAATGTTTGTGGAGAAGAAAAGCCTTGGAAACAACAGAGTTTAATAGTCTTTTGACAAAACATTTGTTACCACAACACAGTTTGTCAAGAGCCGTTCACAGAATAACACAGTTGCTGGCAAATATCCTAAAACAAAAATTTTGAGGGGATTTTTTTTTTAAATTAGTATATTTTCAGTGAAAGATCTGGAGTTTAAGATTCTGGTAAATTTACAGAAAGGAAAAAGACTGATTAAAATAAAATATTACCAAATGTTGTAAGGAAACTATTGGTCCCAAATGGAGTTGGTTAATTTTTCCCATCTTCGCTTGCTCACAAATGTTCAGCTTCATGTTTTCATTTACCTTGGTTAGGAAACACCAAATCTTGAGATCTCTCCTGGAATAAGAAGCCTGTCTTTGGGCCAGGCCTCCTACAGCTGCATGTGTCTATGTATGAGACTGCCTGTTTCACATTTCCCTCTGCCCTTTGTGTGTTGTTTGTCTGCTTCAATTATAAATACTCCAGGATAGACAACTTATCGCTGTGTACATCTGCCTGACACCTGCCATGCTCTTCCTCTTGCCTCTGGATGTTCTTTCACAACAGTAATAATTCAATGACACATGAGAATGAATTCTCTCTTAAAGGAAAGTATGTGGTCCTGGGGGACCATGTCACCTATGCTCACTTCTGTTTGCCAAAAAGAATTCCTGGCTTTGGAAAGGAGATGGCAACTGTGGCCGCTCATCTGAATTTGGGATGGATGCAGGGATATCCTGGAAAGAAGGCTTTGAAGTGTTTTTGAAGGATTGTATCCAGTGAGACATTGGTGTGGATAGGTGCTAGAGAAAGAACATCGGGGCTGTGTAGAGCAGACAGAACTGCAATAGAAGGTGCTCTTTCAGCATTTTTCTCACTCCACTGTTGTTTTTCCCCTTTGGTTGATGGTGTAACTGGATGAGAACTTCCCACTGTGCTTGGTTTACTCAGATTTTGCTTTTCTGAAGAAATGTCCCATTTTGTGAAATCTCTAACTTGATGATTTTCTCCTGCCTCTGGGGTCTCTGATCACTCCATAACAGCAAACATCCTTTCCTGGACTCTCCATGCCATGGATTGTTTGTTGGCTACCCAGGCAGGCTAGGGCATGCGTGGGAGATATGTACCTGAGTGTTCATCCAGGCTGTACCCAGATATGTCACTCACATATATTGATTTTAGAATTACTGAAGAAACTGCTTGTGAACTGGAAAGTCCCCTCCCAGTCTTTGGGAAGGGTCTTGCATTACTAGGCAAGCAGTTCCTGGCATGATACTAAGAAGAAATTTCCCAGTTTTGGACAATTCTAATACCTTATTCTAATGACATCGGACCCAATGCACTAGGTCTTCTTCACGTGTCTCTGAAAGTAGCCAAAAGTCATAAAGAAGATAATGCGTCTCCTGCAAGGACTTGTGCAAGGACCAGCCTCACCAGCTGCTGTGGAAGCCACTTCTGCTCCCATTCAAGTGTTGCTATGGAGGGGCCACAACCCAAACTTGCTGCATTAGGACTACTCTGTTAGTCAGGTCTGGAAAAAGAAAAGGGAAAGAAATCAGAGCTTAAAGCAGCCCTAAGAACACTATCAATCCAGGCCAAAGCCCAGTGTGCCCCACACAATGGGAAGCAGAAAGAGATGGTGACTGCGTATCACACTTTTTCTGTGAACAGAATTGAATGTCTGTGCAGGGATATCATTACTCCTACTTCTGAAAGTAATTGTTCGGCATATTATAAACTTACGGCGTAATCTAGGGTTGAAGAATTCTGCTCATAGTGTAAAACAATAAATAACTCAAGTATAATCAATGCATTGACACAAAGATAAAACTCATGCAAGGGTAGAACAGGGTGTTAATACATGTTACCCTATAAATAGAGCAGCATTACTTAAAACTCAAGGATATTTTGACATTTGTTTTTATTCTTCCACATAATCTCCTGCTACAGAATTTGGATAGAACTGCTCCAAATTTTTACCAACTCTTTAATTCATCTTCATCACCATGTACAAAACAAGCCACTGAAGAGGGAACGTACTGAACCACAGTGATGACAATTCCGCTTTGGCTGAGGTGGAATGGACAACATGCCTGTCCCAGATGGCTTCAAAAAGAATATGTTCTGATTAAGGAGCAGTGGGAACATTTTCCAAGGACATTTGGGTGCCTTTTATAGATTTATAAGGCAGATGCTGCTCCTTAAAAGCATCTGCCTCCCAGACCTTTTTTCCCCCCTATACTCAGTCATACAGTAGGGATTAAACTTCTGTGAAATGGTGACTCCCTCATAGTTTCATGTACATGCTAAGCCCAGTTTTACCACCCTCATAATGAACGATACTCTTGCTGAAGAGATTAAAGAGGAGATGGGTGGCTCCTCACCCCACAGAGGGTCTGGGAATGGGAGAATGCCAGGGAAGAGTGAGATCTGGTGGGCAGGACCCTCCTGTAGTCATAAACAGTACCTAAGGTCCATCTAGTGACAGGAAAGGCACTGCTCAAAATTCCCTACCACTGTAGCAGGGTTGCTGTTCCTCACTTTGTGAGATCCGTTATCTTCTGTATCTGGTTGGGCTGTGTCCTTAGTCTGAGATGAAGTAACACTCCATCTAGCCAGCTAACTAGCTACTGAAATGTGTGGGTATTACACATTACTGCAGAGTCTCTGGAGAAAGGTTGGCTGTGCAGCAGCAAGCACCCTGCTGAGATGACTTCCAGCACACAGACCATGAGACTGGAGTGGTTCCTCAGGGGCCACTTGGTACACTGGCCTGGAGGGAACCTCTAAGCAATGATGGAAAGCCAAATCAGTCTTCTCATGAAGATACTTAACTCCTGTATGGCACGGTACATCTGTAGCTGCTCAAAGCACGTAAATGTTGCGGTCTCTGTTTTCCTTGGACACATCAGCTTTTTGTTGTCTAGGGATTTACATTGCAGTGTAAAGCAGAGTGGGTCAGCTAGGGATGCAAGATAACTGGAAATGCCTCATGAGTCCTGCAGGAGCAGGGTGCAGTGCAGGAGGTCAGAGGGAACCAGGTTGCAGCAACAGCCACAGAATAAGCAGGACCACAACTCTCCCTTGTACAGCCCAAAGCAGACCACATACCTCTTATCTGTGATGGAGAAGTGAGGTTTGGGTCCTCCTTGGTGCCAAAGCAGAGCTTGGGGCAGAATATGCCAAGTGAGGAAACTTCTTTTCCCTGGGGATCCTGCCTGCAGCCACCCTCACTGCGGTGGCCAAGGGACAGCAAGCAGTGCAAGAACATCACAGGAGTCAGCATCACAGCATACATGGAGTAACTTACAATCACAGAATGGTTTGAGTTGGAAGGGACCTTAAAGACCATCTAGTTCCAACCCCCCTGCCATGGGCAGGGACACCCTCCACTAGACCAGGTTGCCCAAAGCCCCATCCAACCTGGCCTTGAACACTGCCAGGAAGGGGGCAGCCACAACTGCTCTGGGCAACCTGTTCCGGTGCCTCACCACCCTCACAGGAAAGAATTTCTTCCTAATATCAAACCTAAATCTACCCTCCTTCAGCTTAAAGCCATTATCCCTTGTCCTGTCATTCCATGGCCTTGTAAACAGTCCCTCTCCAGCTTTCAAACTTCAGTTAAGGTGGTAGGAAGCAGGGCACCAAGAGTGCAGGGTCACAGAGCAGATCAGTTTGCAAGATGGGTTAAATATTTCCCAGCCTGCCCACCAAGGCATGTTACCTTCCCATTTTTTTGCTTCATCTGGGAAAGCACAGCTCACAGAACTCGTCACTTGCAGTGCAGCGTGCACCAGCCTTTCATCTCCAGAACGTGGCTGCGCTTGCTGAGACTACTGAGAACTCACTGGGAACTGAGACTCGGTGACGACAGCTTCCCGCGGGCACTTGTCAGGCACAGGCACATTGCTGTGTATTTATGGACACGAGTGTGGGTCTCGGCTCAGGAAGGACCCAGAACTACCGTGCCGGGGAGACTGAGTGCTTGGCAGAGTGCATCGGAGAGACTGAAATAGTGTCTGCCCGTGTCCGGCTTCTGCCTGGCTGTGGTGATTTAGCAATCACTGCTGTTCTGAACATCAGGCACGCTCACAGAGAGCCTGGTACCCATGGATTTCAAATAGACTGGGAGTGTCAACTCTCTTGAAAGAAGAAAATGCTGTAAATATAATAGTCTTTCTGCTCTAAAAGTCACACAGAAAACCATGCAAGCATCTGTATTTAATCTGCACATCGGTCTGACAGACTGATTAAAACAAAAAAAAAAACAACCCAAAACCCTAAAATGAATACCATTGCTTTGCCTGAAGAATATTCAGATGATCAAAGAGTGGATGTTTAAGTCAAGTGCAGGGATCAAATGGTACCAAATTCCAGAGTATAATTGGCAGCTTGGGACGATCCAGTTTTACTTCTCCCGAAAAACTTTTTGTTCCTTTCCCAGTCCTACTACCCAAGCAGCAGAAAAAGATGTGCAGCTCCTCTCAGTACTTCTTCACTCAGCAAGAGAGCAAATTTAGCTGTTTGATCCGGCCTCAGAGCTACTGGGTTCATTCCCACTTCTGCAGAGACCTCCCTTGTGAGTTTACATGTTCCAGTGGGGCTCTGCGGCTGCCGGGGACGGTGCCCTGCCGCAGTGCCGCGCCGCGCTATGGAAAGGCTGCGGCCCATTTGGGAGCAGCGGGGCTGGCGATGCCACACGGATGCTGCTGTAGGACTCCCTGCACCCTGTGGTACATGCTCCGGTTTCTCTCTGCTACAGACACAACACGGGTCAGAGGGACATTGCCCAGAACAAGGCACAGCTCCTCAGGAGAGCAGACGACTTTACTCTGACCACCACTGTTTCCTAGTTCTAAAAAACCAAATGTATTTATATTTCCGTATCCCAAGGTGGTTCTGGGATATTTTCTGAGGTAGTTGTTGGCTCTGAATGGGCCATTTCTGAATGGGTCATTTAAAATAGACACATATACCTATACGAGCTCCTACTATCAACGTGCTCTAGCCAAGACTGATGGTAGCTTGCAATAGGTCCCCATGGGCTTTGGCACAGCTCTCTTCCCAGAAAAATATTCCTTGCCTCTCCCATCTTTTCATCATGGCCTTAGGACCAACCCTCACACATGCACTAATTACAGCTAGAGATGATTATTCACCCTTCAAACTACAAGCAAGCACTACCTGTGAAAACTGGCACCTTCAAGGCAGCGGTGGGTGCTGTTGGTAGGACACCTTGCAGCTACCTGTAGTGGTGCTTGGTCAATACAGAAAACCTGGGGACACACACAGCCTGCTGTGCCAGCTGACGGTTACTTTTTCTTCCTGTACAAGGAAAACATCTTTTTTTTTTTTTTGTGAGGAGTAGGGAAGGAAGCAGGGGTTCATCCTGCAGTTTTTTCCTTGATAGTTGAATTTGACCCACTTGAAAGAAAAAAGTCAGTTTCTTTTGCAGTTCCACTTCTTGCAGCCACGTCCCGGCCTTATCCCTATAGCCTGCCCACACACTGTTGTTTCTCTAGTACCTCCTAGGTTAAGACAGCCTCTGAGACATTGACTTCAAAACGTCACTGCAAGGAGGTCACTACTTTTCTCTCTGCTCCTGTCAGTCTCACCTCTCCAAAAAGTACAGCCTCTGATGTTTCCACCATAAACTCCTTGGGGCAGGAACAAGCTCCTGTTCTTTGCACAGCATTGGGCAACACTGGGCCAGGGCCACCTGGGACAGCTGTTTGCAACGTGACACAAATGATGGAGGTTTTATGACCAGGGCAAGAAGGCAGAGTTTTGCTCCGGGTGCTTGGGATCTCAGGTCTGGAGTGGCGGTACCCAGCGAGCAGCTTGGAGCTGTGGATGTGGCGATTAATCTAACTCCTGCTGAAGACAACAGTACTGCTGCCATGGATTACAGGAGCAGGAGTAGGAACTTGCTGAGTCCAGGGAATTCCCTTCCCTTCCTGGACCTCCTTCCCCTCCTTCATCCAGGCGTCAGCAGCACATTTTTATGAATTGGAGAAGTCCCAGGGCAGCCTGGTCTCCAGCTCCTGCCGTTCCCGTGGCCCAGCGTACGGTAAGGAGGAGGAAGAGGTCACAGAAGGGAGGGTGCCGTGGGCTGCTGACACACAAATCGCTGCAAATTTCCATCCGCCTGGGGCTCGCCAAAAGGAACTGCCCGAATCAGGAAGTTGGGCAATGCGTGGAAACACGCTTCCCCTCCCTCCACACTTCTGAATAGAGGAGTCACAACTTTTTATTTTTAAAGCCCTTCGTGTTGTCCCTGCTCTGTCAAAGGCTCCCCTTCCTCTCCAGGGGAGAAATAGCAAGGCATGTGGGAACGCTGCAACCTTGAAGCCACCAGAAAAGGCTGAACTCAGGAAAGTCAGTCATCCCTCTCCTGCAGGATGCAGAAAGCAGAGAACTGAGCCCCCAGCTGTTGCTCAGGACCCTTCCTACATCAGGGCTGCTGTTCCCAGCACATATAAAAGCTGCTCTTACAAGGTACAGTCAAGCGCCTGCTCATTAATGGCGAGAGCGAACTGTTTGATGTCAACTTTAATCTTTTGTCTCCCACCTGACCTGGAGCAATCTTTCCCAAGTGTCTGCAGGAGCAGGCATAGGGAAGGGTCTGGTCAGAGCTGCAGAAACCCACATTGAGATCCCTGTGCTGCTGGGTCTGGGGCAAGGTTTTTTCTCTTAGATTACTCCTGACTGGAGAAATTGGGGATTTATACCTGGACTTCCCACTGACATCATCAGCATCATAACCAACCATGAGCAAATGAAATGAGAGACTGCCCCTTCCTCCCTGCCACCACCATGGTGACAGTGTCGCATAGCTATAGAGATGGGGAAGCTCCCATCTGAAGGTATTTTACAGATGAGGAAAGACAAGAGGTTGAAAAGGGAAAGCTAAACCTCAGCCTTCTTGGTTAGTTGTGCCATGCTGGGTGCCTCCTCCCAGAGGAGTAAGGGGCAGGATGGCTCCACTCCTGGGAGAAGACCAGAAGTAGAAAACTAGCAGGAGCAATAGACTACTTTCAAGAGCATCATCTGGCAAGGTTTGAAAATGAACATGGATCTTGCCTCCATCGAAACCTCTGGCAACCTCTCCTACCCGCCCAGACCTCAGCCCCTGCCCTCCAGAACATCCCGAGCAAACAACCGAGCTTTCCTGTGCAGTGAGTCACGGGATGGAGCACAATAGGGAACACAAAGCAATGGACCAGGAAATGTTTCATGTAAGATGGGGGGAGGAGGAAAGCAGGGCAAAAGTGAGCGGAAGGTAGAGAGAAAAGTGTCAAGTAGTGCAGAGAAACACACTGTGAAGTAGTGCAGAGAAACACTGACTCAACCGGAGAGAACAGAAGAGCCTGCACTATGATGGAAATGCAGTGGGAAGCTGTCCTGGTTTCAGCTGGGACAGAGTTAATTTTTTTCCTCATAGCAGGTATAGTGCTGTGTTTTGGATTTAGGATGAGAATAATGTTGATAATGCCCTGTTATTTTGGTTGTTCCTGGGCAATGTTTACACTAAGTCAAGGACTTTTCAGCTTCTCACGCTGCCCTGCCAGCGAGCAGGCTGAAGGTGCACAAGAAGTTGGGAGGGGACACAGTCAGGACAGCTGACCTAAACTGGCCAAAGGGATATTCCATACCGTATGACATCATGCTCAGCATATAACTTGGGGGAAGCTGGCTGAGGGTTTAGACTAGCTGGGCATCAGTGGTCTGTGGGTGGTGAGCAATTGTGCTGTGCATAATTTGTTTTGCATATTATTATTATTATTATTATTATTATTATTATTATTATATTGTTGTATTCCTCTTCTGTCATATTAAACTGTCTTTATCTCAACTCACGAGCTTTACTTGTTTTTTCCCAGTTCTCTCCCCCATCCCACTGTGGGGTGGGAAGCGAGCAAACGGCTGTGTGGTTGGTTTAGCTGCCTGCCGGGTCAAACCACGACAGAAGCATTGAGGTGCTGCAGTGGAGTGACAGAGGACAGTGGGAGAGCAGTAATAAAACGCTATGAGGTCTTTGTGAGCACAGGGCGAAGGCACTCAGCGCAGACACAGGGTGAGGCAGGGCTGGTTAGATGAGCACTCGCCAGATTGGCAGGGCAGGCAGCAGGCAGGCAGGGCAGCTTGCTGCCTGGTTTGAGGGATCAGGCAGCTTCCTTGGTAGGAAGTAGGCTGAGCACTACCCGTAGCAAGGATGCATAGTTTTTCTGAATGCTTTCAAAAGCACTGATTCCATTTCAGGCATTGATGTATGCTGTCAAAGAAGGGGATCCGAAGTCAGAGAAACTGAACTGTATCCAGCAAAGAAATCAAAGCACCTCATGTGAAGCTAGCTCTGCTAACCCTGTGTGTTACACAGTTATTTACACCTGTTCAAAGGGGCAGCAAATATTACTAAACTCAACCATTTTTGGACTGGTAGCATTTTATGTACATCTTACTTAGCCACTTTGAGCCAACACAGATGACAACCCCAGAGGGTGCACAGGGGTCGATTAGGAGTTCCCTGCTGGTTCCCATAGCTGAGTCTCCCCAGGACAAGGGTCCTCCAGATGTGCCTGCACAAGACACAGGGGCATTTCATCTAGTCAGGAAAAGCAATGACCCATTTAACACTACTTGGTGTTGGCTGGGCAAGCAGCTAGCTGGACGGTGTGCCGTTCTGCTCAGCACTGCTGCCTCATCCTCCCAACCCACATCTGCCACTTCGTGCACGTCTGTGCGCTTTGTCTGCCTGGCTTATCTGGTTTCCAACAGCCAGACCTTCATCCACAGCAAATCAGTGCCGCTTTGCTGAAATCAATGGGCCTACAGAGCTAGTTCATCTCACCCAGGACACAGCCTCTGGAGTGCAAACTGCTGAGAGGAAGGGCTGTCTTTGTTCCATATCTGTATCCTGATTAGGACACTCTGACCTGACCCCTGACTTGGTCTGTAAATGCAGCTGAAGTACAAATAATAGCGTTATTGGCTTGGTTATCAGCAATTCACTCAGGGATGCAGAAGATACCACCGGACTTTGCCCTTATGCTTTAAAACAAATGCATGTCAAGCAGGGATCACCGATAACTACAGTTTTGCTGCTACTGTGAAATGCACAGTGCTGCAATGCAGCCGCAGTCACTGCAGCACCGTCTGTAAAAAAGCAACCCCACATGATTTCAGTCCCACCACGGGAATAAGTGGCAGAATAAACCCAAGAAAAATAACATCTGTTAGAAATTAAAAGCAAAAATAATTACAGTCCAGTACAGTAAACTTTCAAAATTATCTCTCCTATTTGTAATTTTTCCTAAAATAGAAATTCAAAACCACAATTAGTTACATTTTGGAAAATTAATATATTTGTGGGTTTGGGCTTTTAGGCCTAGATTTGCTGCACATTTTTTAGATCTAGTTTGTACCAAGGTAGGTCCAGTGACACACAGGGAGCTGCTGTCAGTTTGCACCGGGACAGCTCAAGTAGAGACCACGTCCTTCTAGATCACCCCAGGTGGTGCCAGCCTTTGCATCCAGGCAGTGGCACAGCAGGAACCTGCGAGTGTGTAAAGCCAAGGCTGTGGCTGGTGAGTCTGGCAGTAAGAGGTGAACAAAAACATCAATTCACAACTGTTTGCCCCCACTGCAGCGCTGGGAGCCGTTCTCTGGTTGCACTCAGGGCCAGGGTCCGCTCCCCAGCAAACCTCCACTCAGCCCCAGCAGGGAATTTGCAGCCCTTTGTGCTAAGACCCGAATCCCTCACTGCTGTTTGGAGAGTGAAGGCTTTTTACATGGCCGAAACAGAGCAAAAGGAGGGAAGAGCCCAAGCAGAACCGTGTCTAAGTGATAAATCTGGCTCCGTATTGCTCTGAGTGAAGGTATTTGGAACTGGGAGTTGTGGTTCAAGCCCATCTCTAATTCCCTTACAAATACGTGACACAATCTGATGAGCCTTTCATGTTTAACACCAGTCTAAGGGCTTTCATTTAATGGCTTTTCTTTCCCGCTCACAGCTCCCTCTCATCTCTGCAGTTTTTCACTGTGCAGTGCCAGAGCCATAAAGATCTTACTATAAAGGGGCCCCCCAGCCTTTATCTTGCATATCACGACATCGTGATTCAAATGTTACAGCGCTGCAACACAAATGTAACATCAATGTACATCCCATAACAGGCCTTAATCCGTCCCAGATTTGGTTCAGTGCTCACTTGCTCAGATCTCCTTGGACCACACATCATGTGCCACTGTTTGTATTCAGCATAAACGAAGCATCAGTGTGGAAATCTCATCAGAACAACAGCAGTATGGTCAGATCAAGAGGAGCTAGCAGGAAGCCACTCTGTATCTTTCCAGAAGACTTGCCAATGAGTGCATTTTGTACTCACGGTACCTACCTCCTAGGCGCTGGAGCTCGGCTGGGAAATGCATCGGCTGCGCCTCCAGGCCAGCCCAAGCGCACGGCACAGCAATGGCTACGTCCCCAGCCACCATCGAGGGGTGCCGGGCCTCAGGTGGGATGTCCAGGCTGTGCCATGGGCCTCAGCAGCCTCCAGCAGTTCTCACGGGCTTGGCCCGAGCTGACCCCGCTGCTGCTTCAGCCGCCTGCGAGCCCTGGGCTGGACCCGTCCCTGCTGAGCAGCATCAGGCGCCTTGGGGCCCAGCACCGCCTGCCCGGGCACCTGGGGGGCACCCTCTGTTCATCCACCAGCTGAACCCCTTTTCCAAATTGTATGGGTTGCTAGTCAGCCCTTGTGACATGAGAGAGCTGAGAGTCATCCCCAGGCAAACTCTTTCTTGTCCTTACCTTTTTTGTTAGTTATAAGGAAATCAATTGTCAGGATATCCCCTTCTGCATTCTCATGCACTGCTCATTTTATTGGGAGAAAAACTCATTCTGTGCAAAATATTACAAAGACAAGATGAACATCAGGTCTATATTAATATTTAAATCAATGAGTATTACAGAGCAAGGAAATAAAATGAAAAAACACAACAACAAACCCTCCAAACCATCTTGATCACAGCTGCTGTGAAAGCCACTCAGCAGTGCTGGAAAGCTTCCTCCCGTCCAAGTATTGATCGCTGGAAACATTCCCTGCTCATGACATTCAGTTTTGAAAGGGTAAATGCTTTGAAAATACAATAGACTGAACATTTTTTCTTTCTTTTCTTCTTCCCCCTTTTGGACTAAATGGAGTTTGACAGATGTTTGGGTTTTTTTAATTAAACATCAAGTCCACAGTACAGCTATATGTTGCAATATATGGTTATATATACAGTCCTACCCTGCACATTTAGTACTCAGACAATATCTGATATTACTAAGATAAATCTAGGACAACCCTATTATTCCCCTGTGGCTTTGAGATGACACTGTATGTGGTTTGCTCCATCTAAGAAGCGAAGCAACCCATGTGTTTGAGCAACAACATGCTGAATGAGGAAGGCTTATGTTATTGTTATGAGTAAGAAGAAACTGTGTTGTGGAAATACAGCCTGGAGACCCTCATTCCCTCCTGGTAGGTTCTTTCAGACTACGCACTTGCATAACTCCTTGTCTCTAAACATTGCACATGTGATCCAAAAGGCCACAGAAACTTTGGGGCAAACACAGGCGTGCTAATGGTGGTTTTACAAACTTCATGCAAAGCTGGTTGTTTGGTATGTTTTTGACACAAAACAGGATAAAACTGAGTTTATCCGATGTCAGATACTGGCAGAATAACCACATTTTATTCAAAGCTTAGTTGTCCATGTGGTAAGCTTATTGTCTCTGTTTAAACATGAAGTCCACTGGTGAACAATGCAGAGTGAGATCTGCAAAGTGAACGATCACACACGTAGGTGAATAATGCTTTGGGCGTGGGATATCGGAGGGAAAGAACTTTATCCTTATGGATGAAAAGCCATGAAACCTCTCAACATATCGATTAGGTACCATTGTCTGGGATGCTGAACAAGGAGAATCACCTGCTGCTTTGGCAGTAAAGGGCTGAAGAGTGTTTGTGGACCACCAGGAACATCTGGTATGTTATTTAGCATGAGCATTTGGGCTTGCCAAATGTTAGTATGTGTATGCAACTGCCTGTGGGGAAGGAAGACAGCCAAATGTTCATGGCTAATTCCACCTGCTGGTTATCCTTTACCTTTCACATTGTCATGTCTTTCACATTCATTACCTGTTTTGCAGCTTTAGGTCCTCTTGCCTGTGACTTGGTTTCTTAGAGAAATTCAAATTCCTAACCTCTTTGGAACACAAATTTTCTTTTTCAGGGATTAATCTCAAAACACCATATCTCGCTAACAAAGATATTAATCTGACCACTGTGGCTATCCAGATGCAGAAATTTCATCATGGAATGGTTTGGTTTGGAAGGGACCTCAAAGATCATCTAGTTCCAACTCCAAGGGAGTTTCAGCTCCCTTGCCCCCCCACCCCCACACACACACCTAGAAAAGCAGCAGAGTTGGAGGCAGGTTCGTTGGCTCAAGTGAGGGCTGAGGCCACTAACTCCAGGGTGAGTGTTACCTGTGGTGCTGTCTGTGCCTTCCTCTGCAACGCCAGCAGAGCCCTTGACCGGAGCGTGCCTCAGTCTGAGCCAGGGCAGCTTCTGGTCAGGACACACTGAAGTTCTCTCCACCGCTGTTCTCCAAAGAGCTTCTGCTTATATTTCAGATATGGGCTTTCGATAAGCCCATGTGTAAATGAGAAGCATGTATATGAAATCAGATATATGAAATCCTTTGGGTGTTTTAAAGACTCCTGCCAATTTTAGGTTCCACTGTCCTCTTTTTCCCTCTAGCAGATGGGATTAATCTCTCTCCTTGCAACCCTATGAGAACCAACACTCATTTTGCAAAACTGTACCTCAGCCCCAGCTGGGCTTTAACAGCTATCTAAGTAATTGGAATAGCAGTTCACTAGCTCAAAAATAATTATTTTGTGCTGTGCAAAAATTGAAAGTTTTCATTTTCTGAGAAAATTAAAGAAAACAGACTAAGCTGTCTTTAGGCTATGGGTGATGGGGATAACCTATTGAATGTTACAGAAACTCTTAAAGGAAAGCATTGTTTCCAACTGGAAACTCCAATGCCTCCTTTCAAAAAGATCACAGGGAAATTTCTTGTATAAAAATAGGTGCAGATTAATTGAATTCAAATTCAGTAATGGCTCCAGACCCCACCTCCCAGCACAGCAGTCTCCACAGCTATTTTCCTGTCCTCTGACATCTTTTGCTACCTCCAGCTCTTGGTTATGCAATTCACACTGGAGAATGCATTTAAGGGAGGTTGCATTACCAGGGTGGAGATACACGTGTGTTTTGCTGTAGTTCACTCCCCGGCTCAGTGATTTACTGCTAGCATCCACCCCCTGGATCTCTCGCAGGGCTCCCAGGCTGATCCCGCTGCTGCGGACTGGGCAGCTCCCGGTCTCCTCTCTGCCACCATTTCGGTTCCCCCTCCCGTTTGCCCATCGGGGTGAGACTGCAGGTGCCGGACACGGGGAGCAGGGATGGAGCAGGGATGGGCTCTGCCATCCCACGGGCACTCACTTCTCAAGCCTGCGTGGCTGAGACTAGGGCCATCTGTGGATTTTGGCACATACTGAGTTTGGGCCGCAACTCCTTTCTGCATGGAGATTTTTATCTAACCCAGCGCAATAAATAACTGTCAGATTAAGCATGGCCGTGCAAATGTTACTGTACTCGCATTGTAAAAGCTCCCTTTTATTTGGGTGTCCTCTGAAACAAGGCAACCCTTCCCCAGCCGTCGGTTACACTCGGCCCTGCTCTAATCACCCTGTTTCGGATGTGCAGCTTGCTGTGAAAGACAAATGACCGGAGCTATTAAACTCCATCTTGTTACGAGCGTGCCCAGTGGTAATATTGTAATGGATATTACATTACAGACGGGACAGCGGTCTGCTGGGGACTGAGGGCCGAGCGAGGACAGCCGCGATCTGATGGCACTGCACACCCTGCGGCTCAGCCCGGACCACCTTTTGGGTGGGTCCACGCAGGTATAGAAGCCATGGCTCTGCGGTGCTCACACCGTGCCACGCTGGAGGGGAGCCCTGGGAAGAGCCAGGAGGCCCCCACGGCTGGAACAACTGCTCGGTTCATCCAGCTGAGTCGCGGTGCAGCCGGTGGGCAGAGGCAGGGAGGGAGATGCAGCCCCCCATGCTCCCCGCGGCGTCTCCATCACCACCCCGGGAGGGCTTGGGCACAGCCCGCGGGGAGGGCTGGGGAGGCAGGCTGAATCCGGCACACCGGAGATACAGTGGCACATTTCAGCGGCACCTGAATCGCATTTTGTGTGGAGACCACTGCCCCATGAACACAGATTGCACCATGACTGCTCCGCTCCGTGCTCCCCGCCCCAGCAGAGCGAGTGCCTTGGCAGGCACCCAGGGGCACGTCCAGGCTGGGTGTGCAAACCTGCCGAGGGGATCAGGATGCCTAGTTTCTCGTATATCCCTTTTAATTGTCTCTGAAAAGTTTTGCCTTCCTGAAAAGGAGGCCTTCAGTATTGGCGAGGTGTTAGCAGAAATTCTTGAGCAAGAATAAATAAATGCTGCCAGAAACTGTAAATGAAAAGTGATAATTGGAAGTGATATATCAGAGCATGCGTGCCACATACCCACTTGCTCACCTGCTCTGCATTAACACCGTTCGACATCCCAGACTCAGTTAGGAGAAAAATAAATAAATAAGACATACTTTTTAATTCCCACTCCCAGCCCCCTGCCTGAGGCTCAGATGCTGCCTGAATTGAGGCACTAATCACAACCCAGTTGGAGTAAACCAAGGGCAGCCACTGCGGCGGGTGGATGCCTCGCTGCCGGGCACTGCACCACATGCTGATCCACGTGCTCTCCCCAAAACACGTCCCACCGGGCACCAAGTGCACCCTGGCAGCAGCTGAGCCCCTTCTGCTCCCACTGCCAGTGCTAAGTGCCTGCCAGGGCTGCGGCCGACGAATGCAACGCACAATCTGCATTCATCTTGGGTTCACCACGGGGACTCATATTTAATCCGAGGAAGTCCTTGGCCTCTGGCTGTCATCTGTGTCAAGGTTGCTGCTGCCACAGAGATGGATGCAGGTGAACAATCTGCATGATGGGGCCGAATAAATAAAATGGTGGGAGTCAGGTATCCATAAAATAAAGGGAAATAAAATGTAGGCTAGCTTTTATAAAGGTCACGGGTTTGCAATACGGCTGTCTCCAAAATGGCTGCGTGGACCTTAGCAAGCATTCAATAGGGTTTGGAAAATAAATAAATTATTTTTGGCCCACTGTAAGTTGAATTGGTGTGAATCTGGACATGGCAAACCTTTCCATGATACAGAGCTACTACACAGTAGTTCACAGGGTTGCCTATGCACTGACCACTAGCAGGTTTCGTTTGTAAACTGCTTGAAGGTAGAATCTAACAGCTATATTTATTTATACACTGAATGAGAATGTGCCTTTTGCCTGGCTTTTCTGCAGAAATTAATTTGATATTAAAAAAAGCAAAACACCTCACTTCTCTAAAAAGGAGATCGTTTATACACAAAATGAAAATGCGAATACTTAGGAAAACAGATGGATAGATATCAGCAAAAGATAATGGCAGGGATTAAAGATGAAAACTATAAAAAATATTAATTAGATAATTTCCTCAACAAAAGACATCAAAATGTACCAATATGGGGAGTGTACGGTGGTAATCATTTACATTGTGATATGATCACAGTGTCCCAGTAAGGGATTAGGGCTGCACTGTGTCAGTGCTGCAAACGCCTATCTTTGTGAAGCAGCTTCAGATCTCCTAATGAAAGAGGCTACGCAGTGATAAATGGCATTATGCGCTTGCAAGGTTATTGTTACCTCAAGGTCACCGCCGTCTCTTCCCTCTCACTATTGTTATGAAAGCCGGTGCTATTAAAACTCAATCACATTAATAGCGAGGGAGCTTGCTAACATACAAAATGCATCTTAGAGACCCTTTGCTGGGGTAAAGCCAGGATTAAGATTTTAACTTTACAAGACGTTCTCTGTGAATGCCATGGCAACACCGCACGCCCACGGCTCCTCTTGAAAATTTGCCGCTGGATGGGTGCGTATTTCACACCTGTGGCAGAGCATTTTGGAGATGTGTCCCCCCAGAGATGCCACGCTGGCTACGCTGATCCCTGGTTGCTCTCTGCCAGTGGGTCACGGGGGGCTTTGTGCTGTCCCCAGCCAGGTGGGCACACCTTCAGGGCATCTGTCCTACACCTGGTAAGGTGCACAGGGATGCTCAATGGCTCAGCTGCGGCCGCTGTTGGTCCAGAGCCAGAAAACCCAGGTGGATCTGAGGGGACAATCTCCCGTTAGACATCTCCTCACTGTGCTCCCAGCGTGTTCTTCCTGATACTGGTTTTTCTGCTGGCAACGTTTCCACCTCCTGTTTTCCTGAGTCACTACACATATGACTATTTCTTGAGACATATGGGTCACATCCTGCTGTGGTTACACCAAATGAGGTAGTGCTGGAGCAAACAGGGTACCGAGGGAATCTGCAGCCCAAGAGTGGAGAAATCCCTAGCTCTGTCTGGAGGGAAAGCATTGAGGCCCTTAAGAAAATTGCAACTAATTAAAATTTAAAATTAGTTGACAATTTGACAGATACTGACACGTGGATCTCAAACCAGGAAGTTATTTTCAGTCATTTATGTGTCTGTAATGAGGCAGGGGCTGCAGTCTCCATGTAATGTGCTAACTAGAAAAGCTGATTAATTGAATGATGGTAATTGAGTCTGGAAAATGAAGGCATTTATCAACAAATCTCACTATTTGTCGTTGCACAAATAAAAAGGCAATACAAAGACAGCTATGCATTATTGATCAATATTCTTGTCATATTTTTTGTACTGAAATGGACTACAAAATGCTTTTTCTCTTAATCTGCTTATGCTATCACAACAAGCAGTTTGAGGCAGCCAGACATGTTTTATTGGAATTCAAGGTCATAAAATCGCATGACATGAAAATCAGATGCTGTGGACCAAATTCTCCACTCACAAAAATCTTAGCTGCTGTCTGAAACCAGGCGAGAATTTGGTCCTCTGTGAAGGACCTCTGTTCTCCTCTGTTGGACAGAGGAGAAATTGCTGCCCGTTGGTTGCTGTAGATGTGAGTACAAATAGCTTTCACATGTCTGAGGCATATATCTTATATTCTTTGCTGTATGCTTTAGGAGTAATTTATGTAGGAAGCAGAGTTCAGGATAAAGCTATTTTTTGTGTTCTGCTGTAATCCAGCCTACCTAATTCCCCAGAACTGTCCGTGAAAAATCTTTTTTTTCTTTGTTTTGCAACGTCATACCCAGATGTCAATTATTGAAGAGGGCAGCAGGGAAGGTTTCGCAGACCGTGGGGCACCAGGGCACACCGACATCTGTCCTCACTGTGAGGGTTGCACTGAGAGGAGGATTTAGAGCACTGTAATTCTTGTGTTGCAGAGATTTGGATAAGGCCCAGACGTAGGGACAGGCGTCCTGTGGGACTCCTCCAACATGGGTCATCTCTCTTTGCCAAAGCACCTGTGAAACGAAACCTGATAATCAAGCCAGGAAAAGACAGTGCTGAGCTTTCTGGGAGCCACTAGCTCAAGGTGTAGCACTAAGTAGAGAGAAGCACATACTGGGGGCCCTCACAGGTTTTAGAAAATCAGACTTCTTGGTACGTACACAACTCTGGACTCCTCCGTGGCATCAATTACCTTTGTGGCACATTAATTTTGAAGGCAGGAGGAGGTGTGCCCCAGTTGCCTGTCGGCTCCCTGTCAGTAGTGAGTGCTCCGGCGCAACATCTCCAGAGCTACGGACACTTAGGGGCTTGGGTAAGGGAGTGCCAGCTGAAGGGCTTTGCTGAGGTCAGCTCCAAATCTAGTCACCCTTGGCTTCCCATCACCACTATCACGTGTACAATAAAACAGAGTCTAAAATTCAGCACCCAGTCTCATTCCCTCTGCTCTGCCGCCAGTGACCTCTTGACGCAGCACCTCTGTTCAGAACCTGCAAAGATTTTGTCATGCTTCTCCAGAAAAGAAAGCAAACAGTAGTCTCCTTCAGAGATGCACGGTACTGATACCCAAATATTAGAGGGTTCTCAGAAGGTTGTACGTAGCCAATCGAATACACTGCAACCAACGAGTAGAGAAGGAAAGGGAAGGGGGAAGAGGGCAGTGGAGGGAAGGGAAATGGAAATGGAAATGGAAATGGAAATGGAAATGGAAATGGAAATGGAAAGGGAAAGGGAAAGGGAAAGGGAAAGGGAAAGGGAAGGGGAAAGGGAAGGGAAAGGGGAAAAGGAAAGGGAAGAGAAAGGGAAAAGGGAAGGGAAAGGGAAAAGGGAAGGGGATGGGGAAAGCAGAATGGCAGTCCCTGTGCAGGTCTGTAGCTCAGTGTTTGTGGCCAGACTTCGAATAACCTTTGCACACAAGGTTTCATGGCACCATTTCTTCTATGTACATGGGAGACAAAGAGAAAAGTGTTTTTAAAAAGTGGAAATAAAATGTGATGGAGACCACTGGACCTTTAGGTGGATGCATAATAACTATCCGAACATTGCTACTTAATATTTAAAAGTATTTACATGGTAATAGCAGAATTTATGAGTGATACATTCAGCTGTCAGTGTGCATAAACCTGTATTGATTAAAATAATATCTAAGATTCACTATGGAGGTGCAGTCTTACCCCTGGGGATTAATAACCATTTGAGAGGAGTTGATGGCTTAAGGTGCAGTCAAGGACCATTAACCCCACTTTGTCATTAATCCCCAGAAAATGTCCTGTACCAAGGTCGTTATTGCTGTTATAAGCTCTAAATGAAAAATAACATAGGTGTATGGATTTTTTGTTATAGCTGATGCAGACTCAATTGATGTGTACAAAGCATGACCCGAGCATTACAAGCCTGTGCTGCACAGCAGCCTCTCAGGTTTGCTTGAACCATTTCTCAACATTTCACTTTGCCTTTAATTAACTGCATGCTTCAGCCTCATTTCTCTATTTGTGTCACGCCCAAGTGAAAGGAGCATTTGTTAATAGCAGCTAAGATCTTAAAAGATTTCTTACAATATTGAAGGTGAGATACATTTTCGGTATTCTTTTGAAAGAAAAATCTGTTGAAAATTCCTTAGTTTATTTCTTTTCAGATGCCCATGTCTCCATTTAGATGCTCTTCTGTTTGCTTAGCATCACAAAGAGGTGTATATTTTGCTAGCAGGAAGGATAGGATAGTCACAGCCTGCTAGCAAAATATACACCTCTTTAACAGGGAAGGCTAAATTTAAGAAATAACGGATGTTTTTTTACAAGGCAGGATATAAGCAAACAAACAGAAAAATGGTTCAAAAACAACTACAAATGTTAAAGAGGATGTAACAGATTCCACAACATTCTTAGCAGATTATCCCAAGAGAAAAGATGAAGCTTATACATATAGCTGTGCGCATGTGTGTGATAGTGTGTGCATTTAATGTGGAGGACATTTAATGGACATGTCAGAATAACCTTCCGAGGAGGTGTCCTTAGTGACTGCATAACTGAAGCTTCATTTGGATTTTAGACAAATCAGCATTTAACTATCTTATTTAAGCATGCAAACAAATACTGGCTGGTGCCAAAATTCACCATTTATTCCTGCCCTAAATTTGGTTTTCTTCAAGATATTACATAATTTAGATGTAAGCCATTAATTTAGGTTGCATGTCAAAGGATTTTACTCTTTTTTAAAGATCAGGGTGAGCCTCTAATGTTTATATTTAATATTTCATGTTTAGTTTACCTTAAGAGAGGAACTGGATCCTTTACTTTGGATCGCGTGCACACATCACTAGGATGCCCCACGATGTTTGCAGAGGGAGAGAAGCAGGTATTTATCATAAATATCCGCCTGTCCTGCTTGCCCAGCTGTTTATACTTGCATTACTGTGAGCAGCTGGAAAGTCTGCTGTTCTCCAGAGTTGAGAGCCTGACTTCCCCGGGTGCTTCACTGCTCAGAAAAAATATTATCAACAGTCCTTTGGCCAAAGCCAAGTGCTGCCCTGAGGGGGAAGGGGAGTCGCAGCGCGCCCAGCAGCAGCGCTGGGGAAGAGGGCGGGGGGCAGCCGGCAGCCCACAAGCCAAACAGGAGTTGAGAGGAAGGTGGTACCACAAGAAGGATGGGTCTCGATCCGGGGGGGCATCACGTATCTGACACGGCATATGATCTGTCACCTGCCACCTGGCACAGCAGAGGCCACAGCTGGAGGAATGACACTTTGCAGAAGGTGGGGGCAAAGTGGAGGGAATCCAGAGGAAGAGCGAGGTAAGAAGGCAAGAGGTTTAGCAAACACAGCTTACGGAATATCAAAAGAATTGAGTCTGTTTTGTCCAAATCGCAGTCTTCTGATATGCAGAAGGTTGTTTAGAGCATCTGTTGTTCTCCCACTCCAGTGAGGCTGGACAAGAAGAAGCTGGCTCAGTTTGCAACTCAGACTCAGATATAATATTTAGGGAAACTTTTGAATGACAAGTGTATACCAGGCTACTTGAGTTTTTAATCTCCTGCACTGGCATCTTTTTCAAACAATAGAGATCACCACCTGCCAAGACTGACTTTCCTTTGGACCATAGCCAGAGCAGGAAGGTGGACTCCACAAACTTCTCGAGGTCCTTCCAGTCCTGCTTCCCCACAGCTCCCTGACTTCATTATAGCAAAGCCAAAACCTCCTTTTCAAGAGCAACAGAGGCAGGCTGGTAGCTGTATCAGTGCAAGGCAGCTGGATGTAAGCTATAAACAAAGGTAAGACTGAGAATCAGCTACTCTGTGTGCTGTCAAAAAGTGCTGTAAGATTTAAGAGAGCTGGCTGATTCGGAAAGGAAGAATACTGGCCTTCCATCTAAGCTTTTTCCTCCCAGCTTGATTTCAGCTGTAGGCCTACATGAAATACTGTAGGTTAAGTGGTTTCAAATCCATCCCTTGTCAGCAGTAAAGGCCAAGGTACAAATCAGCCACATTCATGCCGCTTCCTTCCACTGCCATTGCCCGGTAAGAAAGCATCATCTGGTTCGCAGCTCATGGTCTGAGGCAAAGAGGGAGGAACTGTTCCTTGAGGATAAGTTTCAGTACTAATGTGGTTCAACATAGCTTTGGAATTGCCAAAACGGTTTGGTCCATGGTCCATGTTTGTAGACCTGCAAGTTTTCTCTAGGAAGTTTTCATTCTGTGTCACATTCCTATGGCCTTAAATATTGTGTTTCATATGGCAGCTGAATTGCGGATTGGCTGATGATGGTGCAGTTTAAACTTATACAATTAATATTGCAGTGAATAAAAAAGTAATTAATCTACAATAGTTGTCAGTAGTATTTACACAAGTGTCACTTTCATGGAATTTGACGAATTGTCTGTTATTGTCCTCGGGCAGAACAGCCCTCAATCCAACCCTGCTCTTTCAGTATGATTTCAAATGTTCTGATCTCTTTGAATAGTGGCACTATAATAAAAGTCTGAAGCCCACCCACAATATGCATGCGGTGCAGTTATCATGTGTCTGCTTCAGTTTCAGTATATCATATTTGAGGATTTGGACTGACATACCTCGGTGTCTGCCAGCAAATTACCCCCTTCTAGTTAAATACTACAAGGCAGTTTGGCATCTCAGAGCACGGCCTTCTAAATAGGTTTTAGATGAGGACTACCGTTAAAAAAAAATAAAAATCTGACCTTCCAAAAGCAAATCAAGGTGCTTGCTTCAAGAATGTACTCAAGAAACTTAGTTCTGCTCTAGTATATGGGTATGCAATTAATTTAACATGTATCTAAAGCATATGTCAGGGGAGTAACTAATCCATCATTTTTAATGGCTTATCTGTTCCCCCCAGGATTAAAATTCAGTTACTTTCCCTGCAACAAAGATCTTGTGACCTTAAAAAATCCTACACCCTGCCTCAACCATGTGAAGTTGTTATTGTTATTTTTATTATTAATATTTATATTACCTTGGGAAACAAAATACTGAGATGAGGCACCTGTTACCCAACATATTCCAGCTACAGAAATCAAACCACAAACATCAAGAGGGGTTTGGGTGGTGTCTGTGTCATCTGCTAGAGGAAGAGAAAGTGGATGATGCTGTCACTGTCACTGTTACCTGATCTCAGATCTCCTCCTGTGCGGCAGGCGATGGGTACCCAGAGCCTGCAATATTGACTGACGACCAGGCAGAACCGGGGTGAAAAGCAGAGCTGTTTATGTGACAAAAATGTTCCAGATTCAAGTCCTGCCAAGAGCCACACAGAATCCCTCTCTGCCTTCCCTATTGTCCTTCCTACAGCTGGAACTGCAACAGTCCAGAGAGGCAAAATAACTTGCTTTAGTCACCCTTAGAGGCCAGGTAAGGAAGTGTTAGGACATCCCATCACATTTACTCAAATGATTCTGTCACCAATTCTGCCATGCTGCAGCTGGGAGCAACCACCCAAGCCTGATGACGAGCCCCGGTGCTGCTGCCCTGCAGACCCGTGGCAGGTTTGCTCTGCTGAGCCGCAGAGCTGCCACGGGCAGGCAGCCTCGCACCCTCCCCCCAAATGGGTTGGACACCCAGGGGAGACAGCAGGAGTATCTCCTCTGACTTCTGGGATGCAGTCTGGGCTGCATGAACTGGGAAAAAAAAAAAAAGCAAACAAATCCAGCTGGAAGTACTGGTTGAAGGTAGTCCCCAAGCAGGGCTCCATAGCTCTGCTCCTGGGAAAGCACCGGCATTGATCTCTCCCAAATGACTGTCTCACTTCAATTCAAATACCAGGTTTTCATTCAGTAAAGTTCTCATACAGTTGGACCTTGATTTATTTGGTTGGGTTATTTGCCTGAAAGGAATAATCTCGCATCTTCTAACAGTTGTGATTTCTCTGCTTCGTTGATTAAAACACCTCTTTTCTGCTATTTTCTCTCCAGCCACACACCCCACCCCCACTAATTAAATAGCTCCAACCCTCACAGCCATAAGACTTCAATGGCTCAATAACATCCTGAGTCAATGTGTTGCAAAGCTGCTTTTTAATTCATTCTTCATGCAAATGATATACAATTAGACCTGGTTAATCTGCATTCCTTCTGCAAACGCTATTGTTAATAGGATTTAAAAAAAAAAAAAAGAACAAAACCTTCAGCTTAACAAATCAATGGCACATACAGGCTATCAGATCAGTTACTCCTTAAACCTTTTGGATGGCCAGACATATGGGGGAAGCAAGCAATGATTATAACAAGGCCTTGCAAGAGTACATTGCACTGCTGGGGATATCTGACTTCAGAAGCCTTTTGCCCTGTTTCTTTTATTTTTTTCCCAGCACCGTTCATCTCCTCCGGTCAGGCAAGGGGGGATCCCAGAGGAAAGGGTCAGACCTTTAGGACATTTGTTAGGGACTGCCAAGGACTGGGGGTTCCCCAAGGCTTTCTTTCCAAATTAAACTGAATTTTTCAACAAGAGCCCTGTCCTTTAGACGGGTTTTTACCTGTTAACAAAGAGTGTTGATAAGGCAGAGGGGAAAAAACACATTCCCCACTCAGGCATGCCACGCTATCGTGCAGGGCTGCTGCTTTGTGTCTTGCTAGGGAAATTCTGGATATGCTGACAGACATTCCCAAGTTTCACTTCCAGCTCAGGTGCCTCGACAAGTCTCTCAAAGGGAAAATGTCTTTCTTCTGGCCCTTGACCCAAGGTGAGACACAGATGCCCGGCATCTCCAGGCACAGGCTTTGCCCTCCTCAGGAGGCAGGGGAGGACTGCATCACCTTTTCTTGCAGGTTAGGTGTGTGGGGAAGGGCTGTAGATGTTACCTGTGAGGACAGATGCTCCCAGTGGTCTCACAGCCCTTTGGCAGCCTGAAAAGCAGCACGGCTGGACAAGGACTTGCAAGGTAGGAAGGGTCCCCGGGCAGGAGTAAGTTCACTCTCACATAAACGCTATTGCCTTTCTCTTTAGTATTGAAGTGCCCATTTTTTGTCCAATGCGGCACACGAACAAAGCTGAGGAATTAAAATTCTCCATCCACAAGGGATGCGCGAAGTAAGGTACTCAGACCTTCTCCTTGGTGAATCTCTCCTTTCATTCAGCTTTGGCCCTCCAGTCAATAAGGGCACCAACTGTGATGAGGGCCCCAGTCCATCTGGAACTATTCATTTGGGTCACCAGATGATATGGACTTTCAATTCCTGCCAAACTTGTCCTGATTTGCACAAGGGACCAGGTGCAAAAAGGCTCTGTATCCCAAGACAAATCCTTCTTGTCACAACCATACCAGATACACTCACAGGCATCTCTCACACTGTGATATTGCAACATTCAGCAGCCAGAAAATATTATTCTTCATTATGCATATACCTTCCAGTACAAACACGACAATCACTGATGTGCTTTGACAGCTCTCCTCTATTTCCTTCTCCCCTGATGTGATGCTGAGCAATGAGAAGCAGGCTCTTGGGGAAAAGTTTGCATGAAAAGTGATAACATGAAAATATGTCAGTATTCCTGAAAAGCATTTGGGCAGCGTCAGTCTACAGAACTGCCTGCAGGCTTAAAAAAAAGCACGCAGCACTCCTCAGACCTCACAGCTTGGCAACTGCATCTCAATCGCACAGGGAAGCCATGGCCTCGCAGGACCTGGCTGGTTTTCTCTTTCCAGCCAGGAGGTATGCAGGGAAGCAGGACTGACAGGGCATTTCTGGTGCCATTATTCATTAATTGGATGGAACAATGCCTGGCATATTTTTTGTTTTTCACCAGCCTTCAGAGCAGAGGAGAGATTCGTCCCACTGGCACCACTCCTCATTGCTGCCAGCAGTGGTCCTGTGTGTCCCCAGCCAAGGCAGGGCAGGCTGCCCCTGCTGGAAGCAGCACCATCCCACCCCGGCAGGGATGCCCTCTCACACCAACCCTCACCCAGGGCTCCATGAGGCTGATCGTCTTAGTCCTCCCAGCCTGGAAAATGTACAGGCTAAATGCACTGGACAAAAGGACAGGGAGAAGACATAGCGGTGGCAGGTTTTATAGGAGCTCCAGTGAGAAAACAATAGTAACTGTCTATCCTCCAGCCTTGGTATCATCATGTTACCATGCCACCTTACTTCTCAATAGTCTTCAGGGCTTCCGCACTCCTCCCTGCCAACCCTTTGGCCAATCTCTCGCTTCCTTTCGCTATCCATACAAGAAACACATGGTGATTCATTTGGTGTGTGTTTTACATCTCCATGGCATGGCTAAACTGTCCTGGAAAGGTTGCTGTTTTAAAGTTAGCTGCGGTGGATCCACAATGCCTTCAGGCTCAGCATCTGGCATTACAACATCCACTAGTGCAACTCACCCAGGGCTTCTGCCATTGTGTTATAAAGAAGAAATCATAGCAAAATCATGACTAGCAGAATCTGTGAACCCGATAGTGTCCTGTTCGTACACAGTCCTGCACTCCCCTTTGGAGCCAGAAGTGTGCTAAGGACAATTGTACTCAAGCAGATAGTTATAATAACTAGTCCTCTCCAGATCACAAAGGGCCTGCTCTAATTACAAATGCTAAGTGCAAACCCCAAGCAACTCCACTAAAACCAATTGAATAACCCTGTTTTTCTCTGGTGAAGATGGCAGGATTTGACCCCAAAGTCCTTTTTAGCTCTTCTCATTGCAGCCACAAGGCACATCCTCCAGAAATTCGAACCTTGTAAGAAAGTAGTGATGTCTGAGGCCAAACTATCTGAACAGCACTCATGTAGCTGAGCTCAGGGAAGGGTGTCTATGCAGCCCAAAGGTACCCAGGTTATGGAGGGGCTCATATTCCTTTGGGACTCTTGGAGATAGATCAGCATTTTTTAAGCTGGCACTTCTCTCTCCCACTGCTTCAGGGCAGGAGGAGTTCTGTTTGCTTTACCAAAACTATTTCTGCAGGGATGTCCTTTTTGTTCTGTGTTTGTAGAGCAGTGAGTGACAGGAGCCTCACCTTACCACATCACCACAGTCAGCAAGAAGTGTGGTCTAGCTGGCTATTGAAACACCTCTGTCTTCTCTAGATGGAAAGAAAGGAAAATTCCTCAAAAGACCTCTCTACCTGTCACCGGTTTGTTACAGGCTCTTCTACCTAGGTATTGTTACCATTTGAGGCTACTAATATTACATCTATGCGCTTTCATCCCATGATTGCTAGAGATGATGGGTAATCTACTGCTTCTCTCTCCTGATGGATAATGCCAGATAAGCATTTCAATTAGGATCATTGAAATGAGTCACATCACCAAAGCAGAAGCACTGAGTTTAACCGCAAGAGAAAAATATGCATACAATAAACAATGTGCTCTGGTGTTGATCAAAAGCTGTTCAGAGACTCATTTGAAATAAGGGGCTTCTATTTCATAAACTGTTCTATCACAGGTCTGCAAAATGGGCTTCAGTATCCCACAAAATAACTTTTTTTTCTAGTAGTTTTGGCTATTTATACAATAAACATATTGAGGTCCTCTTCCTCCTTTACAGCTTCCTGCACTCATCTTCCCTGGCTTGTGTACATTTTTATTTCTTCTTTTTTCTCCTTACAATCATGTTACTTCCAAACATCTCCATCTCCTTGTAGTTAAGGCAACTACTCATGTAAACAACAGCTCCAAGTGTGGGTGTTACACTGACAGTCTGACAATATATTCAGGCAATTCTAGCCAATTCTATCTGCATTTTCAGTGGGAACAATCCTCATTATTGTCATTATATTAGATATCTGAGTAAATACTGAAAAAACATCAGATACAAACCTACCTTGGAAACATTATGCTTCTCATCTCTGATTTTAGACAGGATTCTTAAGGGGAAAAAAAAAAGAGAGAGAGAGAAAAAAATAAAGATAACAAATCATTTTTTTGAAAACAATGCAACAACATGTTTGACACCTTGGAAAGGCTGGCATTTGTTTTATCTGTCCCAGGTCACTTACCCTTCTTTTTCTGTTTTTTCTTTCTGAGGCCAGGCTGCCTGCTGTGGTGAAGGTGACATCTATGACATCACAGGGTGGTTTGATGATTCACTGTGGTACCCGTGATCCTGCTGCAGGCTCTGGGCACTCTCTTTGGATCTGGGCTCTGCTCTTCATTCATCCGTGACCTGCAGCCCTCATGTCAACAAAACTTACTGACCTCCATGGGATTCTTTTCTTCTAGAGGAAAAAAAAGCACAGGATCTGGCCCAAATTGCGACAAAACAGATCACAAGCTAAAGGATGGGAGGCCTAGAAATAGATCATTAGTGGAAACCAATCTTGTAGCCAGAAGTGACCTGAAATCGCTCTTGCATGGGAATGTCTCCCCCAGTCCATCTCCTGCAATGTGTCCTCCATGCATGTCATCAGCTCTGTCACTTTCCTGCAGGGAATTACTAATGGGTTGGGATCTCTTCTTCTCCCCCCTCTGCCCTTTCAAGCCGGTCACGGCCATCCTCATAAATCTGCCAGGATGCTGACAGCCAGACTGCAGCTCACAGGGGCTCAAGGGACTTTGAGTGATATTCCTTCTGTTTCAGCTCTTTCCAAGACAGCCATTGATTTAGGAGGATGAGTTTCCTTTTACATGTTTGAATAAAAAAAAAAAAAAAAAAAAAAAAAGAAAAAGCAACACGGGGACAGGGAAAAGGGAATAGGAAAGATAGTGGCACCACAATCTTCTGTATCGAAGCGACTGCAAGTGCAGGTTGTGTCCCTCGAGGAAAAGGCTTTCCAGGCAGTGACAGGAGCAAACAAAGAGTAGCAAAAAATGGACCAGGGAACTCGACTATTTGCCTGTGGATTTGATAGAGTGCCACACATGTTTTATCTCTACCAAATGTCTTGTTAGTGAAGAGCCATTTATTTATTTTAGAACATGTTGATAATGAATGCTCCCAGCAGATAACATAGTCTCAAACCAAAACAAGGTTTTCTGTTAACTCTAATCCCCTTGGTTTTATTTCAGCAAAGACTATCTGTAGTATTCTTTTACTTTCTTTACCAGTGAGCTGCTGCCAAGTCTAATCACTCTGGCTCACACCAGACATTATTTCTATTATCTGGATGATTCTAAATGACCCTGTCTCCAGCATTGAAAGGCAGCTTGATGTTATCTGAGGGACCACGCGAAGCCTACACACATAAAGGCAGGCTGAGCAAAAGCCCCATGTGCCACTAAGGTCTCATCACATAAAAGCAGCTTGGAAATCGGTACAGAGATCTCTGGTTCTGATGTGGATATAAGAGATCATTGCTGCATCATTCACTGTAAATGCTGTGATGCATGAATCTCCCATGGCTGGGAGGTTACATGTGGGCAAATTCTTACATGCTGGCCCCTATCCAAGTGTCTTCTGTGGGTGCAGAGCTGGAATGAAAACCTTGTGGAAATACACATTTTAGAGTACATGGATGCTTTAGAGATTGTCCACAATTTAAAGACAGGAGTTGTAGTAAGAAGGCAAGTTGAAACTGATCATTTGTAGGCATAAAACTAGTTGGTAGTGTTGAACATTTATGGGAAGACTCAAATGTTTGAAATGTTAATATCAAGTATTATAACCTCTTTAGAAATGCTAGAATAGACAAAAGGAAATGGGAGAAGAAGCCTCCTGTATTTGACAAAATGTCATTCTCCACACCAATGAGCCAATGATCTTAAATTATAAGAGATAAAGCACAAAGGGAGCTCTTTGGTTACTCTGACAGATCATCAGTTTCGACAGCTGATGATATCAGCTCTATAAGTACCTATCTGTAACACATGAACATATGGGGCAAACTGAATGCAAGACAGCAAAGTTCTCAGCATAGCAATTCTAAACCAGCCTCTGCATTTTTAAGGGGCAATTTTGTAACTCAAAAAGTGATTAATTTAACAGGGAAATTCTTTTCTGGAGCTCCTCTTGACAGATAGAGGAGAACTGGAAACTGGAGAGATTGTTTAGACACAAGCAAAAGTGATTTAAGTTACCCTTGTTTTATGCAAACAACATGAAGTCCAAAGCATAGATATTTGATACTTTAAAGGGAACATTTCTCAACGTTGACAATGATTATGAGCCCAGCTGGAGAAAGAATTGAAACAGAAAATTGTTAAAAATAATCAGGAACCACTTGAGGATATTGGGTCCAGAAGCTGCAGTCAACAGAGAAAGCTCTACTGCTTCAAAAACCCAATGTTTTAGAAGGGAAGTGAAAGCAGATACAGATAAAGATAGATGTGTATGTAAACTAGCTCCATATAAACTAAAGGTTAGAAATGGCAGAAAATGATTAAGGAAGCAGACTAAGTATCACAGTTGAGGGTACTGGGAAGAAACAAAGACAACATTTAAAGTTCACATTTAAAAGGTGGGACCCTCAATGCAGAGAAGAAATAACTCCATAAAAGACTTGAATAGTGACATCTGTTATCAACTGAATGTCTGTTTCCACTGCAGGACTGGGGAAAGAACAGCAAAGGAGACTTTTAGACATCTAAGACAATGAAGGTGAAAGTGGTACATATTTGGCACTGTGTCCATTTCTGATGTCCTCATTTCAGAGAGACAGATAAACTGAAGAGGCTTCACAAAAACTGTCAGTAGTGAGGAATTTGGGAAACATTATTTTAATGTGGAAGACTAAGGAGTTATGTATGAGTACCGACTAGTCATTTTACCAGAAGGGAGGTGATGATTGGTTTAACTGTTTTAACAGCAGTTACAGGTATTTGCAATAGGAAAAGCCAGAGTGGTAATAATGAGCTTAGACCTAATCTCGGATCCAGCGGCTTCAGTATGAACCTGTGTAACTGCAAGCAGTGACGACTGCAAGCAGTGCTGACTGAAGTGGAGTTTCTGCATCAGACATTCTTTAATCAAACTTAGACATTTTTTCCAAGGGCTGAGAGACAGATCACCACTGTGGGCAAGGCACTGGATTGCAGGTCAGAAGTTACAGATTGAACTTTACACCTGGCAATGAATCACAAACACCGTCGGTGCCTCAATTCTTCACGTTTAATGTGATAGTGTGAGTACCGACTATTTATCCAACTGGACTGCAAGGTCTTTTAGGCAGGTCCCATCTCTAACTATGTGTAGAAAAGACTTCTGTGAGGTCCTGGGCTTGACTGAGCACTCTCAAGGCTACTGTCATGTAAGTGGAAGCAACACACTGATCGGTCCTTCCATTCATGGACTCACTCACACCACGGAAGAGGTGGGAAAACTGCTCCTGCAGTTCCAGCAGTCATTGCCAGGCTCAGAAGCGCAACTTCTGAGGAAGCTGTTTTTCTGCAAATGTCTTGCACAGCACAAAAGCAGCCAGGTAACAACTGCCACTGCTTCAGGACTTTGCTGAGTCTTCCAGGAGGTTCCATGCTCAGTGGCAGTGAGTGCAACCTCCCTTTTCCCCATGGATATATGCACATGCACACCCTGAACATTTTCACCAAGTTCTGCTGAAGCTGGATTTTTCTGGAGATGGAAATGCAGGCAAAATCCATCATGTTTTTCAGTGTGCTGTCTGCTCCATAATGGTTTTACTCAACTTACACCACAGTAGCACAGACTGCCCTTTACAGCGGAGGGCTCTTGGTCTGGGGATGGCTGCCGAGGCCAGACAGCCCCGTGGTTAAAGTTCAGCATGAGTACTGCATAGAAAGGACGGGGCTGAGGGCAGACCAGCTGCAGCACAATCCCAAGCACAAGCTGTTTATTAGGGTGAGCGTAAAGCACTCCAGAAGGGCAAGACTTAGTGTTCTTCCTTTTGATCCTATTATCATATGACAACATGATTAAAGACAGGGTAAAGGCAAGGCCCTCATGGAAGAAGCACAGGGGTGTCAAACCACTAATGGAAACTGTCACAGAGGAGATGGAAAGTTTAAAGAAAACATGCCCCTCTCTCCCCCCGGGGCAGGGAGCGAGGGGGGAACCCAGTGCCAGCAGAGGCTGCACACAAAGGCAGAGCAATAAAAACAAGAACATGGGACAGAACTCAGAAAAGTAAATGTGGTGTCAGCTCCTCCTTTGTCATCTCTGTGTCCTGGGAAACCAGATGACAGCAAAGATTGGCTGCTTGGCCCTTCTGGACACATCCCTTGCACACAGGGCTGATTTCCCTGGGTCCTGAACTCCTTTTAGGTGTCTTTTTAAGACCTCAAGCCCACATCTCAACCTGAGCTCCTCTGCCTCTCTGCATAGAGGAACGGCCATGCGCTGGCAGTGCCTGATTTAAGCAGGACCCTGGGCACCAGAGTCCAGTCCCTGGACAGTGGAGAGGTCATTCCAGGCTAACTAGTGGTGCTTCATGCACCCTCCAGGCACGGGCACAGGGGCATGCAGCACGAGACTTGATCCACAGACAGGCGTGCTGAGCACGGGGGCTGGTCCCAGACCCTTGTTTTTCATGGGGAAGATGGGCTGCAGGTCATGTCTCAGTGCACATGCACTGCCAGCTCTGTGGCAGGATGGGGGAAGAGGGCCTTGGCACATCAGTGCCGAGATAAGGCCCTTTAAATCCCAGGACTAGTGAGCTTAGGGTATTAGGAGAAGCATTAGAGGGAAAACAGTAGCATTGAAATGTGCAAATTAATTACTTGGTAAGGGAGAGAGCCTTTCCTTCTCTCTTTCTGTGTAACTTCTCTATAATGCCTCTCTTGCTCTTTTCATCTCCCATTTCCTCTACATCCTTTCCTTCGGTTCCCCAGCACCTCATTTTCCTCCCTTCCTTTCCTTTCATGTTTAAATCCCTTCCCTTTGATTCCCCACCCTATATTCCCTTTTCTGTCCTATCCAAGCTTGGATCCTACCTCCAGTTTTATCCTTTATCTAAAACACTAGACAGATTTTGTAACTTTCTGATGTTGCTATGATTGCTGCTCCTGAGGCTGCAATGACTTGAATAACCTATTTTTCCTGACTATAGCTTCAGATAACTGAAGCAAAGGACAACTTATAACTGGGGGTTGCAGGGCAAGGACCACCACAGTGTAGGGGAATTTCAGCTGTGTTTCTACTTCTCTCTGCCTAAGACCACAAGGGAACTGGGTCTCTGCAACAGAGCTACCAGGACTATGTCCAAGAATTCAAGTCTCAAGTTGCCTCTCCGGTCACAAGGAGTTGAACAACTCTGAGTTCAGGATGATTTTGGCACTGGCAGTGTCTTCCTCTTGGGATCTGGATGTGCACCTCTGTGACAAATACAGCACCACAGTGAAGTGGCATTCCTTTCCGTGAATGAAACAAGGCGGCAGTGGAACTTGTTATAATAACCTTGAACTACCAGTGATAGCATCAGCAGCAACATAGGGGAAAAACAAAACAAAACGAACAAACAAAAAAAAACCAACAAAAAACCCCAGTGGAAAGTTGTCAAAAAGTGAACATTTTTAACATGAGATATTAAATCAATATTTATTTTAACAAGTTTAATAGGATTCTCCCCATTAGCTCCCAAGAGTTCTATATTGGTTGAGCCTTCTGGAGATGCCTAGAACATCTGGATACTCATTTCCCATTTATTTCCCACTGGAGCCTTAAAAACTCAGTTTTGTGGTATGAAATACAGGCTATTTTGTTGAAATGCCAAGGCAGGGTTTTGTCCCTCCAGTATTCAGGGAATATTTACTTCAGTTTTTCTTCTGCTGTCTGTTATGCTTTCCAAAAGGTGGGCGGTTGTTGATGCTAGCTGTATCTCAGGTATGTGGAAAACATTTGCCAGAGGACCAAACACCACTGGACTGCAGAATGGCTGTGGAGACACAGACTGCACATGTACAAGCAGGGTGAAATGATTTGGCAGTAGAGTACTCCGTGAACCGGGGACATCATTCAGGGTGGATGTATCGACTGCTCCTTTGCCATGGGGACCGAGTGGGGCTCTTCCCCCTGCCTGAGTCTGAGCAGAGGTGGGTGCAGCATCACAACTCTTGTGTTTCCTAAAGTGGGATCTTGCAGAGGAACAAGAAGACTTCAGTATCCAGGAAGGAAGGAAGGAAGGAAGGAAGGAAGGAAGGAAGGAAGGAGAGACATGGGAAAAGGAAGAAGGGAAGAAGGGAGGGAGGGATGGAGATATGGAGGGAACGATGGATGAGGCAGCACTGGTGCTGCAATAAGCTATATATCGATTGTGCTTCCATTATCTGCATCCCATTTCTGCACTGTTAAAGATGTGGCTTCCAACTTTTTATCTCTTTGGATGGAAAACCTGCTGTAACTACAGACAAAGCAGTCTGCACAAACTCTCTTTCATTTTCCAGTTCTTGCAGGTGTGCAGCTCCAGCGAACTTTACTGAAGGTCTGGTTCAGGCTTACTTCTGATGCCACTGATGGAAGACCAGACTCCCTATACAACAAATATCTTTCCAACCATCTTTACAATAAAGCTGTCAGATCTGCCTGTCAGATTCATACAAGAATTCCTTGAAACCATTTGCCAAATAAATATAAATAGTATTAAGAAGATAGATATAATTCATTTTGAAAAGACTTCATAATGAAATAAATATGGTGCTAGGAAAACAGGTATTTCAGGAAAACCTGGTCCCAAAGTCACACACTGCCTCCTCAGATGTAGTCAACAACATGTCTCAGATGAATGTCCTGTTAGCAGTAAAGCACTTGAAAATGTACATATATCATTTTTTGGTATTCCTTCCTTCAGCAAGATGCTGCAAACAAGAGATTTTAGTTTCTAACACACACACGCCACATAGCTCTGGCATAGGAATCTGGCATCATGACAAAGCATAACAAATATTACTGCCTCACTAATACCTTTTTGGAGTGGTATTTTTATGATTTCCTCAGTTCTTCTTCAGTGGGAGCTTGGCACCTGGGGCACCTCTAATGTGGTATAGCGTAACCGCTGGTAAGTAGTGAAAGCTTCCATTGAAAGTGTGACACTTTGGGTTTTTCCAGTATGTTCCTTGGAAATATGGGGAAGGCTGCGGCTGACTTGATGACAAAACGGCGGGAGCAGCAGCTGATTGCATAAAGCCTGGGGAGCAAATTTGGCTTCGCTTGGCAATCTGCTCACAGCTCAGGCGCACAGCTCTGTGCACTCGGAGTCAGGAATCAGTGCAGGGGCATTAGGGTAACCCTTCACACGCTACTTGCAGGATTAGAGGAGAGACGTGATGACAGCCAGAGCCGGGACGGATATTTTTAGCGAACCATATAGTCAACACGTTTTACTTCTATTCCTACTCACAAATCAATCCTGAGGATTCTTTGGCTTTTATGATTGTGTCTCTTACCAAAGTCATTCAGTCACCGCTCTGAGCACATTCTGGTCAATACGTGACTGGAAACTATAGTCTGAGCGTGTACAAACTGTTTGTTTGCTGCTGCTGCTGGGGAGGTTGGTTACCACAGCCACACTATATTGTCCCCAGACTAGATGATTTTAGCAACTGTCGAGGGGGGAGAACGGGGCACATGGAGCAAAGATAGGAAGGTAAGAACAACAGGAATTAGCCAAGCAGACCCTGAAAAATGGAGCAATTGTCTTAGAGTCTGATTTGAAATTAATCTTCTGTTCTGACATTTGCACTGGAAGTTTCTGTACATCGCATACTTGCGCAGTACCAACTACAAAATGTTCTTCCTCATCTTGCCTGTCCCCATCGACTGCCTCTGCATGTCCTACCCAAGTGTCACAGCTTGGCAAGGGACCCCCAAGAGACAAACTGAGTCATCTCTACTCCGAGGGCAGGTGAAGAGCTGAAGTCCAATCCCAGCAAACATCAGTCCAGTCTCTGCTTTGAACCTCCAGTGAGCAGGGTCCCACCATTGCCCTGAACTATTGGTCCTCATGCCTAAAGTTACCAACTTTTTCCTGTCCTACATCTCTCTTAATGCACAATAAATCAATATCTCTCCCCTGTTAACCTCATATATCTAAGGGTTGCACGATCCCCCCCTCAGACTTAGCTTTTCCAAACAATTCCAGTTCCTTCAACCTGTCCTCACAGGTTGTATTTGCCTACCCTCATATCAGTCCTGCTGCTCTCCCAGGGACTTCCTCCAGTTTGGATACGTATTTTTTTCAAAGCACTGTTTCATCTTCTTTCTCATTTTCTTCTTCAAGAACCAGTTCCCTCTTCCTGTGACCCAGATCACAACAGCATAGCACAAGGTGCTAATGGAAAGAAAGATGAGGCTACAATCTGTGACAGCAGATCTGCCCTGAATGCTCTGTATGTATAAAATTGCAGGTTTTGTATGTATTTTCTTTTCTAGGATTTGCTATGCCCCTAAGCAACTGCTCAGTTATTCCTATGCATGATAAATGTAACCCAAATTAATTTTTAATACACAGATGAAAAATGCTGAAAGTCAAATACACCTGCACACTTAAAGTCTGGCTTTTAAAAGGGCTCTTTTTTTCCTTATTAATAAGTATGCTTGTATTTTTGCACCTCTGCTTACTGTGGACAACTGGCATTGAGTGCATAGATCTAATGTATAAATAACTTTAGTACAAAACCTCCATTTCCTTCTGTTGGGTTTGCCCTCCACAAAAAAAATCAATAAAAAAATCTTAGAATACAATTTATTGCAAAATTCTACCTATGAAAAAAGCAGAAACCCGTTCTTGCTCATTCATTTTGTTTTCATTCTTCCCTCTGCCCTCCTCTTGAACTTTACATGGCTTTTTTTTCCCGTCCACTTTTGTCAGTGATGGGAAATTTCTAATCCAACATACTGGATTCATCCCTATTTGAAAATGAAAAGGAAACACATTTGCACTGAGATACACTGAGGGGCATTTGTTAAAGCCACGGCAGAGTAGCAAAGTTCATCTCCCAGCAGCAAGACTTGTGGTGAGACGTAACTGCATTTGTCCCTTTTCTCCCAATGGCTCATTACAGCTGAGCAGGTCAGACCTGTCAAACATCGCCACATTCGCTGGGGCTAGGGAAAAAAAAAAAAAAAAAGAGAGAGAGAGAGAAAGAAAAAAACACCCTGTACTTGGATGCAAGGGCTGTGCATCCCTTGTGCTTTGTCTGGGGAAGCCCTTTCACAGAAGTGCAGACATTGTGAAACGGGGTCAGGAAGGTAGAAAGCCAGCTGCCTGACTACCCTTTCGACTGCCTCCCGTGACCGAGGAAAGAGCAGTGACTTCAAGAACCTTGCAACTACAAGTCGAGAGCCTCTCCAGGGAAAATCCCAAGCACGAGCCTGATTTTAGTCTTGCCTCACATTGGGGTTTGGGATGTTCATTTGTACCAGTGTCACCCTGCGGCTTCAGTGGGCTTCTTGCTGTTTTCATAGCGGGACGGAGGAGAGCGAACCCAAGCCTTCTCCCCTCCTTCAGAGCCGGTGAGCCTGACTCCCAGTTGATATTCATCAGCCCAGCACCACTGATCCAGTGGCACAGCATGGTGCAACACAACACATCGCCTCTCCCCGGCTGGCCAGCTGGGCCAAACCTTGCCTGGAGCCCAGCAGCTTTCAGCCCAGGGTAACTCCACCAAAGTTGGGGGGGAGCTTTATGCCAGTCTTAACAAAGAACAGACACAGGCTCGGCAGGCCTTAATGAGCTGATGCTGATCATGTAACTGTCTTATTGAATTTGCATTTCATTAGGAGACTTCATTTGAACCACAGCTGTGAATATTTGAGGGCCTGATTGTGTCTATGGATACTAATTTGTTCAAAGAAGACAAGGAGGCTACTGAGCTGCAACCCTGACCCTTTTCGCATCGATCAGACAAGATAGATCCTCCTTAAAAGTAATGTCAGACCTGCACCGATGTGTTCAGGTCGTTATACCCTGGTCAGTATTGAGCTGCCTAAATGCCTCTTCCTGAAACTCATCCCTCCAGGGGACAGGGGAGGGAAGCTGGACCATAGCACCTTCCTTGAGCCTTTGCCCGATGAAATTTCTTCTTCACGTACTGTAGCTTAGTGAAGCTGATGAAACCCATGGGATGGGAATATATCATCAGGGGGAAACATCCCACCTCCAGAAGGAAATGCCATCATTCAAATGCTGACTTCTTAGTTCATTATTACCCCTCTAGCCATGTAAATCATATTACCATACCATAATGTTCTGTAGGAATCCCACATCTTTTAATGACAGAAAGACTGCAGCCAGCAGAAATTAAACAGTTAAAAGCCAAGACTTGTGATAAGCAGATGGCAATTATTGCCGCTTACTGGTAAAACCTGTTTGTATTAAAAATATCTCAATGTTTCCATTGGAACTTACCAATTAAGAGATTAAACTGTATTTCATTCACATGCATGTGAGTGCAGTCTCACACACACACCTGGCACTCCCATCTCCAAATTCCACCTAGAGGCTAGCTGAAAATACACCCACTGGTTGTCTGCTGCTTCTCTTCCATTTATTGGGTGGGAATTCATTAGGTTTGGGATTGGGTTGTTTTCTGAGCTGTCAGGAATAAGGAATTTTCACCTTATTATCAGGAGAAACAGGAAGGTGTTGGCAAATACAGCTATTTTGCAGAGAATTATCTAACTGGGGAGTGGACCTTTAGTGATGAAGCTACTTGAAGCCCAGCCAGGCCTGTAAGGTGGATGGTATGTCGCCAAGATTTTATTCTCAAGCGAGCCTAAGCAAGATGATTTGACTGGGAATGGCCCTAAGTAAACATGCTAAAAGGATGGAAAATGTTAGCCCCTTTCCCTTCTTAGCCAACCAGCCGTTTCCCCTGCACCGAGGGGAGTGACTGTTGGCACTAAGGGGTTTCCTGTGTGTAACTGGTCAGCCTTTTGCAGCAGTCCCAGGAGCCTTTTTCTATTAAGAGGGAAGTCAAACTTCCTTCACGGATGCTGCCGTACTCCAAGTGTCACCTCTGTCACTCAGAGGCTTTAAGTGGATCTGGACAACTCCCCAGAGGACGCCTATGTTTATAAACTAAGAAAGGATCTGATGTTGCCAGTCTGAAAGCCAGATGTAGCTGCTGCTGAAAAAGGAGGCTTTTCTATCTCTTCTCACTTTTCATGCCTTGACATTCAGAAGGGTTCGGGAAAGGACCTGGTCCACGCTCCTCACACCACTGTTTGGGACAGTTTCATATGAATGAGTGAGAGGGCATCGCCACATGAATCACAAGCTGTGATTATAAGCAGGCCTTATAAGAAGAAATGATGGTGACTTGTGTTGTCATCGGGCACAGGGTAACTACCTAGGTGAGCACTGCTACCTGGCAAAGGAGAAGCGTTGGCTTCAACAAGCTCAGCTGACCAAGTGTTGTAGATGTAAATGTATCTGAATATCCTCAGTCTGAAAGCTCTTGTGCAATGCTCTTTCCTAGGATACTTCCAGTCCTGTCTGGTACTGCAGAAATCAGTGGTGATGCAAGGACAGCTTTTGCTTTAGCTTTTCAGTGCTCCCATCTCTGCTTCCCTAGCTGCAACCAGAAAGTGCAGAGACCCATTTAAACAAGCAAACAAACAAAAAAAAAGAAACTGTTCCAACACTCCTAAAAAGTTCTGTTCAAGCCTGATCGGGGTATTGGCAAGAGCTTGGGAATAGCTTTTGCTTTGTTTGAACCAACTCTGAAATCTATCACACAGAAAAACTCATCCTCTAATGAGTTACTTATGAGCGTTGCTTTCTGATGCCTGCACATGCTCTGAGATGGGAGGACGGGGAGGGGGAGAAGGGGTGTCTCAGCGTGTTTCCCACCCACCCTGCTGCTGTTTGCGGGGGGTTTCTTCTGTCCCCGTTTGCTGTTTGCAGGAAGGGGCCAGGGCTCAGCCAGGAGACCCTCGCAGAGCTCCTGTGAGACTCCCTGGGACAACCGGGCCTCTGCGGAGGTGACGCCGGTGCCGTTCTCCACTGGGATCTGCAGGGGAGGCTAAAGTAGCGCGACTGGCCACAGAGGTGCACTGGCTTAGAAAGTTCCCAGATCCCCCACTGCAGCCCAACCAGGCAAATAAATAAATAAACCATGGGGCACACCCACCCCCCTGCCCCTTCCTCCGCCAGGGCCTGGTAGGAAGATGTCACCTGTGCTCCGGCCTGCTGCCACCAGAGGCTTGTGGAGTGGGGCCGAACGGGCATCCCCCTCCGCGCCAGTGCCACCTCCGCCGGCCCCGCCATGAGCAGCTTTGCACCTCTCTTTATCTTTGCCACCACCCCAGTCCCCCCGCCAAGGCCCGTTTTGGCGGCCTGCCCCGAGGCTGGGCAGCTGTGTTCATCCTGGGGTATGAAGGATGTTGGACCCCATAGGACATTTTGGGAGGAACCCTGGGATTTTTTTGGAAGAGCTGAGGCGCTGCCTCAGCATCCAGAGGAGAGGAGAGGTGGGAGGGCCGGGCCTGAGGATGCCGTCGCCCCACACAGCGCCCGGCTTGCCCCGTACAGCCCCTCTCCACGGCTCCCCCTGATGCAAACCCCCAGACACCCCCACAGCTTCCCTGTGGCCCCTCAAACCAGACAGCCAGCGGTCCCCAAGGGTATTTTTAACCTCACTCGCCATGTTTACAGTCACAGGCTCAGCTCCATGCAAACATGTTTTTCTTCCACGTGGCAGGAGGGTTTTGTTGGGTGTTTCTGGTTTTATTTTCCTCCCCTCCTGCCCCTTCGGAGGCAATAAGGTGCACAAACAAGCTGCCCTTAGGTAGCAGAGAGCAGAATGCGAGCAGCCTTTAAATAATAATAAAAAAGAAGGGGGGGGGGGGAANCTTCTTCATGCATATGAAAGGAGGGGGACATGGAGAGATTAACCTCCGCAGGCATGAAAGGGGTACAAAAGTTTACACCGCTGGGCAGCCATTTAGACCTTTCGGAGATGCCATTCGCGCTCCTGGGTTTTTTACTATCATCTCTCGGTGATGCTCGGACTCTTTCCGAGGTAATTAAGAGGCCATATTACCCCTGATGTGACAACACTGATATCAGGAGAGACAATTAAGATATTTAAAGAATACTGCTGCTTTCTTTTTCTCTGCCGTGAAGGCGAACGGTTACCTTAACATCAGCTATAACATTTAGAGGTCTCCAAAGACCTCTGTTTTAAAGGCACGAGAAAGAAATAGGCTCCACTTCCCTGACAGAGATCACCGGCAAACTTTTGAGATCATGCGCTGAAAAAGGACATATTAATGCAAATGCATCTAGGTAGCATGTTGGGTTGTTGGGGTTTTTTTTCAAAATATCACTGTAGAAAAAGTCTCTTCTTAATACATAAAAAGGGGCTTCCCAGTGTAGGAAAAGTGACTGACAGCTGCAAACGGGGTCATAGATTTCAGAGAAACATGTTGGAGCAATAAGCGTGTCCTGAGAATGTAACATTTAATTTAAAAAAGAGCATTAAAGTCTAAAACTGCCTAAAAAGTCTTGGCTGGCTGAGAACCCACTCCCTTTTTTTTTT
>VXBL01007148.1:1364479-1453284 GCA_013400195.1 Aramus guarauna
ACTCTGAAGTGAGGGTTTAATGAAGTAGCCTGTGAGAGAATGGAGGGGATGGTCCCCGCTGCACAGATGGCTCTTTGTCACCGCTGACACCTGCCATCTGCTTGTTTGTCTAAATGATGTCGGAGGGGCATCGCGAGCCTCCAATCTGCTGCGCCGCCTCCACCAGCTCGGGGTGACCCCCTGACCCGCGTGTCAGACGGGTCCGGAGAGTTTGTTCTTTCCGCTCAGTGGGCCCGTCCCCGGCCGCGCTGCCGGCCCCTTNGGGGCTTCCCAGTGTAGGAAAAGTGACTGACAGCTGCAAACGGGGTCATAGCTTTCAGAGAAACATGTTGGAGCAATAAGCGTGTCCTGAGAATGTAACATTTAATTTAAAAAAGAGCATTAAAGTCTAAAACTGCCTAAAAAGTCTTGGCTGGCTGAGAACCCACTCCCTTTTTTTTTTTTTTTTTTTTTTTTTTTTGCACCCTAAGCCCACAGAAATGGTATACTTTTGATAAGATCTCAGGTCATTTGTGCCACCTCAAAATATTCGGGGCAAGTGCCTGAAAGAGACCTGTTTTCCTGCAGGACAAACCAGCCCATGTCTGGGACGCTTTGGAAGAGACTGAAGCTTGCTGTTCATAGCACCACATAAATTGCACTTGATGTTATCAGTGATGTCAGTGTACACGGAAGGTGTATAATGGATATTAATTATGACTGTTATCACTTATGACTGGTGTAGTGCAGCCAGGTATGCCTGAATACTTGCAAACACAGCAGCTTTTACACGTGGCAACTCATGAAATGGAAAATGGTCACTCTGCACAGCTCTAATGAGGGCAAGGGTGATTTAAGCTAGCAGAAAGAATCATAATTACTGTAGGTTCAAAGTGATCTTGAAGGAGAGGAAGTTAAAACGGGGTTGGGATTGATCTACTTTAATGCTTTCCTCAGCCCATTGTTTTTAATGTCTCACTTTGAAATACAAACAAATGGCTTCACCTGCTTTGCACAGTTTTCTGCAGATAATTCCTAAATTTGTTCTGGGCAATGGTGGAAAGTGTGCACAGTGCAAAAATAAATAGCAGGGGATGGTGCGACATCAAACCCCCGCTCTCTGTAGTCTGTTAAAAAAAAAAAAAAAGCCCAAATTAAATCCTGGATTCAAATCCATCTCGGAGCACAGACGAGAGGGAAGGGCTCCAAGGTTTGCAGAGGACCGCGTGCTTCCAGGGGAACTGTGGCCGCCGATGCCCAGCCCCAGCAGGGCAGCTTGGATGCTGCAGCCCTTCCCTCCCAGGGCAGCCCTGGCTCTGGGCCCCCCTCCTGGCTCCTGCCAGCAAGGCTGCCATGGCCCCCAGCTTGCATGGTCCCTTCTTCACTGCAGCCCCCTGTCCATTGGCCCTTGGGCCGAGCCCAGGTACGGCGTGCATAAAACAAAGGTAAAACCCAGAACCTGCTGTGGAGACACCTAAAGTATGTGTCGTCAGCCTGGGCAGCCTCTTTTTCTCCTCCTCCTTCGTGACAGTCCAATTTCTGCGCCCCCACCACAGGGCCACTACTGCTGCTGATGGAGAGGGAGGACACCTGCCCCAGGGACCGTGAGTGCCAGGGGACACATCAGGCCAGAGACACCCACCTCCCACACACCCACCCAGGAAACAGTTCACTGCCTCAGATCCCTCTTTTGTCAGTAACGTTGGATGATAATTCAGGATGATAATACAGGAAAAATAAAGGGAGATTTTTTTAAAAACTCCCTAAAAACCACCCAGAGTCTTTTCCAAAATCCAACAGAAAGATGGGTGAAATCCTAGATTTGCTGATTTCTGTGCACTTTGCTTTTAAGTTCAGCATGGAAAGGATTTTACTCCTCCTGTATCATCAAAAAACAGATTTATTTTTTTTACCGGGGATGCTTTTGGTTCATTGATGCATGCAAAAATGTTTCATTGTGGAACCCATTCCTGACCTGGGTGTTAAGTGTCTGAGATCTGTCCAGCTGCCTCGTGATAGGTACTTTTCTTCCTGCAAACGTCCTGCAAATTCCCCAACCCTCAGCCAACAGCATGGTCAGTAGCAGAGCCAAGACATCATGTTCGTCTAGGCACAGTGAGCCAGACTGCATTGAAATGAGGGTCACTGGAAAACAAAAAGAACCAACAAAAGTCCCTTCCTTTATTTTTGTCTGAAAGCTAAAATTTGCATGTTTTGATGCTTCCTGCCAGCCCACCAACTCCAGAAAGCACCTAGACATCCCCACAACAGGGGGGCGAGATGCTTCAGGCATGTTTCCTTCAGAGGCTATGGTGATAATAAGCTCTCTGGTACCCAACAATTTCAGCATGATGCTACTTTAATGAGGGAAATTGCAGCAAACTCCCCATAATTCCTCCCTAGCAGAAGCTAAGTTTCTCATTGTTCTGCAGAGGCTTGGTTTTCTTCAGCTTTCTTGATCTAAAAAGTGACTTTTCAGAGAGGAATCCACAAAATGATAAATCCCCTAAGTTGTCCCTGTGGCAACCTAGTATGTTTTCCTCATTTAAGGGAGGAAAGGCAGAGAGTATGCAAAGACTGTCATCTCTATTTGGACTGTGAAGACTTCTCTTACGAGACCTGTCCAACCCTTTTTTTGAAACCAGCTGATGTCAATAAAAAGTACCTGAAAGTGCTATTTTATTTTGCCACATCACTGTTAAGCTTGTCAGCTCTCTATGTGAAAACAAAATGGCCAGATTCTCAGCAACTTGTGTTTCTCTCAAGACCACCATGGGTGGACAGGTATTGTGGCACTTGATCACGCTGTGTTTCAGCATGCAAAAAACACAAATATTTTATAGGACCAGGAGACTATGCTGCATACATATTAAAATAAGCATAAATGCCTAAGTAAGCTTGCACCCTGCTGTAGACATGACCTCAATGTCTAGCCTTGCAAAGAGCAGTACTACCATACTCTTCTCCTCACGTGAAGCAACACTGACTCTGGCAAGACAGAGGGCTCCTCTCTAGCAAATTGTTTCATGTGATGGAGGCCAAAGTTTTTATGTATTTTCTGAAAGCAGTTACGGCAAACAGTCAATTCAGCTGAACAGTCTCGGCCACAGTACATCTGTGCTTAGTTTTGGCTTAGCAGAGCAGAATAACACATGCACTTCTCCTCTCTCTGTCCCACTCCTAACCTAAGATGGTGAGAAAAACAGCTGAATTACAGAAGTACCTTCTGGACAGAAGTATCCTGTGACAGTGCAAAATCTGCACGACTGGGAATTCCAGCCAAAATGAACTCATAGACCCACATGATTTCCTCGTGAGCTGACTTTGTGGGGAGTTTTTTTTTTGCTTAGTTCTTGTTGCTGTTGTTTTGTTGGCTCATCAGATCAATACCCTTTACTGATCTCACATCAGACATCTTTAGAGTCAAAAAGGAAGAAGAAACAAGAGCTGCTAATAGGAGTGAGGACATTTCCTCCAGATCAGTGCCAGATTAATAATTGCAGTTCCCTCCTCTGGCCTTTCCTTTCCCGCTGCTGGCAGAGGTACTGGCACCTGGTGAAATGGCAGTGCCACCCACGTATCGTCACTGCCACCGCTGCTGACAGCAGCGACGAGGGCATTTCTTCAAGTGCCTCAATGCCTTAGGAGCAGAGATCCTGTTTCCCAATGGGATTTAAAGGCCATCAGCATCACTTGTTGTAGGCACATATAGCTCGTGCCAGGGTGTGCCAAGATGATTGAAAACTGCATGCCTGTATTAGCTTGGGCTAAAACCAGGTTAGCTAGCCCAGGTGTCGAAGGCAGGCTCTGCAACTCCTTAACACAGTCACACCATTTTGATGAGGGCTGTTTCACACCCCAACAACTCAGGCTGTAGGCAGCAGCCCGCAAAATGCCATAAAGATGTGCCCAGCAGACCCTGTACATCGCTGCAAGGTGGAGCCTCTTGAGGCATGACTGCCTCTTGCAAAGGAGGGCAGCGTGGCAATTCCCAAGGCAGCACTGCCAGTCGGGGCTTCAAAGCACGGCAGGAACACTGCCACAGGGTGCTGGTACCCCAGCTACTCAGCCTTGTCACACAGGTCCCAGCACCCGTGGAGCCAGCTCTGATGTCTGCAACACTGCAAAGCCGTGACCGAGGCTCCAAAGTCTCGCGGAGAGTTTGCAAACTGCACACAATGTCTTTCAACACTTCAGCCACCTCCTTTGAGGTCAGTTACACCAAATTTGCCATCCATTAGTTCTCACTCTACAGACCAAGGTAAAGAGACATTGATTAGTTTGCACTGTGTCCTTCAGAGTTAATTTAAATAATTAATGCACATCTCTATCACTTTTGCTGTGTTATATGGGCATCTGTTAATAACATTTAGCCTCTTTGCAAAAAGGCTACTTTTTCAAAACAACATTTTCATTTTACAAAACTTCTAATTTTTGATTGAAGCTTCACTTTCATTATCCTATTTCATTCTTGGTTTCAAATCACTATTTTCCAGTATTAATTTTTATTTTTGTTTTAAAGAGTTTTTTCCCCTTCACTGATATTGATTGGTTTGTCTGTCACTCCGGAAAGTTTTTTAGAATTAGATATTTCTGACACTGAAATAGTTTCATTCCCAAGGATAAAAAGGGTCTATAAACAAATGTCAGCAGAAAATTTAATTTTATCACCCAGAGGAAAGCAGGCACCTTCCAAGTTGTAAAGGCTCAGGCAATTCTAACCGCCATTTACTGGACAAGCGGTGGATGAAAGATGGTTATGTTTGACCCAGAATTTACACAGGCACCCCAGATTTGGGAGGAGAGTTTGCATCAGTTCCCTACTCTGACATAGATCTTCAGCATGACTGTGGGTAAAGTTCTTCAGAACATTTAAGTTATTTGGCTTTGCAAACCAAATCCAGTGTTGTGCATCCAGAGCAAATTTCCAAACACCTAGCAAGACAGGCAATCCCTTTGAAATGAGAGGGGTAATTAGCTCAAGCAAATTGCAAGTTGCACAGACGAACAGCAGTGCTTGGAGACCCAGGCCAGGTGCTGCGATGATACACACACACACACCAGCATGGTAGGAGAGGGCTGGGCCGCCTCCGACCCAGAGCCGTGTGACACCATGGACCAGCACTGAAGTAGCTGAGAACCTCTGCTCCCTCACTGTTAACCTGCTCAGGCTCCTACACATCTGCAAATTCATGTCCCAGCAAATGTTAGCCAATAATCAAGGTTTACTATTCATTTGTTAATCTGACAGGGTAGAGCCAGTCGGGTTTTCTTTTTTACGTCTTTAGTCATCTGTTTTTTAAACAGCTGTCATACTTCTGTTTCTCAGTTAATCTTAGAGCCAATGACATAATTTCACCGAATTATTAATATTTCAAACATATTTGTGTGGTTTGCGCATAGCTCACTGACAGGACAAATTGCATGCTGTATTGTTCTAACTTTCTTAAAATATCTCTTCGTAGTTTGGGTTTTTAAAAAAAAAAACAAAACTATTTTAAGAAACTTGTTGCTGGACTGTGCTTTTATCACCAAAAGTCAGTGCTTCTCCCCAGTTTCCCAATGCAAAATGAGGGCAGAGCACATCACATATGAAACCACTGGCCGTGCACCACTCCTCACCAGGTGGTGCAGGCAAAGCGCCCAGGGCACCGCATACCAGCAGCACTCCTACCGTTCCCGGTGCCCCTTGGGCAGAGCGATCCAGCCCCCGAGGGAGCGCACACAGGTAATGCACTTGCTGACCTTCCCAGGCAGCCTTCCCCCGGCAGGGCTGGACCCTGCGGGCACCGCTCTTCAGCAGCACTCGAGGCTTGGTCTGCAACTGCAGGTTTTCTCCTTTCTGCAGCGGGGATGGTGGACAGACCCTTGGCTGGTGCCCACCTTGCAGGGTCCTGTGTGACGCCAGTGCCCACCATGCTGCCCCAGGACCCTCCTCACCTCGCTGTCCCTCGCAAGCAGCCCGGCCAGTACCCCGCTCCCGCGCAAGGTCGGCGTCCCTCTCCCAGGCCGCTAATTGGCTCGGATGAGCGTCATGCGGCCAGGCGCACACATGTGTCCCATAACCTAAACCATCTGCAAGTGTTTTAATTAACCAATCCCCAGCTCCTCTGTGCTGCCATTGAAAAGATCCCGCCCCAGCCCCAGCCAAGCCTCCCCCGTGCAGCCCCGCAGCTCCCCTCCCCACCCAGGAATTCACAACCACAACTGTACAGCGTGGGCCCCCCAGCTCTCCGCAGCCGCGTGGGAGCAGCCCTCGGCAGTCAGCGAGGAGCAGATGAAAAGGGCTCCCTCCATATGTGTCTGCCGACACGGACCTACAGGGTAGGCTCCACGCACAATCGATAACAGGAGGCTCCTTCTCGCAGCCGCTTAGCTGCGGGGTCTTCCACGTCGCATTGAATGTGCAGGCGTCAGACACCCCTCTGCTGCCCGTCAGTATGCAGCTTACATCAAAAATGGCTGGAGGAAAAAATGTCCTTCTGTGAGGTCACATGGATGTACATCAAGGCAAGATTCAGTCTACTGCTGCTGAGCCATAAATTGCTGGAAAAACACAGCCGTGACAGACCCTATATTCTCCTTTCTCTCCAGGGATGCAACTTTACTCTCTGGCTGGTTTTATATTGCAGCGAAGTGAAGTTTTCAGTGGAAGTACTTGAATTCAATGGAGTTACTCCAGAGGCTGGAGGGAAATCCAAAACCAAGATCAGGTTCTAGATGAAGGGATATGGGCACTGTAAACACAACAAGGCTCACAAATACTATTTTCACCAAAACAGGAAATTTGCATGGGCGTGCTAGGTTTGCAGCTGGTATAAATGAGCACAGCTTATTAGCAAAGAATTTGGTGTTGCCTGTCCAGAGGCAGGACACCCTCATTGGAGAATCCATTCCTCTGGAAGCCACTTCCCTTGGAAGTCTAGACCTGCAGGATGCTTTGTGAAATCCCTTGACTATGGGGTTCCCCTTGTTATGTTTAGAGATAAGTTTTTAAGGTGTCCACCTGACAGCAAGAGCTTGAGCTATTACAGATAAAACTACATTTAATGTGGTCTTTGATGCTAAGCCCTTCCCACAAGGAAGTGAGAAAATTAAAAATCTGAAGAGTCACCAGACAGAGCACAAACTCCATCCTCTGCTGACGTAAGCAATGACACCATATGCAAGTAAGCTTAGATTCATAGCTTTGACATATCTTAGCAATTTAAGTGTCCAATGTTGTGGGTCTCTTCAGTACAGAAACACCCAGACTAAAGTATGAGTTTCCCAAGCACAAAATCTATAGGATGAAGTCTGAGCCTGCATAAACCAGCTTTTGAACTGGATCCTATTTTCTTTTACAAGTGGATTTGCTTAACCTCACAGACCATAATATACTGATACTGAATGTAATGCCTTGTAATATGCTGAGATATTTCAGAAGCAGATCTTTAAATTGTAACCAGTCTCTAGTCCAGATGTGCAGCTCCAAGTTGCATTTGTTGTAATTTTCTCTTCTAACCATGGAGACCTTCAAATAAGGCCAGTTTTGTAGCTACGTAGATCACTGCAGAGTCTCATTCCTGCCCCTAACCCCAGGGAGGAACGTTTATCCTTTACTTTGTGTCCTGTAGAACATAAATAATGCTCCAACATACTTCTGTGTACTGACTCATCTGCCCACAGCTGTGAAATGGAAGTCTGGCTGAAGAATAGTACTAAGCTCCATGGCTGTGGTATTTTTAAATTTAGCAGAGGGGGTAGTGCACCTCTTGGTGTTCCCTGGAGGCCCTACTTTGCCAAGGTACCCCCAGAAAGCAAAACCTCACAAGTTCACTAATGTGGGGGATGCTCATTGCACAGACTTTTGCAAACTAGATTTTAATCACATGAAAGCCATCCCAACAGCAGCACTGTGCTTTCTCCAGTGGTTTGGGGGCAATTCTTGGCAGCTTTTATATTGCACCTTTCACTGGTAGCTCTCAAAATGGTTTTATATAGGACATACAGCGTCACCATTTTATAGGCAGACAAACTGCACAAAGCAGCGAGAACAGCCTTGCTCAAGATGGAACACTGGCTGCTCACCAGAGCCCCAGCCTAGGGCTTGAAAAAAATTGACTTAGATCTACCTGTTCATGAGTGGGGTTTTCCTGCATGTTTCATATGGTGGAAATACCACTGGAACCAGGGACTACTGATACACAGAAAACAGGAAGGGAAATTTTTGAATGAATGAAACTGGGACATCAGTTTGCCTGAATTTCATAAGAAGTCCAGCCCTCCAACAACCAGCCTGCAGTATCCATAAGACTGTGATCCATCAGGGCTTCAGATACTCAACAGGTACCAAACATGGGTCTGTGCTGCAAAGTTCAGCGTAACTCCTGTGACGTCTCAGCTCACCCTGCCTGCAGTGAAACAGGATCAGACCGTAAGGGTCAAACCCCCTACCCCATTACCATCTGAAGTCATCCCATAGACCATAAACAAGAGCAGCAGTGGGGCCAAGTAAGCACTCCTGCTGGGTTCAACCTACAGCAGAAGTGAAATCCCGTTACCATTCACTCATGCACTGAAAAGTCTCTCATGACTTAGGAAATACTGGCATTTTCCACTGCAGTGAGAGCAACAGCTCACCTGTGTGCAACTGCAGAAGATTGTCCCCACCGAACAACTGCCTTTTTGACTCCGGAAAGGAAGCTCAGGCTGCTGAGGGCAGGCTGGGAAGGACAGTTCATCTCTCATCATTCAACAGTCCATCTTGCCCAGTTGTCCTTGTTGGTCCTTTGAATCCAAAGGCCTCTCATAAGAGATGTTTGCACATCTCTCACCAAAACCAGTGACAGCAGTACATTGGTGTCGCTCTGAATAAGGTATAAACATTGCCATCAGGGAGCCAAGTCCTTAAGTTCCTGTCTGATAAACACAGGATACATTTTTAAGATCAACATTCCCAGTCATCCTGCAGCTGAGTTTTGTGTGCATCTCATCTCTCTCCACTGAGATTTCAAGAGTGACTCAGAAGCTTTGAGTAAAGCTGGAGGGTTTTGGAAAACAAACTCATTTTTGTGCTGCAGCTTTGCTCACTTTGGCTTTCTGGGCTGTGCACACAGAAACTGTGCTGTGCTGTCAAAAATGCTTCTGATTCATAACCGCTGCCAGAAGCATGAGCAGAGCGGCATCGTGAATTGCATAGCCCGCTGGCCACTGGGGAGGGTTCATTGGCCTGCTAATCTGAACTGGCTGATCCTAAACTTCCACTTCCCATTGCATTCAAATGCACTACTGAGTTATTTGACTCCAGCATAGATTCAGGGATGTTTTTCTTATAGCTTTGTACTGACTGAGCTAACCCACAAGATAATTATTAAGGCAAAGAGCTTAGCAGGATTCTAACAAGGATTAAACACTTATATGATTCATTAAAATATCCCCAGTGCCACTAGCTGGGATAAAAATGTATAAGAATTGTGTCATAATTATAACACCGGGCTGCAGCCCAGAAATCTCTGTGAAAGGAAACCCTGAAAAATGCTGCTTGAGCATGTCAGAGCTGCACCCACTGAAGTGCATGTTTCATTGGAAAACCAGCCTGAAATCCCATTGACTGGCACATCCTTGAAGTCAGGCCCACACAGAAGCATCTGGCTCTTGGGATGAGATTAGGAACAGTCAAATAACCCACTGCAATATAAGCACAGCTCCAACCAATTATGAGACTAGCCTGCCTCATCTCAAGAGTCAGTTCTTTAAGGGAGAAACTTTGTTATTGCTGTTGTTGCTCAGTAGTGAATTCATCAAAACTGAAGAGGAAGAAGAGGAAGATAAGGCAAAGACTCAGGTTAAAAAAAAAAACAACCAAACACAACAACAACAACAACAACAACAACAACAACAACAACAACAAAGAAGAGGTAGGTATTATGCCTTTTTACCTGGTGAGGTGTGAATACTCAAATGTGGGTAACATCAGTGTGGATCTCTCCATCATATGAAAGACTCCAAATCCACATCTTTTTCCTGCTAGGAGAGTGCACACACTGCCAGGCTATAGCAGGTTCAAGGGGAAAAGTGTTCTCAGCCCCCAGCTGACTCTGCTTGCTTGCCCTGAATATCTGTTCAAGGCTACGATGTAAACATTCATCTCTGGGTATATGTCATCACTTCTGAGCTGGAAGTCCTTCTTCTTTGTCCCACTTCTGCAGAGCGTTTGGATGTGCTGTGCAGAGTGGGACCACTCCACGTGGGAAAGTCACCTCCAGCTATTCTCTATCAGATGGGGCATCCTCAGTGCAGAGAGCACATGTGGGAAGACAAACAGAAAGTCCAATTACTTGCCCAGCCCTACTCTTTGGTGTCGCCACTATGCAGGAAGGGGTAGGGATACTGAGAAATCTCCATAAACATCTCAGCTTGCAGGAGCATGCCTGCTATTACATCCCCTGCTGAGTAATTGTGTATTTACTCCCACAGCCAAACAAATCCTGCTGGTGAGGAGAGTGGCTGGTATGTGATCCCACCTCATCCCAGCCTGTGAGGTACATTCTACTCATGAGGGGACCCAGGAGGAATAGCCTGTGCTGGGACTACAGTCTATCAGGTGCCAAGATGGACTGGGAAAAGTGTGTGACTGTAATGTCTCACATCCTCACCGTGCAAGGCACAAGTAGGATTGGTTGGATCCTGAAGACCATCCTTTTGCTCAAGACATGTCATCATATACCACTGGCAGTAATTTTGCACAGAGAAGGATGGCACCCACAAAATCTGAAACTGAGTACTTAGTAAGAAAGAGCATTAAGTCAGATGGGCAGAGCACAATGCTATTTGGTTTTGATGCAAGGAAAAGATCACACTTCTCAGCATGACAAAAATATGTAGACTGATACTGCTGATGTTCTGGTGTATTATGGTTGCAATTGTCACACAGCGAGAACAGCAGCATTGGCCAGAAAGCCTACCCATTGGTTTTAGTTTGGTTTTCCAAGGAAGTAGTAGGTGCGGTATCCCTCTGTGTGTGTGTGTGTCTGTTCACCTGTCTGTGCATCTGCACTCAGCTGTCCTTCTCCCTCACCAGCAACTTTTGAACCTGTTGACCAATTTCAAAGAAATTTGACAGACAGTAAGAGGTCTCCAAGGTATTAAATTCCAACACATTTTATGAAAACTGGCAGCTGGTTACAGGAGAAATACCCAATTAGTGCCCCCACGGAGGTGAAGGCTGCAATGTAAACATGACCCTTATTAGGCAGTGAAGATCCTCCTGGGAAAGAGATATTATGAATGTCCACAGAGGGAAAAACAGTTCAGCACTTACATCTTATTAGACACCAGAGAATCCAATGCAAGCCCCTGCTAATGCCCCAGGAAACCATCAACTTCATTAGCTCTGCTGCTCACAGAACGACACGTCCATGGCCTCCAGCCACGGCATTTGCAGCCCTTCCTACACACAAGCAGAGGTAGAACTGGGGAGGAGGGAGGAATCAGTAGGGTGGCAGGCTAGGGGAAAGGGAACAGCCTTCCTCCAACAGCTGCTGAATGCTCCCCCTGACCACCTCCTCCAGATCTTTCACTGACCCCTCTCAGCCCTCCCTCTCCAGCTGTCCTGAGCATCCCACGGCTCATGCCAACTCTTTCACTTCCCTATCTCTTTGCTTTTCCCAAACCAAGGCTCCAAAACATCCCCAAATAGCCAAAAATCTTCACTGTTGTACCCTAGCTCTCCTCCCTCTCACCTCCTTGGAAATATCCTTTGCTGTAGTCACAAACTAAATGCATAATTTTCAGGCCAGTTTGCCCACATTTTTGAAGCAGCAGAATTCAGTTTTGCCTGCACTGCTGAGAAACCTTGAGCCAGCTCTAGAGTCATGACACAATGAAACAGGCAAGGACATTACATTTATGAATTGGACATCTCCTCAGGGGCAAATTCATCCTTCTTATAACCTCACTGAAGTCACAACAGAGAAAATGTAGCCCTAACTAATCCAGCCTGCTTGCATTATGAGAGATAACACGGCCTAGAGAAAAACATCTGACTCCGATAGACAGCAGGTTCATGGTCTTGCATCACTTTGCCACTGACTTGATCACTGCTCTTGAGCACATCCTTTAGCTGCCACGTTCCCATTTATAAATGCAAATTGTAGGATTTATGCTTCAGGGGCCAGATTCTCAGCTCAGATGAGCAAGCATATGCAGACAAAACTTTTGCAGCTAAAGCTATGTGCATCCACACTGGCTTCACTAGTTTGCAGTTGGGGAGTGCAAAGGCCTTACGTTGAAAGGCACTGAGTGAACTGCAGGCTCACAGCGACACAAATGTCCTCCAAAGGTCTCCTTGGCTGTCCTTCAGCTCCTATCCCTTGTCCTTCCTCGGGAAAACAGCTTCCTCGTTATAAATCATGCAGAGCTCCAGCCCTTCCCTCCATGCTCCTGTTCCAGCTTTCCCCCTCCCTTCCCATTCCTCAAACAACAACAACAAAAAATGTTATCGGAAACATTAAAACCCATTTAAAATCCTAATTTAACTTTTTAAATGAAAGGCATATAACTGAGTTCTATGAGGACAGAAACAACAAGAGAAGGCAAGAGAGGAGCCCCACAGGAAATCATTCGGACTCTCCCTCTCCTGATCTCTGCATAAATATTTAGCTGAGTGACTTTTGCTAAGGAGATTTATCTTGTAGAAAAGTTCTGATATCGGGTCAGATAGATAGATAGGTAATTGATCACAGCTATTTTTACATCTACTTAATTAAGTGAGCATCTAGTTAATTAAATATTGAGATATTTGAAAACTCTGCAAATTGTGCAATGAAGTCACGTTTGGCTAACAAAGCAATTCTGACATGCCACCGGTGAGTGCTCTGTTCAGAAACCTTTGGGGATTTTGCATACTGATGTGCAGATTACCCAGCAGCACCCAGTGGCTCATTATAGTTACCATGAGATGAAACTGCAAGGATTTCAAAGAACCTTTCTCTGTGGGTCCCAGCAAGCTCTGGGACACAGTTGCAGTAGTGATGCTCCTGGAGTGAACAGAGGGACTTGTGTAATTCAATTGAGACTGCTCCAAGAAAATGTTGCTGTCACTGCACAACTCTCATGTACCCACCAGCTGTCTCCATTTGGAAAAGACAATCTTCATTTTTTAAAAGCAAAATATTTACAATTGTTCCAGTCTGTCCCTCCAGAATTCTCCCCCCTACAACATAGGGAACTGATGATCCCTCCAACCGTCTCCATCACAAGCTGTCAAATGTTGGCATTCACAACTGTGCATGCTTCTAGACATAGACTGACACCAGTACTTCAGTTGATTGACTTTAAAGTCAAACACACATGGTTCCATACTAAGGATTTGGTGGACGTCCACGTCTGACACAAATAAGCATCTTGGAAAAGTCCAGATGTCTCCACAGAACTAACCTCAAAAACTCACAAGGATGGGCTCCCCAGCCTTTCTGCAGTTCATGAAGGCCAGTGTGTTTGCTCAGGCTATTAAAAGGCAAAGACTCTGAGTCTTATCTCAAATCGATTTTTCACTAGTATGATCCCAATTATTTCATTAGGGTTGTTCCTGAGTAATGACTCAAGGGCATGCCAAGGAGGAGTGGATTAGACTCACTGAGTTTCCTCTTGGCAAAAAAACAGGAACAGAGAAAACCAACTACTCACACCCACGTTTTCAGAGCTTTAAAAACTTCTTTTTGACATTCAGTTCTGGAAGTAAGCAGAGTTTTGGGAACAAGCTTTTCTCTTCTTAGTCATTTCTAATTCCCCCTTTCACTCCCATCCCTTAGTTTTCTGGGCAATTACATCACATTTTCTGTCAATCTCTCATCATCCGTCTATCCTGCCTTTCCAGTTTGCTCCTGTTTTGGCCCTGGGCTGTTTGACTTATGCCATGCCCCAGAAAGATTGTCCTGGTTTAGTCATCATTTCTACATGGCATCCATCCAGGAAGCAGAAATGGTGCCATATGGACTGGCTGGCCAGTCACAGGCCAAAAATACCATATTGTTGTTACTGAGTTCTGAGGGCCAAATGCCCAAACATATTCTGGCTCCAGGGATAGATCACATGGAAGATCTTGGTATCTAAGACAAGCCTTGGGCAGACTTAAGATGCTGACCTCCAAAGCTAGGCTCCAAAGCCATCCTCTTAATCTGACACCCAGTTCTCGAGGCACTCCTTGGTTTAATGTCACATTTCCTTGTGCACACTCCTCACAGCACAGTTTTCTGTCCATGCATGGCAAAGCCACCCCATCTGAATGGTCTCTGGTCTTGTTTCTGTCCAAGCCCAGCTGGGAGCCAGGTTCCAGGTAGACCACCACCAACTTGCTTGGGAATCTCAGCTAGGGTAGGGGAAGAAAGGCTCTCAGGACAAGTAGTTTTCTCAAATAGCATTAAATTCATCACAAAGCATTGATCTCAAGTAGGTTATGGCTACAATCGCTTAGAAACTAATGCGGAGAAGTTCCCTGAATTAAATAAAAATCCACTGACTTTCACCAGGTTGTACTAGTGACTTTGAACCCTCCAATAGTTAGAAGTGCATTGAATCCAGTTCTTTCACCTAAACAAGAGACCTAATTACCTGGCTGTAGCATGAAAAACAACCGTGTGGGGCAGAAGTATTCTTTGTATTTTGTAAGAAGACAGTGAACCCTATTTAGCTCATCCATAGAACAGGGATAAGTAGAAACCCTTAGGAAAGGATCTTTCCTATCCACACTCTGAGATGATTGCAGGTGATAAATCTCAGATAAGAAGTCACTTATTGCCATGCTAACATGCCCTTAACTTCCAGCAGAGCCTAGTATTAACCTTCTGATATTCACAGGGCAAACTTGAATCTTTCAGGTCTTTTCAGGTCTAAAGACCTGAATATATGAAGAGAATGGAGGATGTACACTAACCTTTACTCTTTGGTTGGACAATTCATAATGAATAAAAAGCAGAAACAATGACTGGTTGCTAAAAAAATTGCAAGCACAGAAAACAAGCAAGTATACTTTTCTCTGGATATTTCCAATGAAAAATTTGATCTTTCTCATCTGCAATGAGGGTGGCATTTAATCTCAAATTGGAGTTGGACATTCTGGCATTTGCTCTACAATACTGGGGAAGATGAAGGGAGCCTGTTGATGTTGAATGATCACATATTGACAACATGGCATTGTTATGCTTGGGGAGGGGCAGAATTATGGACCCACCACTGGCGCTGCTAGGCCTGGGCTGCTTTCTGGCCTCCCAAAAGCCACCAGCAGTGTGGTGGAGCAGTGCCCGCCATCGTTTCACTGTGCACAAGTTCTTCACAAACGGCTAGTGGTTCAGCAGCATCTCCTCAGATGATTTCAAATGCATCCATGCTCCTCTGAGATGGAATAAAAGCACAGACTGGCAGGGACTTACGAGATCCCCTTTTGCTCTGACACTTTTTCATTCACTTTCTACCCCAGGGCTGACTGAGGGAAACCTCTTCATGCCAGCTGCAGAACTAGGACACCTGCAGAACCAGAAGACCTGGGTATTTGTACCTCAGTATGGCCCTAACCAAGGGCTGGCCTTATTTCTTATTTTATTATAACCTAGCAAAAATTACATGTCTCTCCAGCAGCCTACAGTGTGTCCCAGCTACATGGTCTCCCCAGCCAAGAACCGCTGCCGAGGCACCCCATTGCCGCACCGTGCAGCTCAGGAAAGCCACGTCTGCTGGCCTCTGCAGCATGCACAGCCAGGAAAGCCTCCGGTTAAAATTTCCTCCAGCATTTCATGCTGTGCTGGTGTCATGGGTTCTGCACTAGCTTTTCTCACAGACAAAAATGTGTGACAAGATGTGGAAAGAAAAAAAGAGTTAAAAGTGGCCCATGATTCACTCTCTGGTTTCACACCAAGTGAGGAATAGAATTTATTCCTGTACTTACTATTACAAAAGCCAGAAAATAGTTAACAATAAATTTGTTCTTACATGTGTGTTAAAAGAATGTGATGAGTACAGGAGAAAACAAAACAGAGGTGAGCCCTGAGATAACCTTCACTTTTATTTTTCAATGCCAAGCCAGAAATCTTTCAGCTTGAACTGGCTGAGAGCTTAAGAGATAGCACTCACCTGCCATAACTTCCCACCATGCCATGAAGTCAAGCAAGCTATGATGTCTGATACCAGCTGAAAGTCTGCCTCCCAGCAGGAGATGTCCAGGTTTCTCCCCAAAGAGGAGAATACACGGAGGCGATTGTCACTAGATGTTACACACCCCACTTGCTAAATAATATGGACGGATACAAAATTCCCAGGAAAGTGCTGGCAAAGCTGTCATGGCAAAGAGCATCCCCTACATGGATGTGGGACTCTGTGTATGTGATACTGTGACTTGGAGGTAGGGAAAGCAATTAAGTAGAATATTTTTTCCCTCCCTGCCTCCCTTGTCCATCTATTAATCTGCTGTTAGTGGGGAGAAGAGCTCCAGGTGTCCATCAAAGGAGAAGAACAGAGCTGCTGTATATAACGCAAAGCTCCATGCCAAGTGCAGTACAGCTTCATCAAGTTGAAATTAATTTTTAATTCTCTTTTATTTTAGCATTCAGCTGAGATGTCTCTCTCCTTCTTTCACTCTGTGCTTCTTTCGAGACAACAAAATGATTCATCACTGCAACACTGTCAGCTGTAATAGCCTCACAGTAACAGTTAAAGAAATAAGTTGCAGTAACAGTTCATAGAAACTTTAATCCATTAATGAGAGGGATATTGTGCTGAGAGGATATAAAAGGTGTGCTTTATATCCTCCCAAGACAATATTCCTCTAATTAAATCCCCTGCCTCCACTATATTCCTCGCTTTGTTACCTTTCAAGGAAAACCAAATAACTCTACCCAAACCCCTAACCATAGTTTTCAAGCTAAATGATTAAATTAATTCCTACTAGCTCCTTTATAATAAGACTATGTTTAATTTTTCTGACAATCACAAAGTTTATCCAAAGCTGTTAGTCTTTGACTGTAACTTGTGGCATAGCACATGATATTCTCTGAGATCACAGGCTGCAGCATCAGTGGGACTGAATCTCAATTTATTATTCATAGCCATGCATATAACCTCCTATAGGTCATGGAATTCCGCATACATGCATATGCTGAATGATGTTTATATACAGCAGCCTTGGATGGGAATTAACAACCTTTCAGAGAGCAGAATGTGACTTCTACGTATTTCTATGATCTTCAGAAAGGAAGCCCTGGGCGGAGATTTAATCACATGTCATTGTCTGTTATGCATTCATAAAAAGATGAACAATTATGGCAATTGAAGGAAACCTATCATCAACTGAGAGGAAAAGACTATTTTTCTGAAGCATACAAATTCAGTCTTTTATGACAAAATGACTACTTAAGACTTAAAACTCTAATCATTACCATTTGCTTCCTAAAATATCCACCTCCCTTTATCTGCGCTTTGAACTGAAAACACAAAGCTCTTGAAATGTTTCTGGTCTCTGACCGGGTGAATGTATTTTTTTCCTTATGTCCCAGTTCTGCAGCCAGGTGTGGGGGGGGTGGATGTGGGGGGGGGGGCAGCATTTCTTCTCTCTTAACGCCCAGCAAGTCGACCTGGGCACAGCCCGACCCCGCGGGAGCCGGCCCGTTCCTGGCCGGGGTACTGGCACTGGGGCATTGGTGGGGTACCCCCCGCACCCCTCCCCGTGGGGCCATGCAAACAAGCCCACGCCATGTCCTGCCATCAGGAACATGGTGCTCACGGGGGATGGTTTTGATGGTTTAATATAGTTTCTGCGACACCTTTCAGAAGAGGAAAGGGGTGCCCAGCTTACCACAGCTGAAAAAACAAAGAAAGGAGGGAGAAAAAAATAAGCCATTTCCTCAGAGTTCCTCGTTTTCACTGCACGTGCCAGCTGCAAGCAGAGGGTGCCCCGTCGGAGGGTGGGAGGGAAGCAGTAATTCAGCTACCCCCCGTGTTGGGACTCACTTCCCTAGGGGAGTTCAGGGCTCTGGGTTCGGGCCCATTGCTACAGTCCTTGCTTGTGGAAACCGCTGTGGTAGGAGATAGCCATGCTCACCAGGCATCCAGGTGTCTTCAGAAAGGAGCTGGCAGGCTGGCAGCCCTGCCTCCGAGCTCTGCAGCCTGAGGACAACGTCAGCCTGTGTTTTCCCCCATTCCCCTGTCTCTTCTTCCCTCCTCTCCGCGGCCCGCAGTGAGGGACATCTGCACACCTCTTTGTTGCCGCGGCAGTAGCCGGGTCCCTTCGGGGTGCAGCACGGCTCCAGAGCTGCCGGGGTGTGAGCGCGGGCGGCCCTGTGTGGGGCTCTGCGGGTGACAGCACCTTGCTTTTAATCCCTCTCCTAAGGCACGGGGCAGAGCAGCGCCCTGTGCCCGTTTCACTGGGGAATCGGCTACCCAGGGACGCCTCTTCTGTGCCTGGACAAATCGTTAGGCAGCAAGGTAAATCGGTTTGCTGATCGGCTGCACCATACTGCAGAGCAGAGCTGAGACCGCAGAGCAGAGGTCGGGGCTCAGCCCCCGCCTGCGTCTGATGAAACCCTACAGAAGCTCTCAGCTGCAGCGGCAATGGGGAGCAACAGCAAACTCTGTTGTGCGACACAGACCCATTACACCCAGCGTGCAAGAAAAACACCGGCTTCCTCTGTGGGCTTCAAATGAAAAAGGGCCCTCAATTACTAGCTAGTTTTGGTGCAAAAACCCATAGGGATCATTGCACTGGGAAGCCAAGCTCCATCAAAAAAAATTGAAGCTCAAGCAGCTCTGCTACTAAGCTAAGGATCCCCTCAGTGTCCACACACACCAGGCACACAGGGCCCTCCCTGGAAGCGTGGTAATCTTTTGCATTCAAGAAGCAGTGATGTCAAAGTGAGCTGTCTTCTTGCTTTGTTTTGCAGGGAGATTACCGTTCCCCTTCTGCTCCAGCCACGGCCAAGCAAGCCCAGCTGTGCCTCCCCGGCTGAACTTCTGGTTCAGCGCTTCCCCAAGGAGTTTGTGCTGTGAGGTTGGAAGGGTGGGCTCGGGAGGATATGGGTGGGACGCCGTGGCAGCAAGGAAGCCCTTGTTCACAGCTCATTCGGGGAGGAAACGGGCACCGATCCCAAGGAAATTGTTTTGTGTTCCTGAGCTGTCGGGGGGGCGGCGGTACCGGCCGGCCAGCCCTTTCCCGCTGCTGCAAATGGCCGCCGCTGCAGCAGTGCCCCAACGCAGCCCCGCCACGTGGGCCACAGACTCTCCTGCCTGGCTGCTCACGCTGTGGTGGGCAATGTCCCCCCGGGACCCGGGGACAAGCAGTCCCCTCGGGCTCCGTGGTGGCAAGCGGTGCTGCTCACCCGGACGGAGGGGTGACCGAAGCAGTGTCCCAGCCAGCCCATCGCCCCTCCAAGCATCCGCCAGTGTCACTGCTGCACACACCAAAGCCGTGAGGAAAAAGAGGGACCTGCCCAGACGGAAGCGGGCTTTACCCTTTGTACAAACCACAAACCACGTGCTGGCTCCCGTCCCTTCTTCCCTCACCACCCTGTCCTTGCCCCTGCACAGAGATGTCTTGGCCACGCTCCTGGTACTGACCCAGAGACCTCCCTGCTGCCCCGTGCAAGCCTGAGGGTGCAGCCACCTCCCAGAGCTTCTCCTCGAAATAAGCCGGGACATTTATTGTCACTTGCCTTATGGACCGGGCTGTGGAGGAGCCCCGCGACTCGCTCCGGAGGGGGTTTAAATGTAACCTGCATGGAACAGGGAACAGGGCGGGAGCTCTCAAGGAAATATTTTGCTGAAAACAAAACTTTCAAAAGCCTTTCAACAGCAGAGCACTGAAAATAGACTTCAGACTGCAAGGGAGGGGGAATGGGAAAAGGTTGGGAGCAGGGGAGAGAGGGAGAGAGGGAGAGATCAAACGATCGACGACAACCCTGGGGAAAAAGGGGCGCAGAGGTTGCCAAAGATTTTTTTAACTCCGTTTCCTGCAGGAGCTGGAGACGAGGAGGGCCAGTTTATTGCAGTTTGGCCTGAGCGGAGAGCTCTGCAAGAGACACTTCAGGCTCGCTCCAAACACAGCCATTCATTACCCGCTGCTGCATCCTTCAAAACAGGAAGCGTTGCCAGAGCATTAATTTATCTCTTAATCGCCGTCCTTTTGTTGCCGTGAAAAATGTTTAGTCATAGATTTAATTCCTCTCACTCCACCCCCCTACATCCCGACCACCTCTGATCACAAACATCATGAAGATACAGGGCTTGACAGCTTTTCTGATGTTTTTACTATAATTTAACTTTCAGGAGATCAGCTAACTTGCTCACAGCTGCTATTAAAGAGCCCTGCACAGCAACAACAGAGCTGCCCCTGGCTCAAAGTGGGAGTGTAATTCTTTGGGATTTCGCCTTGTCATTATTCTTTCTTGCTCTTGTTATTGTCTTCAGTCCATCTTCCCCAGCCCCAATTTACTTTAAACAGATGTCTTATTTGTTCATAGCATGCTGAGGATTTGCCCTGGCAGAGAGATCTTTTTTTGTATTTTGTTTTGCCTTTTTTTTCCTTAAATGTGTTTCAGATTTTGAGAAGAGCCCATGAAACAATAGCAGATGTGTTGTAGCTACAATTAATTGGATAATTAACTTAATTCATCTATTGCATTTTAGGTTTGTGTTTCTTACGCAAGGGAGTGTGTGTGCGAGAAGCTGGGGTGGGCATGAGCGGAGGGGAGGAAGAGATGCGCTTGCTGGGGAGGTACGTCGGGGGGTCCCTCGGCCAAGGTGCGTGAGCAGAAGGGAGAAGGGAGCGAGGGGAAGGGGCCCCGCGTTTCATCGAGGGCTGGGTGATGCAGGCAGTGATGAACACAGCAGTCTGGGCTGTAACAGCGTCTTGGGGGTACGTCCCATCGGGCATGCTCACAGAGGGGCTGCGGGGTGTACAAGCAGGGTCTGGGGGTTCAGATCCCCCAGGATGGGCTAAGCCTCCCCTGCTCCTCATGGAGGTCAGCAGAGGGACGTGTGGATGACCAGTCCCTGCCACTGGGGCCATCGGGATGTACCAGGGATGGACCCGCTCCCCACGTGGTCCCAGGTCAGATCAGCACCGAGCTGCCTCATGTTTGGAGCTTGTGTCCCAAATCCATCAGAGCCGCAGCTGGGCAGGCAGGACCCTCCTGCCTCCGTGTGCCCAGACAGACACCCCCATACCTTCTTCAAAGCCATGCCTCAGCCGGTGCCTGCCCCGCAGCCAAAAGCCTCGAAACCTCGGTGACCTCTCTGCTGTGCGCTGTCTGCAGAGCCCGGGACGCCCGCGCTGCCACCCAGGCAGGCCAGCCATCCTTGGACGCGATTATTGTTCCTTGGTATGGAGCCCCGCCAGGCGACACAGCTCCGGCTGGGCTGCACGCCCGCCCAGTGGGAGGGTCAGGATCTGGCCCTGAGTGTTAACAGCCCTCCATGTCTCCCACTTAAAGCTTGTTCAAAGTCCTCCTGTGGCTATTTCACGCTGGTCCTGGCTGCCGTCGCTCTTCGTGTGCAAATGCTCCCAGCATCTTCAGAGGCAGCTCTGTCTACAAGCCACCGGGGTATGTTCTGCACTGCCAAAAACACCCATTGCACCTTAGCCTGCATCCACCCTCCCAAAAATTCAAAACATTTCACAAATACAAAGCTCTCAAGACAGGTACAATGCCCAACGCCCCAAAATGCAAAGAGCAGAAAAACCATTCGGAGCAGACCGCCCCAGCCTGCTGAGCTGGAACAACCTCAGGAATCACTGTCTGCCTGCAGTCTCGTGATTTTTCAGCACTTGGCTTTTGCGTGGGGCTCGGTAGCAGTGACTTCGAAGCGGGGTCAATGCCTAGTGCTTTGCTTTTGCCCTAGTTCTAGCTGTGAGTAGCTGAACGACGCAAGCGAGAACAAGGCTGGTGACTCTGAGACAAATTTCGACTGGATCCTGTAGTGAGTTCCAGGCAGGCTGACAGCATCTACCCAGAGCTCCCCTGGCTTCCCAACGCTGCCCGCACTGTGCTCAGAGCAAGACCAAGACTTTGGCTCTTATTTACAAGTGCCTAAGTGGGACCTGAAGTTACTAACTGCACTGCAAGCATTTTGGAAAAATAGGCAAGCAGAGTTGCCCTTAGGGAACTTCACAGCATTGGTAGAAGCATCCATCTTTTATGCACAATGGCTTATAGCAATCAGGACAACAACAACAAAAAAGCATTTTCATTATAAAAATAGATTTTTTTTTTTCTATAAAATTTGCAGTAGAAATGCAGCCCAACAAGTCATTCACAAAAGCAAAACAAAAAAACCCTCAGACTGCTCAGATGAGAACAAATGATACTGCTAATTGCAGTGTACAAATGCCAGATATTGGCAGTTAACTCTAACTATGCTAAATGCAAATGTCAGCTGGAATGACACAGTCCGGCTTCATCACCCAAGGCAAGATTTCCAAGCCAGGCTTAGACGGATCCAAATTTCCTACATTTTTTCTTTTCTTCTCCTGTGGCAGCAGATGAGGACAGAGAATGGAACTATTTAGCCTTCAAAAAGGCTGGGAATGGGAACCCACAGAGATCCTGGTTCATGCTTGACTAACAAATTACGGTAAAAACACAACATCACTAGTAGGGCTATTGGAGAGAATTATACCCAGAAGAAGTCCTTAGAAGAGGCTAAAAAGAAAATCCCATTTAAACTAAAAGGGAAAATGTTATTCAGTGCAACATTTTTCTGCTCATTTCCTCCTGTTTTTTTCCTACTGTATTCAGTTTCTTCTCTTGCTTTCTCTTAATTTGGGGGCTGCAAAGTTGCCAATTGTTGTTTTGGTGAGTTTTTTTTCCCCCCACAGTGCCAGCAATATTTGGTGCTTTTCTGGAATCCAGAGCACCTGGATCGATGGGATTAAGGAATTCAGGCCGGGAAGAAAGAGGCATTTAGCCTTTGTGGTGAAGGACAGAGCTGAACCTCTCCATGTACTTCAGTGAAATAGCTATACCAGTGAATCAAGTACAGCCTGTAAGGCTCAAGGACAAGAAGCAAGCAAGAGGAATCCCAATGCTTTAATGTTTTGTTATTGCACCTTACGATTTTTAAGGCAGCTGCACCAGCCAGGGTGGGAGGGAGGGAAGCTGAGCCATGATTTATGAATACTTAGGGCTCATATTACTGGCATCATTAATCACAACTGCTGATAAATTAATCCACTTTCTAATTTGTGTGAAAGATGCTCAGCTGAAAGTAGAGGAAATATGTTTTGGATACAGTGCTCTTACAGCTCACCGCAAAGTACCATTTTTGAACCTTAAGTGTTCTGGTAGTTTCTCCTGGCAAATGATCCAGCACCAGCCAATGGTGAGGACAACCCAGAAAGTGGCTGCTGTCCGAAAGGGGGGTCCCAGGACATGACACCAAGGAAAATGATGGAGCCAACCACAGTTTAGTGCTATGTTGGCTAATCAAAGCTCACCTCTGACCCACGCTGAAATCTGCACTCCAAACAACCATGTTTGAACTTTCTCCAAACCAGTTTCCTCTAAATCTATGGAGGACATTCCTGAAATTTTAATGAAGGCCACAAGTTTTCATTTCTCAAGTACTCAGAGACAGAATGAAATGACCACATATGGGAAGGATAGAAAAAGCAGTTGCTTAGCTGGGGTGATTTTCTAATGATGAACAAAATGAGAATTTAGTTCATTCGCAGACTCTTGATAATAGCTGCATACAGACAAAGAAACATGAGACGGTTTCGAGAAAACAACTTTTCAAAACATATTTTATTCATGAAGTTAATTTTATATAATTTTAAAAGTTTTTAATGGCTCTTCCTGAGCTCTAGAAAGTTGCATTTGTGGTATCATCTAAGTTGTCTAGCATCATAAACAGGAGGAAATAAAAAATGACTGTAATATGTTGATTTCAAATAAAAACAACCTTCCCAAGGCATCCTCACATGAATATTTTTCTGTTAATTTTGTACCATATGCAGAAGACCTGAAAACGTGGTTTAAAAATTCCCTTGACCTAAAACATTGAAATAGCAATGGTCTTAGTACTTAAATGTTTCAGACCTTAAGCCTATGGCTAACTCAGGAATGATTTTCATGCATCCTACAATTCAGAATGAAAAAGTGCTATATGTGGAAAGAAGGACACATGCATATATTCTGACAGGTTGATTTGCAAAAAATAATGGTGGCTGTTTGAAAATGATCAGACTTTTTGATTGCTAGAAGCAGTCCCATTAAGAATGGATTAGCAGGCAAAGTGCAGCTGAGGTGGTCAAAGGTGCATCGTAAATGCAATTTATCTTAGTAATATCGCTTTCACATATATAATGTGCAGTGTTTGTATACCTATGCATTTTCTGGATATGTTCGTGAGGTGCAGAGAAACAAAGCCAGCTCTGCTTCAGTTTCCTAATATACAGCTATTAAAATTGGTAATTCTGTATAAATGTAATTGAAAGCAGAAGTTGATGTGGCACACTTCTATTTCAGAATATAAACTCCTTCATGCAAGTGCCATAACTCATTTGGTATCATTTTGTATTTTAAAACAGTAAGTTCTAAGCTGTTATTTCAGGATAGATAGACAGACAGATAGATAGACAGATAGATAAATCAATTGATCGAATGGTCAAACTTGCTTTCTTTTTTATCCTCCAGGAAGTCAGACTGCATTTTCTCAAATATTTTCCACTCCCTGATGCCCTCCCTCTTGAGGACATGTCAGTGAATTGAGTCTGGTATTTCCTCAATTAAGATATCTAAAGTGAAAGCAGAGACAACCCTGCTCCCACTCCCTAATTTTTCCTCTGCCAGCCCAACCTTTTCCCATATATCCCTCCCTGCCTACTACGGCGGCACCAGAATTTATAGCACAGCGGAGAGGAGATGAAGCTCCTTGCTGGTCAGCTATCCTACATTCAGGCGTGCAAACAACCAGGTGCCATTGCATTCATGTCCTTGCTCAAGAGTGAAAAACCCATGCCTTTTCAGGTTGCTCGCAATTTGTGGTTATCTCTTCCTCTAAAGGCGATGTACAGAGAGAGTAAGACAGCAGGGCAAGGAGGCGAGTCACTTCCATGAGGATGGGATTCTCCCAGGGACCCCTCTCTAATGCGAAATCTTCATTTGTCATCATTGCCGGTTAAATATTCATTCCTGTTTTCCATCAGCAAAGCAGAGCAGCATGAGGTTTCCTTTGAGCTCTGGGACAAAACAGTCATGGCAATTGTCAACCCAGGGCAAGAACAGTTTTAATAACAGGCCAGGTCTCCGTGATCTAAAATGCCAGTTTTCTCTTCCCCTCCTCCCTCTTCCCTTGCAAACTCTCCCCCATCCCATTTCATCAACCCCGTGCAGGCCTGGACTGTGCTGGCCTTGCCGGGCTCTGCAGGGACAGTTACCGCACGCCTGGAAACTCCTTTCCAGGTTCCCAGGACCTCGGCGGTTCTTTTAAAGGAGCTGCTTTTCATGACTTGAAAGTGAATAGACATAATTTCTAATCCCTTGAGATGCAAAGTTATGGAGAGTTTAAAGCCCGCTGCTCCTACAGCATGGCTTGAGTCCATTAGAGAAGAAGGGGGTCCCCAGTTATCTGACCTTTCAGGAAATTGAAGCATCTCTTCTGCTGACTCTTTCATTGCCCCCAGAGAGCCACTGATGAGATCCGGCCATGAAACAAGGGAGGAAAGAAGAGCTGTGATTTATTTCTATTTTTCCAGGGAGAAGGGAGACAGACGGCAGAGCTGCCACACCTTGGAGCTGTGTGCCTGCCCGCGCACACTGGCGCAGCTCTGACCAGGGTCTAAATCAGCGTGACACATTGATCAACACCAGTTCAAGCAGGCCAAGGACCTGGCCCTCTCCATGGAGCTGTGGTGGGAGGCTGCGACTCAAAGGGGGCAGGGGAGAAGGGGATAAGTGTCATGAATGAATCTTTGAGGGCTGTGTACTTTGCTCAGGCTGCAGAGGATGACATTTGCGGTCTGCAAGGCGCAGGTACATTAGTTCTCCGATCCACACCAGGTCTGGAGGCATTTTAACATGCTGCTGACTTCTACTGCCTTTTCTGAGACTCTTCCCCCAAGATGGACACTTACTTCACCCAGACTGCCTTGCTGACTAATATTCACCTGGCATAGCTGAGCTATCCCAGCCAGAGGTGATGGTATTCCTGCCTGTGCTCCAGCTAAACTCTGCAGGTGTTATGCCCTTCATTGCCCATTCCCTCTCCTGCTTTGCCCTGGAAAAGAGACCAGTTTCACCCACATGGCTGGACTGAAGATCAGTCAGAAGAGCAAGGTAGACTCTTGCCACACATTTCTCCTTTGCTTGGATATACAGGCTGAGCGACAAATCTTGCCTTCAGAAACCCTTTCTGTTGATTTAAAAGGGCTGCTCCTGCCAGCGGATGTTTTATTTAAGAACAGTCTGGTACACGATAATTAATGTTAAGAGGCCATGTTTCCCTGCTGAGCAGTAGCTTATGTCAGGAGCAGCTCCGTTTCCTGCGCTCGGAGGGCATGGGGATCAAGGCGCTGCCCTCCAGGAGCAGGGAGGGTCGGCTCCTGGCCTCACAAACACCTCTGCCAGGCTGGCAAGGAATTTGTCATGAGGCAGCCTAATTGGATTAAAGAAACACTAGCATAAGGGCAAGAGAGGCACAGAAGAGCACCCCAGTCACTGAGGGACACTAGTGGGTGCATTTATTAATCCAACATCGATAAAACCTTTGACACTCAAAGTTCTCAACTTGAATAATGCTTGCTCTGCCAAGCAGGCTTACTTCTTTGTTATTGTCTCACTTCCCCATGAACTTCTCTCTTCTTTGTCCTTCGCTGATGTTGGCTTTGCCACAGAATTCAGATTCCTCCCTGGCTCCATTTCACCGGCTTAGGGGATGGATGTGGACTCAGCAGGCTGAGTTTTATCCCTGCCTCTCCTCACGCTCCCCCTCAAGCTCATCTGAGGGACACAAATGTCCCTTTCAAGTCACATTTCAGCTATGTCAGACACAGAAATCTAACCTGAGCCCACCAGGGCTCCTTACAGAGCTTCTGCAGAGATAACTCTTGTCCAAAAAAAAAAGATTCACCCATCCAAAACCAACCCTTTTGGACATGTGCACACATCCAACCAGGAGTGCCCATTTCTGGGCACAGACTAGTGGAGCGAATTTAAAGAACATGCTCAAACACTGATTTCCCCTGTCTGGCTTACAGGGGAGCAGGAATGCTGGCACACATGAGCAGCACCATGCGAGCCACCCTACGCTTGCACCCTCCAGGCTGCTGCTGCCCTGACACACCCGAGTGTGCACACTCCAAGTCTGTGTCCAAGTATTTTGGAGGAAAAAAGATAAATGTGTTCACAGAACATCAGCCAGTAGCACTGGGGTTTTTAGATTTGGGGTGCTGGGGGATCTTTAAATGACTGAAATGGCATTTTTAGTGGAGTCAGCACTAGACAAACTCAAAATAGTAATTTCAGAGCAAGCAGAGTCAAATCAGTGTTACAAGATTGTGAAAAGCTCCAACCAATAAACACAGCATGAGAGGGTAGTAATAGTCGGAGGCAAGTATAGCCGTTGCACCTGTATTATTCTGCTTTATAAACATTTTACAAGGCCTGGTACCAAGTATATTAAAAATGATGCCAGATTCCCAGGGCCCTTTGTCCTCCCAAAGCCTCCTCCCCCCACGGCTGGCTCTTTTGGCGATGCTCTGAGCATAGCTTTTTCCATGCGCCACGAGGAACAGTTGGCTAAAACCACCCCCAAACACCCACGCTCTGCCCCACGGGAAGGGACGGGGAGCGGGCAGGGGAGGTCGGTGGGGTTTCAGCTGGACCATGCGACTGAGAGCATTACTCCTGCGTTGCACCTGCCCAGAGGCATCGCCCCCTCCCAGGCAATTAGCCCAGATCCAGCACTGACGACATTGAGATCTCTGTCTCTTTTTCTCTTAAATATAAAAGCATGTAGGAACCTACAAAGAGTCAGAAGTTCACAGACTGTCTGGTACTTGCTTGAGTTGATGTGAACCTCTGCTGTGGAAACTTTTCTACGACATGCTTTCTCATGAGCATGCCACACTTCCAGTCTGGGTGAAAATACCACAAGAATAACCTTTCTCATGGTATTTCAGTATTTGTTTTCTGGTTCCTGTCCAACCCTAAATCAGGAAGTGCAGAAGCGTGAGAAAATTTTATAAAAAGAAAAAAAAAAAAGGTTAATAATGGTTTTTAAGTCTCAAAAAAGTTTCTGTTCTGCTCAAGCCCAAGGCAAAAGTTTTGTTCTTGTTTTATTCCAACAGGTTCATCCATTCTCAGCTGCCTCTGCAAGAGCTGTCACATCGCTGTGAGGCCATCAGCAGAGAGGCCACGGGAAGCCTTGAGCCTTGCTGTTGACTTCTGATGTGCTACCGATTCTGTAGCCAAGTCATCTGGGCAGTCTGCATGTCTGTTCCCAGCCTCTCCATGAAGATAGCTAATATTTACCTTCCCTTGAGAAGTGCTTCAAGATTCTTGGGTGAAACCTCCTATGCAAGTGTAAAGGGTTTTTTATAATTAATATCCCTTCTTTTTTACCCCGACAAGTGTAACTGAGCCTGTATGTACCCCTTTAAGTCTTTAAAGAGTGGAATCCTTTCATAGTGACTTAGGATATGATGTAATGTCTATGCATTGTTAACAGGACCAAAGCGTAATAAACATTCATTTTAATGAACAAAGCGAAGAGATGTAACTCAGAAGACCCACAGGGAGATGTGTTGTATAGAGTTGCCATGTTTGCATACATGCTTTTCTGTCTGCAGTCAGTTTTAACAAGGGTAAAATACTATTGCCATTAAATCACATGTTGTTTTTTGTTGTGTGTGTGTGTTTTGTCATTGGGTTTTCGGTTTTGCTTTTTTTTTTTTTTTTTTTTTTTTCTCTTTTAATGATATAAAAACCCCACATGGTGTCTATAGTGTGCTAAATGCTTTATAAACACAGANCAGAATGGCAGGGGTGTTCCTGAAGACATAATGGCTACATCTGTACTAATAAGCTAAATGCGTCCAGGACTGTGTGGTGGCCCCAAGGCCAACTGGCACAGAAGAGCCTACCTCCATGCTATTGAACTCTCCTCGTCTCCAGAACAGCAGGGCCACATCCAACCCACCTCCTGGGAACCGGCGCTGGCTCCAGCGCCATGCCAGGAATTGTTTGGGAGAGCATTAGCTGGCACCGGGCTCAGCCATGCCAGGGACCATTCAAACAATTAACAGCGGAGACATGCGAGTGCCAGGGCCTGGCATCATTCCCTGGCGCTGCTTGATTTATTAATATTGAGTAGCCATGTGGCCTGCAGAGCCTTTATTGCTGGTGACAGTACCGGGAAAGGAGAAAGTTGGGGTTACTTTTGCAAAGCTGGCAGATAGAAAAAAAACAGGCTGCTTGGGTTCTTTTCTTGTAAACTGCACATGCTTTATATGGAAATTATTAAGAGACAATCAAGGCGGGAGCCTGCGATGCTGCCTTGGCAAAGCTGCTTTTCAAAGTATTGTAGTGTTTGGAAAAAGGCTTCACGCTCAATAGCGCTCAGTACTGAAGAATACCTGGTCAAAGTCATTTTACTTATTTGTGTTTTACTGAAAGGGTGTAACTAGGACAAAGTATCATTCTTACAAGTCCACTCAGTCTCACGCGGTCCCTGGAACCCTGTGGCACCACATTTAAAACTTTCTGTGACTAAATAACAAGGACATTTGATGCTACCATGTGTGAACCCTTTACAAATATCCTGACTGAACTCCTGCTCTTCACTGTTGTCTGGATTATGTTCAATTAAAAGCCTTATTAAATGGTGCTCTAGAAAGGTATGCTCATGTTTTCCTAGAAATAGTTTGCAAGAAGTAGTACATGGAATGCAGGGGCAGGTAATTGTGTCCTCATTTAATTACTAAGTAGGTTTTTCCAAGAATTTCCTTGCGTTAGAGAGAAATTAGCAGTACCACATGTGCGGTACCAAAGCGTCTGTCTTTGATGTATGACTTACATACCTAGTGAGACAATTACAGGTTAGCAAATGCTAAAGAACAGTCCTTGATACCTTCTAAGCTGTTGAATATGAGAAACCTGCCCATCCAACCCAACGCTTCACATCATTAGCATATAGGAACTTCAGCCTTTCCCTTTCTTGCTGGGAAATGAAAGCTGAATCACTCAAAAGAGAAATTGCTTAACTTTCTCTTGTTGACACAGCAGTGGATCGACAGGCTAAACAGGCTTCTGAACTCTTTCATTAAAAAAAAAAAAAAATGGTATGAAGAAGTGATGCTCCAGGAACAGACAGCCATGACAGCAGCTTCGTCTACTTACTTCAATGCATGATCCACATTCGAAGACAGCAGAGTCCAGAGCTCCACCACAATAAGTACTTTTCTAATCTATAACAGGTAGTTGCCCTGAGGAGCTCCTGGTGGAACAAGGCACTGATGCTGGTTCAGGAGACCTGGGTGCTGCACCTGCTATTGTTTCTTAGTTTATTCCTCTTCCTCCCTACCTCTAGGCTCAGTTCAGCAAAGCCGCATGTACTTAACATCTCTGGATTTCAACAACAATTTAGGCACTAAACCAGTGCTGTAATGGTTTCCTGAGTAGGCATGTGCCATTGGTCAAGCCAGAGGCTGTTCCATACCTGCTTACAGTCAGAAAGCTTCTCAGCTGCTTGAACACATATCTAAGCTTGAGCATTTAGCCCTTATTTGGAAAAAGAGCCAGGCTTCTAGAAACCGCAGACAGCGAGCTCTTTTCCTGGGTTTCCTTTCCCTCTGCTTTCACTCTTACGTCCTTCTGCTTTTCTCACTGCAGCCAGTTCTGGAAGTGGAAGAGCCCAAGGAACACGAGACCAGCTGGTCTTGCTCAGCCCCAGTCAAGCCAGCATGGGGAGCCTCATGAACAGGGCAGGCTTCAGCCCCACAGCCAGCCTGGTCTCATTCGGGAGGTTCTGGCGGTACCAAAAAGCACTTGGGCTGAATTTGACTTTGTTTCTGAATGCCACTCCGAAACTCAGTTTACTTGAGCTAGAATATATGGTATTCGTGACATCTTTTTCCTTCTTCTACTTCACCCCAGGCAGGCTGCAGGGCTTTTACATAAGGAAGCTGATGTCAGTACGATGTCAGCAGGACACAGAAGAGTATTCCTGTGACTAAGAGCCGACCAGGACAGGCTCCTCTACCTGGCCCCCGGAGCAAGGCAGTCTTTGCAAAGACTTGCCAGATTGCCATAGAGCATGCACATCCAGCCGGTGAGCTCTGCCAAATACCGCATTAATTCTTGGTGATGCTACTGCTCTACAAGGAAACAAAAGGCTCTTCGTACGGAGCAGGCACTCAGCCTCCTTGCAGCGCTTTGTGTGGTGTTTACCTTTAAATGTGTTTTGTCCCAGCACCTTAGCAAGGCTTTGTGGTGCAATAGGAAGCTTAGAAGCCATAGGAATGCGTAAGGCCAGTTCTTGATTCATCCTGTAACCTAAAAATACAGACTGATTCCTGCAGCAGTTATTTTAGTACCAGACAGCAAACTGCTTCCTTGAGATGAAAAGGCTCAAAAACCGGTACCCTCCTCATAAACAGGATCTTGATATATATGGAGAATAGTCAGACAATTTAGACTGCACCAGGATGACACAAATGCAGACACAAACATATACAAACATGTCAGCAAGGCGAGATAAGCAGCACAGGTCCTCACAGAAAATCCTGCCTGTCATTCCTTTTGAGGTAAAATAAGTAAATAATAACAATTTAAAACATTTTAAAAAGAAAACAGTGAGGCTTTCCCTTGTGTTTCTGCTAGGCTTTTCGTGCGCTTGAGAGCTACCAGTCTAAACATGCTCTCCCAGCCTTCCTACACCTGAAGGAATATGAGTTCATAATAAGACTGCCAACACCATGTAGTACCTTAATACAGCACCCAGTGTTTTCCTTGCTTCTTACCCTGGAGGTTGGTCCCAGCTTATATAAGAAGAGAAGGAAAAAAAAAAAAAAGACCAAAAAACCCCAAAACAACAAAACCCTAGAGAGAAGATGAGTTATTCACAACACACATTGCATATTTTCTGTTAGATAGACTGGAGAAACTCTAGTTGTGTGTGTTTGAATTGCAAAGTGTTTAGGCTCTGCAGCCAACCCTGTCAGTGGAGCTTCAGCAAGGAGAGATACATCTTTGGCGAGTCCCGAAGTCATTTTAGGAACAAGCCTTTGCCATTGCCCTTGCTGCTGCCTTGAATCCGTCGGTGCTATGCTCTCTTTCTTAAATGCAGTAGTCTCCAGAAATATTTGGGAGTAGTCTATGCCAGGAAATTTAACTCTCCCTAGTAAACAAGCAGCCACTGATTCCCAAAGGCCTCTTATGAAGTAAACATCTCTCAGAGGTTTTACTCCCCACTTATTGCCACCACTGGGATTTTAAGGGTAGTTTGTGTGTGTAGGGAAGAGCCACACAAGTCTGAAACCTGGTGAATCATCATTCAAGAGATGGTTTCAAGAGTACAGTTACCATTCTGAGGTTTGAGAATAGTGAGAAGTCCCTTCTCAACACTTTCGATACCCTTTTGCTTGTGCTCCACTGAAAATGAAGTGCAAACAAGTAAGAAAACTTGGGGGTGTTGAACCTGAAGCAGTTTTTTATGGAGAAGTAAGAGGAGCAGGCAAGCTGAACAGTCAACCTATGTTACGGGAAGAACGGGGAGATGATCTCCACCGTAACACCACTGGAGTTGCCAGAGGTGCTCCAGGGAGGAACTGAAGCTGAAATCTCTATCGACAAGGGATGCTGTTCCAGGTGGGGATAGCTGCTGCTTTGGTGTTGAGCAGAATAACACTCTTCATTAAGCACAAACTAGTCCCCAGACTGCTGGAGCCGAGGAGGATCAGTAGAGTTTGGACAAGCACCCACAGTTCGGGGACTTTCACACCCCTTAGTCTCCAGTGTTGGGTCACAAATCTCATGGCCAATTTACACATGTTTACTCAGCTACGTTTGCTTTTCCTTCCGAGAAACACAGTCATGAGAGGAACAAAAATTACCTTCTTTCACGCCTCGGAAAGGGTTCAATACAAGTTTGTTTTGCTGTCAGGTTAGGGTTGGGCAGACGCAAGGGTGTTGTTTCTGATTTTATCCAAGCTATTATATTCCTGCTTCACTTTCGTGTGCCTGTTGTCTTTGGGAGAGCATTCCTCACAGTAATAAGGTGGCATCTCCCCAGACTGCCTCCAAGCTACCGCTGACATTCATGCTGCAACCCATCCTCCGTCAGAGCATGAGCAATCAATTACAGATAGTCAACAGCTCCTTAGCGCAGTTTTTCCAAGAGCGAGTGAAAAATAAGAAACACTAATAATTATGTCAGGCTACCGCAGGCTTCTTATGAGAAAGAAAGCAGGCGAAGAGCGTAGCCTCTCAGCTGATATCTTCTCCCACATGGGCTCACGCAGCAGCCAGCAGCCACTTTCCGTGTGCCCCTGCAGCTGGGGCACGGCTCCGCTTAGGGGGCAGGAGAGCGAGGGAGACCCCCTCAGCTGGTTTCAAGAATGTACGGCAAAAAAGTAGCTTTTCCACTTAAATCCCTCACTGACGTTAGGAACAGCCACAAACACCCCCATGCTGACATCCCACCAAAAGCAGCAGCTGCTTCTTACTGCTCTCCTGCCTCTCACCTCCCACACCTTCGGCAAGACACGAGCATCCCTCTTCCTAAGATGGGGGGAGGGGGGGGCGAGGGGGCCAGCTAGCCCTGTCAGTGGTACCAGGGCAGTGAGCAAGCCCACATATGAGCACATCATTCATGCACGTCATTCGGGATACATGTGCGAAAAGGGGCTGAATTTTGTTGCTACCGGCCCCCTCCGCTTTGGCTCTTCTCAGCTTGTGGGTACTTTTCCTTTACAACCCTGTATTTTCCAGCACATGCATGCATTTTCTGTGCCTGCTGCTTCACAGAACACTTTGAACAGGCTCAATAAAAACACATTTATGCCGATGCTGACTTCTTTTGTCAGACCAGAAACAGTCCGGCTCCATCTCACAGACCTCCTGCTGTTCTGCGTGTGTTAGAGCCAGTTCAAGTGCCTTTGCTGTGCCTTGCCAGCAAGCACGCTCTGCTGCTGCCCTCACACTCTCTTGCTTTCCTTACCACCCCCCTCCATCTTAGGAAATAATTAGCAAAGAAGAAATAATAAAGCAATATACAGTGCACTTCTGAGGCTTCCGACAGCTGTTGGCAGCCGCAGTCGCGTACTCCTGGCGCTGCTTGGCTTCCCTAGAGAGCCACGTAAGCCTTCCCTTTTTGGGTGCCCCCCTGCCTCCGCGCACCTGGGCTGAGGTCAGACGAAGAGGAAGGCGCCCGCGTAACACCAGCCTCTTGCAACACGTGGAAATGGCAGGAGTGGGGAGCACACATTTCCCTCAGGGCAGAAAAAGCCAGTCTTTGTGGTGTGGCAGTGTCCCATCACTGCCCTGCCGTGATGAATAGGTCGGCTGTAGGTACAGGCTATGGACAGGTCCTATAAACCTCCCTGGCACCAAGGCAGGCACCAAGGGGACGTCTCTCCACTTCCCACTTTTCAGGAGCAATGACCAAAGAGGAAGACGCAGCTCCTTTGCTATCTCCTCTTAGGCCTCAGCTGCTCTACTGAGAGCCACTACAAAGGTGTCAGCAAATAGCAATGACAGTGATGAAATTTCCTTCCAATAAGTGTCAAGTACTCTACCACAAAAATACAGCCAGAGAGCAAAGCGATACTTTATTCTTGCACAAGGCCAGACATAAACAAGCACTCTTAATGGGGCTGAGGAAAGGGCTTTGCAGTCCATTAGCTACCTGCTGAGCATAAAAGTCTTTGGCGGCATGGATGTACTGATAGGGCTTGTTTCTTGTGTGCCTCCTCTGAATAACAAGAACAGACAAAAATATGGACTGTAGTAACAGCCACAAGAGATGCCTGTAGCTGCGGTCCTGCAAGAGCAGGATTTCTGGTTATGGGCAGCTTAGAAGTAGCCTGTCTGTGGGAACAGCTGTTTTGTAGCATCTCATCATCTGGTCCCACCTATGGACTTCTGCACCAGGGAGATCAGGATTTTCTGACATACCAGGAATCTTCATGCCAGCTCTGCGCAGTCTGGAGCATTCCTTCTACCTTGTCATACACATAACATGGCATTTGTTCACTGGTTTCTTACTGATGTCATATGATTGCAATATCCTTATCCGATTAGCAAGCTCAGGCATGCTTGGCTCACATTGTATCTCAATTAATTTTACCCGCAAACATTGATGTACTAAGTCCTGAAACAATGCCTACGTAACTCCCTGAGGCATTGTTTTGATTCCATCCTGGAACAAGGTCACTCTCCTCTTGACTGATGGCTTTTCATTCTTTATCTTTTCCTAACAGTTGTTTCTTAAACAAGATTTTCACTGGCAATAAACAGAACAATCTTCACAAACTGTTTGAAAATTTAATGCCTCCTGATAGCTGTTGTTCAGAAGCTTAAAGTACATATTTTAATTTTTTACTGCTTGTTAGATCAAATAGCCAAATATGGATTTAATGTCTAAATGCTACCTCTGATGACCAGAGCACCCTGCAAAACAGAGATGCACAGATACCAAGCACACAGTCACCAAAAGAAGTCTGATTGCAGAGTGCCGTACTTGCTGACCCTGAAATTTTCTGACTGCTGCCAGTGCCCAGGCTGCATCTCTCCAAAGCATCGTATTACTCTACTCTGCCCTACCCTACCCTACCTTACCCTACCCTACCCACCCTACCTTACCCTACATGCCTCTATGGCCAGATGTCCACACCAGCTACTGGCAGGTACCTCTCATCAAGGACAACTGGGAGAACCTCTTGAGGAAGGCTTGCTTTCACCATTGCCTAACCCACTTGCCCATATCTCCTACCTGGATGGGAGGACTTCAGATCCTTTCCATGATGCTTTTTCATTCCTTGCCTCATCAGCCCTGCTGGAAAAGATCTCAGAGCTATCCCAGGAACCTGGCATGCCGCCTCAGCCATCCTGCCCACTGCTTATAACTCCACCCAGCCCACTCCACCAATATATCATCTTCCAGTGAATATTGTAAGCCACTTGTCTGGACACAGTGATTCTCCAGCCACTTACATCTTCTGAGGCTTTTCTAAGCATCCAGGGGACAGGAGAAGGAGACCCATGTGCTGCGTGGATGGTGGGGGACTGCGGGCGGCCGCCGAGCAGTTCAGCTCCAGACTTTCTTTCCAACAAGTGACCTGCAAGTGAAATGTGGGAAAAGTAGTATCCAGATCATCATCTGGTATAAATCAACGAAGCCCCACTAAAGACATTAAAGCTCTACTGGTTTGCACCATCTGGGAATTTGGCCGCAGGGGAGGACTTCTTAATGTTGAGTTTTTAGCCTTTATCACAGATATACATGGGAGGAAAGCTAGTGCCCTATCTGCTCTCAGCGAGCATTACCAACCCCTACAGAGATCAATAGGAGCTCCCTGCTCACATCAAGAGCAGAACGATGCCCGAAAATTAGCATGTGTTTGAATCAGTGCATTGTATCTTGTTTGCAGATTAGTAGCACTGAGTAGATATTGAGGGCATAGGAAAGCTAGCCAGTTTAAACAAAGTAAGAATTGACCTAAATTTCTGCTAAGCTGAAACTGATCTTTTTGGATGGGAGAGAGAAGAAAACGTGTCCAGAAATACTGATATTTTGGTTTGTTTGATTATTTCATGTCTTCTTGTGCACCTTGTAGCTCCAGCAGACAAGAAATAGTAAAATTTCACATACTTCATACCTAGGCTGAACCAGGAGGTGCTGGGCTCCTGTCCTCAGAGAGGGCCGCTTCTCTCTTCATTTATGGACCAGATACTGACAAATAGGCTTTGGGTGGTTTAGCTAAATCCTCCAAAGCTGTGCCCGTCAACTAGCTATAAGCTTGGGCAACTCCTTGGTTAGTCCAGCAAGTCTCGAAAAGACAAGTCGTATTTGCTGTGTAGCATTTCACATATTCCTGCATGCTGTCTCACAATCATATTCTAAATAGCGAAACTGAAAGAAATCTGGAGTGATATGAAAGGAAACATGTTTATCCTTTATATTTATGATATTCCCAATAAATTCCCTTAAGGCACTGCCTTTTTCGTTTAATGCAGGGAGTACCAAATGTGGGCTAGGTAATGGGTATTTTATGAATGCAGCCTTGCCTTAAGCAACTGATTGCTTAATTATTAGGTAAAAGACTGAAGCATGCAAAAATAAGAAAGTAAAAAAAAAAAACAAAACAACTAATGACCATGAGTAGGCTATGATTATAGATCAGTTTCAGCCAGCTAGCAGCTACATTACAATTATAATAGCTTATGTCTTCAATACACAGCCTCTTCCTCTAAGAATGCTTTTGTAATATTTTACAACTTCTGTGGCTTACTGAAGGAAAAAAAAAGTCCCACACTCTGCTTTGTAGTTTATCTTTCTCTAAACCAGCTGAGATTTTTTTTTATTTTTTTTTTGGTCCTTGTATATTTCTGTTTCTGTGGATAATATTTTTCTTGCTGGAAGAAGGTAGAGGGTGTATGCAGAGAACTGTTTCCTCTAGGTCCTAGCGCACTTCCTCTGTCTGCATCTAAGCCAGGAGGAGAAAAAAAAAAGTGAGCTGCTATTTCCAAATGCAAAAGAGTAAGCATTCTTGTTTTCTTTCTGCTGTTGTGTCACTTAGTTGTGCCTTTTTCTTGTTCATCAGAGGGATATGTGGGTGGTTTTTTTAATCCAGCGTAGTCCGTGGGTGAATGATTAGAGATCCACTGAAAAGAAAAACTAATGAGATGGACTGGTTGCTGATGTGCAGTGTTTCTGCTAGTGTATTTATCCACTGATGCCACTGTTATGAATAATACACATATTCATCATGCCACTGCTTCAAGGGACAATGTTCTCATCCAGGTCCTCCGTGCATTTTAAGTAGCCAGGGCTTCCCCTGAGATCTAGGACTAAAGGACTAAACTTATCTTTGGTGTAAATTGTACTGAGATCAGTGAAACCACTGAGAGCTGGGACGAATCTGACCCGGGGAGAGAGACTCTCAAGAGCTCCATTTAATCTCTGTCGCAGCATGGTTTTCCCCAGGAATCTCCATAGCCATCCATCTCTCTAACACACATAATAAATAATTTACTCACAGATATAAGGGAGCACTTTGCTTCAATCTGCTAATGATATTAGCACTGAAAGGGGCTCTACCGTGCTTAAAGCCTCTTTACATTGCCTGAGAGACTCAAAGTGCCATTACGGTAAAATGAGACGACAAGAAATAAAGAGGAGATGATACAACAAGGCATTTTGAATTATGGAAAAAATACTTATGTTTTTCACCTCTTTATGGCACATTTGTGGTGTCTTTTGTACTTATAGCAGTTGTCAGCATTTCCACCACAATTTTCACGTGAATCTTCAGCGACTTAAATACCCAAGTGAGATTCATCTCAGGTCACCTTAGCTGTCCAGTCAACAGAGACCAACACTTCTGTGGGGTTCTCTCTCTTTCTGTATTACAGATGGAGCCTACATGACCTGCATAGTGGTTTTGATGGCAAAAGCCAGTAAGATGAATCTCCATTCCTAAATATCTGTCTGAACTCAGTTCCTTCTCATCAAGCCTGGTGTCCCCCTGCCACTTCTCTTGTGTACTCCATTAAGCCATGGTGAAGGGGCAACAATAGGACCCTCAGGTTTGGCTTCAGCCATCTGTCAGTGCCTCCCTGCAAACACCAGGCCTAGAAAAAGGATACAATTGCAAATAAAAACCATCATACAGACATATGTGTCTGTATTGGGTTTCCATGGCAAGGTTTCGGTAGTGGGGGGGCTACAGGGGTGGCTTCTGCGAGAAGCTGCTAGAAGCTTCCCCTGTGTCCGATAGAGCCAATGCCAACCGGCTCCAAGACGGACCCGCTGCTGGCCAAGGCTGAGCCCATCAGTGATGATGATAGCACCTCTGGGATAACATAGTTAAGAAGGGGGAAAAGAACCCTGCATCACTGCAGCCAGAGAGAGGAGTAATATGTGAGAGGAAGAACTCTGCAGACACCAAGGTCATTGCAGAAAGAGAGGGAGGAGGTGCTCCAGGTGCCAGAGCACAGATTCCCCTGCAGCACATGGTGAGACCATGGTGAGGCTGGCTGTCCCACTGCAGCCCATGGAGTTTGATGGTGGAGCAGATATCCATCTGCAGCCCATGGAGGATGGTGGGGAGCAGAGATTCCACCTGTAGCCCATGGAGGACCCCACAACGAAGCAGGCAGATGCACCTGAATGAGGCTGTGACCCTGTGGGAAGCCTGTGCTGGAGCAGGCTCCTAGCAGGACCCGTGAACCCATGGAGAGAGAAGCCCACACCAGAGCAGGTTTGCTGGCAGGACTTGTGACCCCATGGGGCACCCATGCTGGAGCAGTCTGCTCCTGAAGGTCTGCACCCCGTGGGAGAGACCCACGCTGGAGCAGTTCGTGAAGAACTGTAGCCCATGGGAAGGACTCACATTGCAGAAGTTGGTGGAGGACTGTCTCCCATGAGAAGGACCCCTTGCTGGAGCAGGGGCAGAGTGTGAGGAGTCCTGCCCCTTAGGAGGAAGGAGCAGCAGAGACGACGTGTGATGAACTGACCGCAACCCCCATTCCCCATCCCTCTGTACCGCTGTGGGGAGGACAGAGAGAAATCAGGACTGAAGTTGAGCCCAGGAAGAAGAGAGGGGTGGGGGGAGGTGTTTTTGAGATTTGGGTTTATTTCTCATTATCCTACTCTGATTTGTTGGTAATAAATTAAACTAATTTCCCTAAGTTCAGTTTGTTTTGTCCATGATGGTAATTGGTGAGTGATGTCTCCCTGTCCTTATCTCAACCCATGAACCTTTTGTTATATTTTCTCTCCCCTGTCCACCTGAGGAGGGGAGCCACGCAGCAGCTTTGGTGGGCACCTGGCCTCCAGCCAGGGTCATCCCACCACAGTGTCACAGCACAGAAAGCATTTAAAAAAAACCTGAAAAGAAATGTCAAGTCAAGATAGGCTTCAGCTCCAGAGGCTAGCTTCTGGTCTTGCTTACGTCCTGGCCTGAGCCCTGCTAAATATGCCAAGTACAGCAGAGATCCTCTGAATTAAACGAGAAATGTGCTCGCTGCAATTCTTTCCTCCCTTGCACTGTGTCTGTCCTGTCTGACCAACCCCCGTGTTATGTATATTTGAGGACTCTCCTCTCTAGCTCAAAATGACCTGGATGCTGGCTCTTCCTACCAAATATTGTTCCAGTCTAGAAGATTCCAATATAAAGAAGTCTTTCAAGATAGCTTCAATATCTCTGGTTAATTTCCTCCTTGATTTGCCCTTTTTTATTGCCCTAAGTAATTCATTTCCATCCCTGGCACTGCACCTTTTAAGAATTGATTTAAAATTAATACATGAATAAAACAGTATAAATAATGTATGGTTGCTGTATTTAATATTAATGGCCCTTAAATGAGGAAAAATTGCATACCTGCAAATGATTTTCAAAAGGACTGTGGGGCCATACTATTAGATTGCAAGGAGAGATACTGAGGTTGCCCAATGCTTCTCATCATAAGAGATTTTTTATTTCATTTTCCTACAGATTTGTCAGACTTCTCTCCTGCAGAGATTCTTTTGAGAACAGACTTTTGCCTCAGAGTGAATTATTCGCTGCTACACACATTGTGAAAAAACATCTCCCAAATAGCTCAGATGCTTCTGTGAATGAAACAAGGAGGAAAAGTGTGTTGTTTGCTGACGTAAGACAAGCTGAGGAAGCAGAGCTAGTAACTCTGTGCTATGTAGCAAGAACTGGGCAGAGATGTAGACCTCACTGCCTTGTGAGGTCCTTGTGAAAATTCCCCTCGTCCCTCAGATTTGGCCATGTGAATAAGTGTTTGAACCTACCGAGCACAGACTCGCTGGAGCACCTCAGTATGCATTTCCTTGCAGAGGGCATGCAGCAGCCCGATGCTAAGGAGCTGGTCTGCGTTTCTGTGCATCGCGGCAAGCCTGAGCTTGCCTACAGCGGCGGCTCTCCTCCTGATCTGAACTCAGTAGGGAAGAGGGTCAGACCAAGGAGAACCAGGAAGGTGGATGAGGACAGGAGCCAAGGTGGAGAATAAGACCACAGGATGGCAGGGCAAGGACCAGAAAGGCAAACAAGGAATTAGAGCAGAGCCCCAATGTGGTAAGGAGACCAAGATTTAGTAAAACTGGGAACTAAGGAGCATGAGATGGAGAAGAAAACACTCGGATAGGCAGTGCTATTCATGGAGATGCTGAATCTCCTGCCTCTGGGCACCTCAAGGAGCCTTCACCCTCCTGTCAGCACCTATGTCCCATAGCTACTGCACCCTATAGTGCACCCAGAGCTTCTGCGGAGTCTTGACTTTCCACATTGCCCTGTCAGGAGCCCAAGCAAGCAGAAACCTGGAGGTAAGGTTTTGTCTCAGCTTTCAAACATACCTCTTCCATATGCTTTCTTAATGTGGAAGAGAAAGCACAGGAAGGCCCTGGCATTTAGGAAACAGCTCCCACCCAGAAAAGCCCCCCTCTCTCATCCTCACCCTCCACGAGGATCACACATGACTTGCCTTGCTCGCTGCTGGGCTCTGCTGTCACGCAGGGCAGATGAGCTGGGATGGCTGGCAGGGATGGGGACTAAAGGGGGAAAGACCAGTGTCCACAGGACACGTCTGGTTTCCAGCAAGCAAGGGGTTAATGCTGGTCCGAGCCCTCACACAGGTGTAATGAGTCAGGACCAGGACTGATGGCTGTCAAGGAGGGAATACAGGAAACTTTCACCCTTTAGGAAGGAAGACAGCTGGGAGAGAGGATTGTTTCACACCCAATGAGCACAGGGCTCATTTGTCCATTGGACCAGGGATTTCACCTCGCTTTCTAATGAGTCAGTCAAATATTCCTTTTGTTTCATGCGTATCCAGTGTGCTTTCCACTGCCGCAGACACAGCCCTGCAGAGAACACATCACTGCTCCAAAAGCTTTTCTCTCCATGGCTTTTCTTATCTGCTTGTTGTTGTCATCTCACCGTGCCCTCGTGGCTCCCTTGTTCGCTGCAGAGAGAAGGAGCATCATGATGTTTTCACACCAGGGAGGTTCCAGTCAAGCTTCAGCAGCAATGGCTGGGCTGCTAGAAGCAAAAAAGGTTGCTCAAAAGATACTTTATGTGTCTCTGGTGATGTTTTTGTGAATACATTCTTAATATTTCTGGCTGTGTGTGATTATTTATGTGGCCATGGAAGGAAGGAGCCAGCACTGAGATGAGCACAGTGGAGCCCAGAGGAACTTCCTCCGTGCTGAGACCTTGCAGCGACCGCTCCATGGGTGATGAGTCCTCCTGCACTTTGGCTCATCCAGAGCCCTTCTTTGCTCTGGTCCCAGTTGTTTCCATAGTCTCCCTAAGATGAGGGGGTGCTTATTCATTCTTTGGGTGACATAGACATAAGTAATCAATGAGGATTTCCAACTATTTCTAGTGATGTCAGTAAATTCCCAAATTCACTGGATGTGTTGTACATACTGTTCACTTATGATAGTGGCATAGCATGTCAGAACAGTTTCTGACATTGAACGGCAATACTTCATCAAGACATTGTTTAGCTACATCGCTGTCCTGTGCCACAACTCAAATCCAGCATATTCAGCTAAAGAGGCAGGACTCAGCACCTGCAAATGGAGAGGACAGATGTGCCACTTCAGCACCAAGAGACAAATGGCCAGAGAGAACAAGATATGTCCGATTTATTTTAAAATAACACATAGGACTTAACGAGTTGTAGTGTCAGACTCTACAAACAAGACTGGCTGCGTACTGCAAACCGATGAAGCAGTCACGGAAATATGGAAATTTTCACCAGAATCTCCCACGAGTCCAGCTTGGACCAAACATTACCCCAAAACCAGGTTTTCAAGCCTTGTGGCAAGGCAAGCGACTGCAGAAATGCCAGTGCTCGTTGCTAGACGGGCTGTCAGTTTTGCAGAAGAAGACTGGGGGTAGGGAGGGAGAAACAGCCAGACTCTGCAACTCTATCTGGATCCCGCAGAGAGACGCTGAAGGAGGCTAGATGGACGGGCAGCTGTTTAAGGAATGGAGGAGCTTATGGCTGCAACTGCTGCATCCGAAAGGCTGACTTACAGGCAGAGAGACAGTCTGACGGGCCACCGACACAGGGGATCCATTTCGAACCAAGATGAGGGGTGTGTAGCGTCAGGCCATGTACAGGGCCAGAAATATACCCAAGGAGAGTCATCCTGCACAAGCAGGAAAAAGGCCCCGTCCACATCCCAGTAGTGTTCTCCACAAACTTCAGGCCAACCAGCTTGAATTCAAAAATACACCAAGCTCCAGTTTGTTACGGATGTGTAACTTGAGTTGCTGCCTCATGATGGGTTCTGAATTTAAAGGGGCAACTTCTGCTTATATTTACCCCAGGTCAGCCTGGTTAACACACTGGTATTTTACCAGAGCAGCAGAAAGCAGAAATGGATCCCAAACCTGACGCCCATTGCTTTTCAGAGCAGAGGACATTCATCTCCAAACAGATGACACCTCAGCATCTTCTGCTCCCCTGGGATTTGCAGGATGTGGCAAGCTGGAGTGAGACCACATGTGACATGGACAGGGAGACCTGAGCCCCTGGGGGGCTGCTCCCCGTGGATCTGCAGGTGGGGTCTCTAAGGGGTGACAACTGGCAGCCAGACCAGTGCTCATCACAAAAAACATTAACCATGAACCCATTATTTGCTGATGAATGTGGCAAAGCCAGTTTGGGAGCAGGCAAAAAAAATTAACGCATAAAACTGAGAAACGGACAACGGGATCTTCCTGGGCATTTCCCAAATGAAATGTTTCAATTTTTGAAGCTGGGCTGACCAGGAAACTCCATCTTTTCTCACCAAAGGGGAGGAAAGAGGCTGGCCGGGGAGGGAGGAAGGAGTAAGAGTCACGCTCTGATCTGGGCTCCCACGGGAGATGGTGCAGCCTGCGGGGACAAGGCCTGGCCTCACTGAAGTTCAGAGAGCAGAGGAGTTTCAGTTGTGCCCCTGACCCATCCCTCTGCACCGGGACAGCACCTGAGCCATCAGTCCCTACTGCAAGTTGAGCAGCCAGAGGCTTCAAGCCCACAGCTCCCAAATTCCCTTCGAGTGTCCTTGCTGCTGACCTACAAAGTACGCGGGTTTCGTTACCTCCATTCAGTGAACCATGCTTGCTCTCCCTCCAGATTTCCTTTGTTTTTATCTAAAGGGACGGAATCAAAACAAATGGTTTCTGCAGCCTCAAAGCAAGACATAGTCTATATTTAGACATGTCAGAAATTCTGCACAGTAGACCCAAAGCACTGTTCTTTCTGTTTCTCAGCATTGCCAGCAAACCAAAGTATCTGTTATTTGCTCTTGTCTATCCTTATTGTCACTTGGGAAGCCCAGGTTAGTACAGCAGTGATAAAAGGTAACAAGGCAGTCTGCTCAAGTTAGTACATGCGGGTTAGAGGTGAGCTTAAATCTACTAGATAAAAGATAAAAGATAAATTTGCTGGATAAAATCATCCTTAGTCTTTTTGCTCAGGGCAGAACAAGGTAAGCTGAGAAGACCCTTCTCACCCGCTGCCCAGGCTGTACCTGATGTCCAAGTCCAAACCCTAGCAAGGCGAGCTCCCCGCCAGCCGGGAAGGGGAACAGGCTTTGCTGGAGCAGCCTGATGGGGATGAAGCAATCACCCCCTGCATTACAGCAGTTCAAACTGCGCACTGGTCTGCTACCAGAGGAAAACATGCATCTGCACAGAGCCACCATCACTGATTACTCTGCAAGCCTTATTCCCCGGGGCACGAAGGACAGAGCCGAACCGCGATAGCTGGGCGCCCAGGGGCCACTGCGGGGCTGTGGCTTGTCTCGTGTACATGGAGAATGGCGAGCTGTGCAGGCAACTGCAAGGGCTGAGACCCTTCGCACACCCCTCCCGTGGCACAGCCCTCCCCAGGCAGCCACAGTTTTGGAGCCCGAGGCCATATATGGTGCGGAGAGCAAACTCGGAGAGCGTGACTCCGTAAATGCCTGAAGCCTGAGTCGCCGCCGCTCCAGCTGCTGGGCTTTCTTGGAAGTTACGTGCTGCACTTCCCAGGTGAGCAGCACGCTGACATACAGGATGCTCTTCTCAGGTCTGAGAAACAAAAGAGAAACAATTTATAAGTTGCTGAGATGCCCAACTCTAGCTGTGGTTTGGCAACAAAAAATGTGTAGGAATTTCTCACTACATAACGCAAAGTGATGGACAAGGCATCTTGGGAACAAGGTATATTGGGAACACCCTAACCTGTGAAGGAAAAGGGGAGTGTGGGAGCCAGGTTTTACCCAGAGAGGGGAAATGCTGCAAGCCACAAAGATCAAGACAGTTTGCAGGGATGGGGTCTGCACGGTCTCATCTTCCTGCCAGTCTCTGAAAGTCACCCTCCTGGTCTGCTTCTGCTACCCAAGTCTGCCTCACCTCACTTTCTGCCTGCCGCTGTGTCTGTGGTGCTCTCTAAGGACCCCCCAATCTCCTAAAAACCTCAGAAGCTTAGTGAAAGCTGTGAGAGTGAGGTCTTCTCCAGCTCCAGTGAAATGTAAGTCCATGAGGAAGGATGTCCATGGTGAGGACCACAATGCAGAGCCACAGCAGCCAGCGGGGATGGAGCAGCTCTGTGGCTGGAAGCAGTCAGACCTGATGACGTTGAGGGAAACATGGAAATACCAGGTACCCTGTAGTCCTTCCAAATGAGGGAACTTGAAGTGCCCATGAGAGGACACGACTGACCACATCAGCAACGATGGCTAAAGTCAGACAAATGACCGCTGAAGGGGACTCCATGATAGAGCGCTACCAGAAGAGTTATGAGATCCAGGGCTGTCTTCGTCTGCACTCCTCGTGGCATTGTCTGCCTGAGATCTCCCTCAAAGTCAACCTTACATTCACCAAATAACCTGGATCAGTTGAATAGCTGTCATACCATAGCTGGAAACTATGCTCAGTCCCCAAAATGTGAGACTCTGGGAGCCATGCCTTGCTCCAAGTGCAAATCTCAAAACACGCATGCAGCTATGGAGATTTTCCTGGCCAGCCAGGCTGCTGCCCCAAGGAGATTTTCTTCCTTTTCTTTATCTATTATGGGGGAAAAGATTTTCCTTTCCTAGCCCTCTGTGCTCCCTTCCCCAAACAGCCGTCAGTGCCTCACGTTTTAGCCAGCTACTTTACAGTAACACCTTTCCAAGCCTACCCTCACTTCGTGCGTGCAGAGCCAGCTGTTATTGCCAGAGCAAAACAAGCAGTTTCTTCCCCCTGCCCCGTGGGCTGTGCATGCTGAGTCTGGTCCTTCCAGCCTTTGCTAGCCCCAAAAGAAAAAGGACTGAACTCAAGGACCCGAGCTTTTGCGCTCAGGCCCAGAAGCTGTCCTATTCCAGAGCTGCTGGGGCCTCTGCCTTAACGTAGGTACCTAACAGGCACGTCCTGTTGAGTCCCTTCCCCAGCAGCCTTGTGGCTATGGTCTTGCCTTTGACATGACCTAGTCGTGCCTCTTGCCTGACTCCTGTGTTGTTTCAAAAGCAGAATCTGAGGATTTGCTGGCACTTTAAAGCATTCGTCATCCTCTAAAGCTCAGTTATTTTGCCATGGGGCTTCAGGGCAGCCTGAGCGTGATGCAGCAGTTCGGCTGCCTCAGGGCGGCAGATGCAATCTCTCTCCAGTGCATTCAGGTCTTGTTTGCGGTCAAACCTCTGCTCGTGCTGCATGCAGATGAATAGCAAGCACCCACAGGAATCTGCCTAGCCAGCTGAGCAGGAAAGGGATTTTGGAGCAGAAAGGTGCCAAGCAGCAGCCATCACATTTCTTACTTGCTGCCCGGCAAGCTCTCCAGCCTTGCAGCCACCCTCAAAGGCTGCGGGCAGAGTCAGGCAGATGCTGCCTGCAGAAAGCCAATCCCATTTCCCTGGTCATGGCTGTCAGCACCCAGAGGAGATACTGAAATACACCTGGACTCGAGGTGGCCGGAGACACTCGGGGCTGCAAACGTGGATGCCGGTGGCTCCCTCCACGCCGGGGCTGGGCTGGCAGAGCTGCCATGACAAGCTCTCCATCCTCACCACGAAGCAGCCTCGCACCCGGTGACCGATACCTTTCTCCCAGAAGGCCAGTCTGGCTGTTTCTGAATGGCTGCCTGAGCAGCATGAGGCGAAATCGTGGCAGCGATGGAGGCACAACAGCCTGATGTTATTGACTCCAGCCAGTGAGCGGGCAGTGTAATCTGTCTGCTTTTGTTCCGTTCGCTTGGTGGTGTGCTCTCATTAGCCCCCCACCGACAGTCAACCTGTCAGCAGGTCTGCGCTCCAACTGCCTGACCTCTGACTTCGACTCATTCTTCCACAAATTAATTTCCCAAATTGACAAATTAAAGTGCACAGTATGCCCAAGGTCACTAAATCACACTGGGTTCTGGTAAATGTCAACCAGTGTTGGGGGGGGGAGAGAAAATAGGGGGAGGGAGGAGAGAGAAGGTAAAAAGGGAGAAAAGGAAAAAAAAAAAACACATTTGCTTGATAGAAATGGACAACAACCTCTGAACTGTAGTTTCTGATTTGAAGAGGATGATGTTGTGTGAGAACAATTAAAATGGAGGCTGACAGCTCCCCTGGCACACCAAAAGGGCTGAAACACAGCTGGCCGAAGCCCTGTGCCCCAGCAGAAAGTCAGTGCAGCTGCCCCAAATGGCCTCGGCTGGTCTGGGAAAGTGGTGCCTCCATGAAGCCTGGACTGGGTCCCATCTCACTTCTGCTGCCACCATGCTAACTCATCGCAGTCAAGTTTTTCCTGATCCCCATCAGTTGAACGGGAATCCCAGCCAGGGGTTGGACAGTGATGTCAGACGAGCCAGTACACATGGGTTCCCGGGAAGAGGGGGGAAGGCAGACTGGCATCGGGAAGTGCTGGGGAGCAAGGAGCATTTACCAATTGCACCAGGCCCCACCAAGCCTCAGGTGCCGACCAGCCACACATGGCCCCTGCTGCCACCATCGCCACCTTGCACAGTCCCTCCCACAGACCAAGTGAATGCCTTTCTGCCGTACCCCGTGCCCAAATGCAACCTCCAAGCCTCAGTGTAGCCACGGTCGATTTGTATTTGTTCATGTGCCAGCATTGCCTTGATCTGAATTCATGTTTTCCTCTCCCTTATGTTTACCCATTGCTGTATTTAAAGAAAGCCACCATGTCCCCTCTCGGCCGCCACTTGCTGAGCCACGGGCTCTCCGCTCCCCTCCGCTCCCCTGATGCTCCTAGTAGCCCGGCTCCGCACCTGCACCAGCAGGGCTTCATCTTTCTCGACCACGGCAGACAGCAGTGCTCCAGGGGAGATCTCACCCCTCTCCGGTGGCATTGATACTTCCCTGCCTCTTGGGAAGGCTATGACTCATATACCCTACGCTCGCATTTGTCTTTTTCACAGTGGCATGATATCTCTGCTTCTTACTTACCTCCAATAAACTAATATGCCCAGGTCTTTCTCTTCTACGCTTGTTTTGAGCTGATAAGCCTCCAGCTTATAGTGGAAATTCATGTTATTAGTCCCTAAGTGCACGACCTTGCACTCTGTAATATTGAATTTCATCCCATTTCTATTAGTCTGGTCCTCAAGGTTAGTCAGTGCTTCCTGTATCGTTCCCCAATCTTCTTGCATAATAACTATGCTTCCAAACTTACTGTCACCTGAAAATTTCATCCGCACACTCCTACCTTTCATGATGAGGCCATTACTGAAAATATTAAGCAGAATCAGTTCCAAGATTACTCCTTGAGCAACTGCACAAGTAGTCCCCCTCCAGCTTGATCAGTCCCACTCCACCACCACCTGTATTCATCCCTTCCTTAGCCAGGTCTCCACACACTTACTGTTCTTCTACCTAACCCCATCATCCCCCCACTGAACAAATAATTTCCCATGTGGCATCCTATCAAATTCTTCACTGATAGCCAGATAGATCAGATGTGTTTCCTCTACCAGGAAAACCAATTAGCTTTCTTTGATAAGATATCAGGTTCTTCTGGCACAATTCACCTTTGATAAAACCAGGCAATGTACAATCTTGCTTTCTATTTGTGTCCTTTATTCTTTCCTGTAAAGTCCCCCAAGATGTTTTGCCTTGCACAGAGTGCTGATGAAAGTACACTGGCTGTGCAGACGAAAGCAGCGAGCGTTGTCCCATTAGCAGTGTTTTCACCTAGGAGGACACCAGAAAGCAAGCGCTGCCATTGCAGTGATCCTTCCTCTGCCCTTCTTTCTGCAGCCCTTGTACAGTGTGAAAGCAGCAGCATTTGGCACAACCTCTGTCCAAGTCCAGGTGTGGTACCTGGTGTAGAATTTAACTACGCTACCAAAAACTGGTGTTCATTACAAACAATAAAGAGCAGACTAAGACCAGACACTCCTGCTTCGTTCTCCCTGTGCATAGCACTTTGTGGTCCTGCTGAAATACGTGGGACCGTTCACAGAGTAAATTATCACTCAATAAACCAGGTTCAGTGGCTGCCAAGTGGAACAATTTCATTGCTTGTCTGAGTTGTTTCCATTATCAGTATGGACAGTTGCTTCTTAACAGATAATACAGTCAGTGCCATGATATCATTCAGGAAGTCACTGACAAGCAGAGAACTAAGTTTTTACTCTTCCTGCATCAAGATGAAACCACCCATCTGCATTTGCTTGAATCGATATTGTGTTTCTGCAGGGCTCAGTTCTGCACAGCCCTGTACAGGGAAAGAGCTGTGGGATGAGGCTTAGGGCGATGATGCAGTAGGCAGGATATGAAATTTAGATCACTGATTTGTATGTAACCCTGGTGGGCAGAGGTTATTCAATGGCTGTGTCGTGGTTCGTGAAAGGGATCCCTGTATCATTCGTCACCCTGTGAGCTGGGGGCAAGGAGAGGCGGTGGCTTTCATCCCCTCTTGTCTTCGCCTTCCCCGGGGCCGGGACTCACAGCACAAGGCAGAAGTCGGTCTTCTCCCTCCAAGGTGAGGCAATGTGTGTTGAAGGAGGGCATGGCAATACATTCCCTTAAGACTTAGAGGCCAGCATCATGGCTTTGAGCAGAAATCCCTCTGGGTCCCCCTTCCTGCTAAGTCCCTCCTCTGTCTTGCAGGGGAGCAGGCACTTACTGTGGCTCTGACACGGACACTGATGCCGCTCGGGAGGGAGGGAGATGGGCTCTGCCCCTCACTGCCCGTCATGTGCTGCAGCAAAGAACTAATCAGGAAAATAGTCCTGTATATTTTTATGTGTTTGGATAAAAGGTGGCGTCATCCTATTAGATGTCTGAGGGGAATTCTTATGCACTGTGACTCCCTTGCACTGGCACGTAGTCTGGGTTAAAGACCAGACAAGAGCAAACGCCTAGTCATAACTCATCTGAGCACGGTCAGGCACATATGAATCTGTGCATGTCACAAGGAAGCTGCCTCCTTTCTTCTTCCCTGCTCCCAGATGGTAAAACACAGCATAAAAGCAAGTCATCATCTGAAGAATTTTGTTGGTTTTGTGGGAGTTTTTTACTATGGTTTATCCTCTTCCTTGTAACAATGACATTGCACCTCTCCAGCTAGCAGTTCAGCTCATAAAATATGCTCTTCCAAGTAAAAAATGATCTTGTCACCCAGAAGTCTTAATGTTACTTTTAAGACCACTAATTGATTCTGCTGCTCTGATATCCTCTTGCAAGGCATTCCAGAGCCTAGGAACATTAACAGGCAAATGCTCTGGCACCAGCTGTCTTAAGCCTAAATCTAGTCTCCACCAAAAGGCTGGCATTAGATGTCTTCTCATTTTACATGTTTGCATTTTTACAACAACATTCCACAGTTTTGAGGCTACTGTAGGTTGGCTGAAGTGTCAGTTTGGTGACCTATTAGCTGAGTCTTACCCTGGGAGAAGAAAAGCAATGACCACAATAGAAAATAAAAATGTAAGTTGCTCTTTGTGTTAGCTCTGGAGAGTGTACATGGCTGCATCTCCCAGGACATGGACATAAACTAGTGCAGCCATGTCATCTATTGTCCTGGGTCCAGGGACCTGTCTAACCTAAGTAAATGAGGGCGTTTTTAATGCATATTGGTTGAAATATATGAAAATACTCCCCCCTCCTTTCAATACTGCATGCTGCTGCACTTTTTTTACTGCTGCTCATGACAACGACGTCCTCCTGTGTGCTGCTCTTCCACAAACCACACTGGGCAAACAGGTAAGGGAAACACAAGGGGACACGAAGACTGTTACAGCCACTACTAAGCCAGCACAGTTAAAAGTCTCAGGGCGCTAACCAGAATCACCTCTCCCATCTCGTAGCGCGTAGTGATTTTAATTTAAGTAAGATCAAGTCCTCCTTAGTCCCAGGGTCCCTTTTCACAAAACATGGGAAGCAAAAACCACAAAACACAGAGAACATAGCAAAATTCAAGCAGGCTACCAGTTTAAGCCTCTAGCTTGGAGCTGGCAGGGAGACACTCCAGATTTACCCTGGTGCATGCGAGATCAGCATTTCGACCTGTTTCTTTCATAGCAGTCTGCTAGCTGTGATCAGAGTCTACACATGGGATTTGCTGCTTTCAATGTTGTAAAATAAAGCATGGAAAAGCAAGTACAAAAGTCAGACACCGACACAGGAAAGAAAGGCAAGATCATTTATTATAACCAAAAGTTTGCACTTTATGTCACCAAGTGGACTTGTCAGTCTCACATGCATAGCCAAGGAAATCAACCCTAGACCCCAGAAATTACGCTACGTATCATATGACCTGCTGGCATATTAATACCCTTTCCTTTTTAAATCTTTGCTCTCCCTTTGGAGCCTGCCCTCTCAGTGGGGATCAGACTGACACATTATAGGCTCAGTTTTCTTTCTGAGCTGACAACTCATCCAGGAAGAGCTGGCTAGGATGTCAGTCTTTGGAGGATACATAGAAAATTCCAATGTGGAATTTGCATATCATCACTTTACTGGAAGGTATCATAAGAAGAAATAAATACTTCTCTCCTCTAGGGCAATACCTTCAGCTTTTAGCCAGCATTTCCTACTTGAAATGATAAAAAAAAAAAAATTCACTGAGTTTCACTGGGTGACAATCTTCTCGGTAATGCTGAGCTGAGAAAAAGCCAGTGCAGAGACAGCCGCTCAGGGCATCTCCCTTTTCCCTTCTTTCCACATCTATTTATGGACATATTTGGAAATTGCAATATAGTCCTTATTTTAGGTGACTCCAGTTGTTACCTTTGGAAACCTTCCTGAAAGACTGCCTATAAAAAAGAACTCTGTATAAAATGCAGTCTAGAAAGATAAAATAGGAAACAGAAAACCTGAGAAATGGATTAGTTGCTTCCACCATCTTCCCAACAGATAGACTCTGATCGCAGGAAAACCACACCTGAAGTCAGTATTGGCTGGCTCCATCACTGAAAATGCTAAGCTTTTTTTTTTAAACAGAGCAGATAATTGCATACTTGTGGCAATATAGTGTTGCCTCATAGTTATACCAGAGTGATCATCCTGTGGGTATTTTTACTATGCAACAGAGGCTTCATTTCCCAAATCACATTGTAAGTATACACTGCATGGATACAGAATTAAATAAGTTCAGAGGAACTAGACACCTGGACACCAGAAGCCATATAATCATACCAGTGAACTTCTCAAGGTAGCCCTCACAGAGGATTGACTGGTGTCTGGAAAACATGTGCCTCTCTTCTCCACAGTTGGGTCCTCTAACTCAGCAATGAGAGTCAAATCCATATACAGGCCAACTACTACTTGTGCCTAATTTAGAAACAAGCCTTTGGGACATGTCCATGATCAAAAGAGGGATGAGTAAAAATCTTCCAAGACTGCCTGCCCTCAGCTAACAGAATTGGTCCTGGGACCTCAGCAGGTCTAGCAGGCAGCCCAGTAACGCATGAAGGTGGGAGAAGCACCACCAGCAGCCATGGAGGCAACATGCTCCAACACAGAAACTTTGATACCTCTTTTTGAGCAGTGTCCACTGCAGCTGATGCAAAAAATGAACAAGGTTATGATTTCATCATGTTCCACAATTCCCTGCCTCATACCACACTAGAAAGACAAACTTTTCTCTCCTGCTGAAGAACAGATGTGAAAACAGGCTATTTATGCCTTCTCAGTCACCTCCATGTTCTCCTCTAAAGCCTGTGAGTGATGTAACCAAATTTACAAGGGGCAGGCTATAAAAGTTCTTTAAAAGGCAGAATTTGGGCAACTACCTACATCCTGTGTCTATTCTATGATCTGCTTGTATGTGTTTGGAGCTCCTTTCACTGGAAACTCACAGGAAAGGTATTACCTCATAGAGACTTACCACCAGGAAGGCAAGCTCTTAAAGCTTAGTTCAAACATGTATCAGCAGGACAGATGAAGGATCAGAAATGTATGAACTCTTTTCTCCCAACTTTTGTGAAGCAAATTCCTCTCTCCTAACTGTTACTTGCAGAAGTGGTTCTGGGTGACTGTTTCCAGAGGCCTTGCTATTTTCTCTGGAGAGCAACGCCCACATGATCAGGAGAGTCCCAGGCTGCTTAGAAGACACCAAGGAGGGACTGCTGTGTATCCAAGAAGAGTTTCTTGTGTTTTGCTTCTTAAAAAGAAGGTCACTCTTAAAAAATGCAAAGTGCTCAATGTAAATCCTTTCCTCTGTATCCTTCTGTCCATAAAGCAGAAAGTAAGCAGGCTGTGGATCTTAAAAACAGCTTTAAATACAGATGTAATCCTCCAAGCCTGGGACCTTCAAGAGGTTTTCACTCCTGCAGCTCTGAATCCACCTGCCTCAATGGCTTTGTCCATGCTGGTCTTGACATGTTTTTGCTGCAGTCTTTTTGTGTCACATTCATACTGGCCGGGTCATTGAGGGCTTGACTCATGTCAGGTAAAAGCACTTTAAAACCTCATTCCAAATCTCTGCAGCTAACACAGTACACTGCTACCACAGTGATAAGAGCACAGTTAGGTGGTCAGGGACACAACCACAAGCTGATGACAGAATCTCTCCTCTCATTCACTGAATACAAAAAAAGTCCATGTCTCTTCAGCAAGTACCCAGTTAACTTCATCTGTAAGAAGACTTTTTTTCTCAAAAATTAAACAAAAATGAACTCTACGTCAATTAACTGACTCATAATGAACATACCTTTCATGCAGTTTCTCTCCCATTATCATTCGCAGAAGAAAGGCCATACACACAGGCAGATTTAATTAGGGGAGATAAAATGTTATGGGAAGTCCTGTATCCATGACATTGCTGTTTTTCTCCAAGGACCCCTTTCAGAGGTTCTCCTAATGCTATGAAGTTGCATCCTTCAGGTTTGGGGACTGGTATGTTAGGAGCACAACTTTTATCTGAGATAATTCCTTCCTCTGACTTATGTTGAAGTTAAAGTTAATCAAAGAGGCCACAGGGGTCAAGATGTCAAGGGGAAATCATCCCATACTGCTCTGTCTGAAGGCACTCCAATAGCAAGAGAGGATCAACTCTCTCAGGAGAATTGCTACTGAAAAGAGAGCCCAGAAAAGTCTGAGGAGCAAGCTATCTATGTTGCTTTTCTTTTTACCTGGAAGCATGAGAAATGCCTGCAGTTTCTTAGGTCCTTTTCATTCTTTCTTTGGGGGTTGCTCTATCTCACCAACACTGGGGAAGCTCAAAGCAGCCTGGTGTGCCCCACATCGGGGGGCACAGTGCATGCATGAGTTGCTGATCTGCAAGCACTCGGCCCTTCCTACACAAGACAGGCGAGAGCTCCTAGGTGTGCACGCCAGTCAGCCCTACTGCCCAGCAAACATGTTGCATGTGGGACAACACACAGCTGCTGCACAAGTCTGGTAGGGATGCCATGTTAACGGGCAAGGGCAGTTCAGCTTTGATTTCCTGATACTTGAAAAGCCCAGCAAGAGACCACCATAAAGTGTAGGCTATCAGATTGCCACCAGCAGACAGTGCTCCACCTCCAAAACTGATGGGTGTAGCCAGCCTGCATTTTGTGGGTTTGTTTTTTCCTAGAGGGCATAATCTGGTCGTGGTATTTTCCCTGTACAGTAAGCTCACACCATGTTTGAGGAGGAGCTGGGATTTCAGTCAGGAAATCTCTGAACAGTAACTAAGTACTTTCAGCATCAGATACAGTTGGCTCTGTAGTTTTATCTACAGATGAATTATCCTCAAGAATAAACACCCTGGGTGGGGCATGGATGGGTCTCCCTCCTTACCCCCACCCCCACTGCTTTGAATACTGCAGTGTTTTGATTTTTAAAACATATGTCTAACAAATGTAGCAGTGATAATGAGGAACATGTCAATCTGCCATGTTTCCTGTTCAAATTTCCGTTTTCATTTCTAAAGTTCAAGTACATCTTGATCCCCATGAGATAAACGTGAGCAAGTACAACAGAAGTGTGAAGACAAGAAGAGGTGAGTCTCAGGGCTGCAGTGAAAACCAGAACCACAGCCAGGTTCTGCTGGAAGGGTTAAGGCGGTCCCAGCAGCCCCATCTCACCCTGATGGACTGGCTGGGGCGAAGGACCTGACCCCCAGTTTCGACAGAGCCAGTGCACCACCCCTACAGTCCCCATTGTGTTCAGTGTCTGATAAATTTGCTTTCTGCTGCTAAAGAGATAGTGAAAGTTTCCGTGGCCAGACTCTTCACTTCCTTCTCCTTCCCCAACTGCATCTAACAATCATTTTAAATTTGTTCAAGCACCAAAGACCACATAAACTAGCATTTCAAGTGCCTAAACTGCCTTACACTATGCCTTCTGCTGCCCAAAGCCCTCCTTGCATCAGTGGATGATGCTGAGACCTCACAAGCACAACAGGGCACCACCACACATTACAGAAACATACGTGCTGTCCTTCCATGCAAGAGGGGAGATGTTTCAGGAGAGAGACAACAGAGACAATTTACTGTCTTTGAAACACAGCATGCATGCATCGAGCATCCTCCTCTATCACCAGCCACACAGCTAAAATTTTACTAGCGTGAAAATACTATTCCCCTCTCTCAGCACACACTCTTCTGCTTTTTTGTACAAAAAGAGTGCTTTGACTCATTCTTTCAATCACAAGCCAGAGTTTGTGAGTCAATTCAGATCAGTCCATTCTGACAGATTTTTTTTATGATTTTTATTCTAAGAATATCTTTACTAGCCTTAAGATTAGAAATTATAAGAAATACAAAAATCTTGTGGGGAAAGGAAGAGAAAGAAGATTGTTACCTAGGGCTATAAGATAACATTTCAGAGGTTTCAAAAACTGGCAAACAGAGCTACAGAAAAGTTCATTGGTTTTGCCAAAAGCTCTACTTAGAAAAAGACAGTCCAGATATCATAGAAGTAAGGGCAAGGAGGTAAAATATGGAAGTGCTATAAAGAGATGACTTTTGAGATGAAATCTGATCTTGCTTGCCACAATCATAAGGAGTTAAATTAGGCAACCAAATTCTGGCTATCACCAACAGGTTGGTATAGATAAGGGCAGTTCACTTTAACTATTGTTCATCTATTCATGGCAAGCTTTAATACCAGCCAAGCTACTCTGATAAGCAGCATGACCTACTACCACAAGTTCCTCCTAGCTCTTGTCACAAGCGTGCATTTCATCGGGCACGAAGGAGGGTCCCCTTGACCACAGTGCCAGCCAGCATCCAGAGTTATCTTTTCCTCCAAAAGAGGCTCAGCCATTATCGGTAGTTTTAGCAATCCTCCCATTTGCATGTGATCAGAGAGGGTTTCCACTGACCCACTGTCCTCAGCTGTTCTTCACTGCAGCTAGTGAACAAGCCTAACAAAGCCAAAGAACCAACCTAACAAATGGGTTAAATACATTTGTTTTCTTCCCCAGCTTCACCAGTGCTGTCATTTGTCTGCATCTCTTAAAATCAGACCACTAGATTAAGTCTGACACATAGGTGTCCAGGGACATTTTGGATGCCTTTGGGTGTCCAGGACATCTAGGAGAGAGCTGCACCCTTCAGAAGCGGGAGCTGGATGCCAGGTGGGTGTGGAGAAGTGAACTGGGTGCCTCTGTGTAGGCACCTCATTGCTTCCTCCCTCTGGGCTGAGCTATCAGCCTCAAGGTAACCACACTGGCTTTTCCTAACCTAAAAACACTGATGCTGTCTTTAAAAACAAACAAACAAACAAACAAAAACAACAACAATAAAAAAACCACAACCAATGGCTGTACTTCAGAATAATCTTATCTTAATAGACCCCTGTAACTGTCCATGTCTGCATTTTTAATCTGTTTCAGTTTAAGCTTCTTTCATCAAGTTTTCAGCTAAAAGGCATTACCGCACATCTAGGGCAGACCAAAAGCATACACAGCAAACAGCTACCAAGGTTGCCACGGCTCAGCTGACACAGGGTGATGTGCTGTGCTGCTGCTACTTGCTCCTATGCAAGAGCACTGCATATAGGAGACTCGCACAGTCTGATGAAAATGAAGAGTGGTGGGTGAAAACTACCTCGACCCTTTAACATTTTCTTCCTGAAATGCAGAAGGCTCAGGAAGTTTCCTTAACAAAGTAGAGATCTTTGGGGTGGGAATCAAATCTCGGGTTGGGTTATTAAGCTGATGCCACTGAAATGCATTTTCAGCTTGAAGTCTTTCACTGGAAAATTTGCTGCCTGGAACTAGAGAAACCTAAGAGCTGTGTGTGAGTAGTGAGGTATTCCCTGTCTCAAAGCAAAGCACTCTTTGCAGGGTCTTTAATGATGTAATAGGTGACCCTTACAATGAAATCATAAACGTAAAGCCATTGAACTTTGGGGCTGCACAGGAACTGAGTCCTCAAGAGGCACTCATGGCTGATTACAAAAACCAGCTGATGTTAAGATGTGTCTGAATTTCTCAAGAAGATCTTGAAAATGCTCAGTTTTGATTAAGGCTGTAATACAGCCGATGCATCACCAGTGACTTCCCGCAAGTGAGGAATATTCATGGCAATTCAAAGCTCAAAAAAAGCCCATCGCTCTGCCAAGGGGAGTCCAATAGAAACATGCTGCTATCTGAGGGCAAGGGAGCTGGAAGAGGCCATGTAAGCTGGAAGGAGATCATTCAATATTTCCAACACATAACACCTAGGAGACTCAGGTGTGGAAGTTCATTTTGGTTTCATCTCCCATCGAGGCTTATGGAAATCACAGCTCCACAGCACAACTTTAAGCATTCACTTTTCTTTCTGTACTTTGACATCCTTTCTCTGAAGAGAAAAGCAGTAACGCTAGATTTCCTCACTGGAGGTGTTCCGAGGTTTGTTTCATGCCTGCTCAGCAACTTAAGGCCCTCAGATGGAGGGTAAAAAGAAATGCAAAGGAGGGTCTCACTCTCCCCTGGAGTAAGAATATCTTTTGCTACAGAAAAAAATCTCTGCACTTTCCAACTGTTGTTACTTGAACTTGTGACATAGTGTGGAAATGCTGGTTTTCTCAGCAATTAAATCTCAGCTGTTATTAAGGATGTTTCCAAAAATGTTCCCATGACGGAAGAACAAACACAAACACCCAGTGCTTTACCAGCAGCAGAGGAAGCATTTGCAAGCAGGGCTTTGCACACCAGGCTGAAAATCTATGTGATTATACCTGCACTTTGTGGTGTGATAAAGACAGTCAGGTGTTCAAAAACTGAAACAAATGGAGTTTTTTTACTTCCCATTAGAGCTTCACATTCCAGTGACAAGGAAGGCACCTGTGGTGAAAAGTGTCATAATTGGGCCTTCATGAAATTTGGATTGCTGACAGGACCTCCCTCTTGCATGTTCTAGCATTCTGTCACTCCCCTATTGCAATATTGCACCAAATACACGTCTCTAGAACAACGGAGAACCAGACCAGCCAGTGCGTTGTGCCACAAGTCGGGTGCTTGCTCTTCAGAGAGCCTCAGGTATCCTCCCACAGCATGCCAAGCTCAGGGCACTGCTGGATCCAGTTGTCCAAGGTGTCAAACAAAAAGTCATCTTTTATCAAAGCACCTGGATAGTGGCAAGGTGAACCACCTTGATTCCTCAGAAAGAGTTCACGAACAATGTTTCAGGGTACCCCAGTATAGCTTTCTGGCTGCCAAAGAGCTCACAGCTTCTTTATACCTCATCAAAAATGTGGCCTTGTGCCACCAACCATCCTTATCACTTAGACCAGGGCAGGCCAAAACATGCAAAGACCCTCAATTCAGCCACTCTCTGCCTCTCCCTGAGGTGATCACCCATCTTTTCAAGCATTTCAGGAACCCATTAAGTCATTTTAGACAAGCTTTGCTATCCAGCTAAACAAATGACCCTTTCTGAGCACCAAGCAAAATAAGGGCTTGGGAACAATTGGAGGAAGTGCACCAAACAGAGGCTCCTGCAGTAATTATCATCATTCACTTGGGGGAGAGGGGGAGCAGGGGAGCACCCTATCTAGGACCACCCTCTCCTCGGAGGCCGGGGTCTGCTTCCATTGTTCTCACCAGGAGCCGTGCCACCGCCTCCAGCGGGAGCAGGATCAGGCCTTTAATCCCCATTTCCTCTTGGCCGAATGAACTGCAGTGTACGCCAGTGACAGCTAAATGAAGGATTCCTTTTTCCAGAGGACCGGCAACAGCTCTTAACTCATAAACTAAAGGTAATTGACATTACAAACAAGCTTTACCCACAGGGACCCCAGAGCAGTCAACAATTGTGCTTTAATGAGTAGGAAGGGAGAAGGGGGGAAGTCTTTGCACGCCGCGGTAGGACGTCCTAAGAAAAGCTCTTTCCCTTTTCCAGGCAAGGCAATGATTAAAGTCTGTGCACGAAACCCGGCAAGGAGGGAGGCCTTACTGAAAATGCCTTTCTTCCTGGCTTTCCTGTGGAAAAAAAAAAAAAAAACAAGTGGGATGAAAAATGGTTATTGGGACTTGAGAAGGATGACAGCAGCCAGTTAACAAACCCAAACAATAAATGAGGAAGCCAAGCTTAGATGAAAAAGTTGAAGATCCCAGAGCTCCGGAGTTGTGCACACAAAGGACATCTAACAGTTCAAACATTAGCATGAACTGCCACAGAAGGCCAAAGCATGGGGTGGAAGTGCCAACCCAGGTATTATATGAACTTAACAATCTAACAAACCTGACAAAATTAAGAGAGTATCCTGCCTTACGGTCTCTCTTCTGTTTCGCCTCCTGACTCAGCAACGCCATGGTCAGTTGGGAACGCTGTGTCAGCACTTCACAGAGTGACACCAGTCCTGACCACACAGGGGAAATGAAGTAAAAGAGCAGAACACAAGAGCATTGCTGTTTGCAGGACTGCACTTGCCAATGCTTATATGGCGCTGCTCAATTTTCACATTACCTGTTGGGCACAAAAAGGCACTCATGCTTCATAAGGACATTTTTGTTTGAGTGGCTCCTTCTTCTGGAAGCCTAAATTGAAGGGAGCGGTTCCAAAAATCGATGAGACCTTTGTGCATATATTACATACAACATATTAGCAATTTATTGGAAAAAGAATGGCATAATGAAAATCCTATTATTGACCTTTATCAAAATGTTAGCATTCCTGACCATGTTTCTAACAGTAGACCACAAAGCCAATGGGCTACCTGTTGTACAAAGACAACAGTCAGGTTGGCCCCTGACTATTGGGATTTTCACTTAGATTAGGAACAATAGGGAGATACAGACAGAGAGGCAGGGAAGGAAAGAACAATCAGGGGCAATGGGCAGTGGCCTCAGCCCACCGGCTACCTTATGGGTATCACTCTCTGAAAAAAGTGCTGTTTTTCTAGATGATTAACAAATATTCAGTCAGGGCAAGCTTCACTGAATGACATAAGTGAGATTTGGTCACACCTAGGGGGATGAGGGGCAGAAGCAGACTGTGTAGATCCAAATGGCATGGACTGTTTTGGAAAGGAGAGAGCCACCCACAGCTAGTACAAATGCTGCGCCTTGGCTGATGGTACCAGATCAATGACAGGCAACTGTGGCCAGCAACAGCAGTTCTCTGGGTTGATAACTCATGAGGAAATGGTTGCAAATAAGTAGCAAAGCCCTGAGAGGGAAGAAAAGGGTTAACCTGTCCTGAAAAACCTCCAGGAGAGGGTCAAAGAAAGGATGGGAACATGCAAGGGCTGCCCCTGGGGCGAGGCAGAGCCAGCTGCCGTCTCAGTCCCCGCACACCTGGGAGAGGTATCCCATCCTTGAGGCACAGGGCAGGAGATACCTTCATGGTTTTGGCAAGCCTTGTGGGGGTTGATCTCACAAATTCCAACAAACCCAGGAGATTTTTGGTTTGTGTCTGCCGTTATTCTTGGCTGATTGGCCGGTTTTCTTTTGTCAGACCTTTAATGGCAGACAGCCTGAATCCTGCATCTGCTCCCCCGTAAAGCTCTGCTTTGTGACGGTCCAGGTGAAAGGGACTATTTCACTGGTGGTCCTGCCGCCTAGTCACACCATAATGAAAAGCAAACTGGGGACTTAGCTGCAGAGGAGCTATCCCTGAATCCATCAACCGAGGAGTTAACACAGTAGCACAGATAAGACATTACCTATGTTTTGTGATTTAGATTAAACCATCTGTCCTGTCCATGTCTTTGGTCTGCATTTAGCAATGCTCCCTGCCATAGCTGGGTTCCAATAACGCTATCTGATGACAAAATTTAAGCATCTGCATTGGGTTTGGGCCTTTTTTTTTTCAGTACACGCAGAGCTTTCAGTTTTTGCCAGAAAGGAAGGAAGGTCTTGTAGGCGAGCTCACAGGAATAGCACTCGGTGCATGCTGTCTCCAGCTCAGCGCCACACTAACAGAGCTATGATTTCCAGACCTAAACCAGTGTGTCTCCCGCCAGCTCAGAGTTTGAGCTCAGGACAAGCAGGGTCAGCTCTTGCACTGATGTGCACCCTTCCTCTGCAGCATCACACAGTGTGCTTGTGTCAGATAGGAGCAGTAACGCTGACTAATGGGTGCTGCAACAAGCTTTAGAAAGCTTTTCTGAGAAAATGAAGCATTGCCTTTCACTGCAATGGAGCACAGTACTGAAACAGTCCTGTGTGCCAATAATAAGCCGTTCATAGCTGTCCTTATCTTGGGTAAGTCCTGTTGTGTACCTCGATGAAGGCTATGCTGCCTGGAAGAAGCACACTTGTCAGCACCCCAGGAATGCTTGCAACTAATACTCATTGTGGTGCTTGCTTGTTGATCAATAGTGCACAAGAGGGCAGGGAGCTCTTCCCTTGGGTGGGGTTCAGGAGCCGCCACCACTGCGGGCAGTCCCTGAGGCCAATTGCATAGGGATCCTGCAGTCTCATCATCTATTTAAACCCCTAACAATGCACACCCTGACCATGCTGAGTTCAATGCAAACTTACAGCCTTCAGCCCTATGGATGCTGCTCAGACTGCCCTGGGATTCACAGCTTATGTTGTCTCCTGGTGAAATAGTGGGCTACAGTCTTATTCCCACTGTAGCTAACAGCAAAACTCCCAGCAAGCCAGTGGGAGCAGAGTTAGGCTCACCTTACTGAGGAAATATTAAGCCAATAAACTATGTCTATTCGGCAGATGTGATAGGCATCTCTTTGTTCCACCAGAACTGGGAATGGCAGGCCAGTGGCAGGACCATCATGTTCACTGGAGGTAGCTAAGGGCTGATATAACACCATACCCTTGCTAGCATTGTGCTCTAAATATAGTAAACCTGTGCAGAGCAAATCAGAGACAAATTTACAGTGTACAAACTATTGTACAAAGCAAGCTGTGAATTGCCTAGATGAGTAATATCATTTTGCTTGAGACCTCAGGCTGAACCCAGGCCACGTTCCCAACTTTGAAAGGCCAGTGCATTATCTGCTAAGCCACCCATCCTACTGGAAAATCTTCTCCATGTTCATGCAAAAGGAAAACAAAACCCACACTGCTCTGGGCTCTCAGCCAAATCTGAACACAACACACACACTCCCCAACAGGCAGGGAAAGTGCTGCACCAGGGTTTGCAGTTAGGAACAGGCACTGATGGTTGTAAACTAGGCTTTGCCACAAAAGTCTTTATGCTGACAGCCTTGGGTATGCTTGGTTGCGTGTAAGATGCAGGTGCATTTCCTTACTAGTGTTATTGCGTCCTCCTGGAAGGGAAGGCAAAGCTGGAGTCTGCTAGCCCTCAGTGGATCAGAGGGCATGACATGAAGGGCACCATCTTGTTTGTTCTTTTATTCTCTGCCCTTGTGCACTGTAAACACCTTTGTTTTACAAGAGCGGGTACAGAGAGCAGCCAGGCACTCAGAACAAGATTTTCTGTCTTGTTCTGTGCTTTGAAATCTATGGTCACTGCAGTCACCTGTGAAAGCTGTTTCCTACCTTCCATGATGGGAGCTTCCTCTTAGTTGATGTTCAGCTGTTCTTCAAGAACACACTCCATATGAGTAGCCATCACAGTGTAGATCTGTTGTGACTTACACAGAACAGTTTATTGTTTTGTTCCATATCAAAGCAAGGCACCATTTATTACCCATCATCTACATGCAAAACTCCCCTTGAGGTCACCAAAAAATGTGCCCATACTCAGCTGTGTTATATAGCAAACAAGCTGCTACAGCACCAATGCTCTGGTTATTGATTAATAGTGCTGGGCTGGCACTTACAGAATTGTCTTACTGAAGAAGGCCCCTGGGTCTCCTAATTAAGCCTCGAGCAGGAAGCTGTGGACATCTGTAGCCTATCCCTGACTCTGACAAAGATTTCTGACTTGAATATTGAACAATTGCTATGTTAACCCTGCCCAAACTGCAAGAACAAGGTAAATAATGCTGATTCACCCCAGAGTTAGGGATCAGAAGAATCCAGTCATCGTGGCTGGCAACACGATTTTCAGTCTTCATGTGAAGGTTAATGTAGGTATGTGAAGGTGCCACTGTATGTCCCTGTCAGGACAACCAGGGAGTCCCACGGCAACAGCAGAGGTCATTTTCCCCAGGGAGAGAGAAAGTTTCTCAGCAGCTATGACACACTGAAAGCCTATTTCCAGGGGCTATTGCTGGGCATGAACAAGGGCTTCCCCCAACTTCTGCTTCAGAAAAAACAGCCCCATTGCTCTTTCTAGTGGTATGTCCACAGAAAACAGCCGCAGTGCTGAGGGATGGCAACACCCGTGCGGTACGGCGCAGGGCACGGCATTAGGCTGAAGGCAGACCTCTGCAAATGAGCTGCCTCCGCCAGCACCAGGGGATGCCCTCTTCGAGGTCACACAACTACTTCTGATGGGATTTGTCTGTCATGGAAAGACTTTTCCGAAAAAGTAAATGAGGTGCATACACGGTGCTGGAAGGGATCCTGCCAGCATCGCAAAAGACAGAATGGAGGGTTATTTTTTGGATCCATGAATAAAGACCAAGACAGACATGGAAAGAGCAGGAGCTGTTCATATCTTTGAAAGAACTGCAGTGCTGTTCTGAATGAATCATATTTACATTTATACAGCACAGACATCCTAGGAGGCTTGAAAATTCATGCACAACATTGCTCATTGCATATCAAGAAAGCTAAGGAGCTGAAGTCAAAGTGCATGCAGCAGGCAAGCTTCATTCGGAGAAAAGGAAATTTATTCAGAGTCCTTCCAAGTAAACCCCTATTTTTATAAGAAACACCATGAACTGCATGTATCAGCCATTTCTACATAGCAGACTGCTCGGTTTATCAGTTTCAAAGTGGTGGGAGTATCAGTTTTGCCTAGATCTTTATCTACAGCCCCAGAGTACAGAGATAAAACAAACCTGTGTTTAGACCACTAGGCCAATACCCTTACTCTCCTATTAGAGTTACTGGATCTTTTATCATTTAGGCATTGCATGAAAGAGATAAACTGACACTAATTCAGAAACCATTAAACTGCACGTTAGTGAACAGTGAGTGTCATGACTGAAGCCCTAGTTGTGGATTCCATGTTCACACCAAAGGGGCAACGTGACGCTTTAAGGCTTGCCGGGCGATGTGAAGTGCTTCCCAGCTGCCTGTGCTTGGAAGAGGCGTGAGTTTGCATCCAGCAGAGTGAAAACCTTCCTAAACCTTGGCATCTGGGAGCATTGACCCCCAACCAGATCTTTGTTGCTCACTAGGAAATAATTCCTAGCCTTGGGACTTGCCCCAAATTACTCCCCTGAAGCACAGTTCCCATCGGAAGTATCTTTGCATACTACTACGTCTGAACTTCTTGGCTCCTTGGAGACCTATGGATGGAACTCACCTGGCCTGCCTCTGGCTGCCGAATGTGCTTGGGCTGGGTATGGGTCCAACATGGGTGCACTGGGGATCGAGAGAGTCCCCAGCCCTTTGCCCTTGCGGATCTCCATCCAGTGCCTCCCTTGGCCAGGCCAAGCTGCCATCCTGCTCCTGCAGGAAACAGCAAACACTGCAAGCCACTATGCCATTTGCACATGCCTCCAGCCAGGCTTAAAATCGGGAGCAGTACCAGCTTTACCGTGATTCAGCAACAGGCTGCTTTAGATGGATATGCTTATAAGAGAGGGCTCCCTTCCTTCTCCAAAATATGGCTTGTTCCCTGTGACCACAGGCAGAAATAAAGCAAGTTCCTCACCTTCCTGCCCATCCCTAAGTGATCCTGCGGCTGCCTAAGGAAGGCTTTGATTTCCCAGAGCTACTAAATAGCCCCCGTGCCTGCTCCAAGCAACGGAAGCTGTAGGCACTCAGCACCCGAAACATATGGATTTAGGTGTCTAACCTTTATTCCCCATGATCAATCATTTTAACCCAGCCATGGTGTTCAGAGAATTAGCTGGAGGGTCCTGCAGCAAGCAGGGATCAGACTTCTGTGGGCTGTGACTCCCACAATGTGGCGTGTAAATGTCTCACCAGCAATGCAGGCTATGTAAAACCAATGCAGGCATTTGGAGAAAAAGAGAGCAGTTTGACATCAGCATCTTCTGCTCGCCAGGCTGGCCCAGCGCAGCCCTGGTGTGCACCTCAACGCCGCTCCATCAGCCACGAGACGCACACACCGCCTGCAGCAGCAACTGCTATTCGGAGGGATGGAAGGAGTGATTTCTTTGTCATTAACAAAAGGCAGAGTGTCTATTAAAAAATAAAAGGTGTCACAAAACAAACAGAATGATTCATTGGGATTTTAGGACTCACCTCCAGACACAGCAGGAGGGGAAGAGCTTGCCGTTACCCATTCTGGCTTCAGAATGGGATCAGCCTAAGAAAAAGCATGTTCCCACAGTAGACAGTTTGAGCTTGTTTTGTCAGACACTGAGGTTCAAATGACCTTTCTTTTTTGGCACAAGGATTTTGGCAGCCCAGAGAGCGCTGGTGCTAAATAACAGTAACACCAGCTTTTCTATGGTACCACATACAGTAAACAATGCAAACAGTGTTTCAGGGACTTGGTGGGGCCGAATTGCCAATTGGGATCCAGAGACGGATCAAACTTTGGTTAGCGAATGAATAGCTCCTATGTACTTGTAATCTCCACCATGGTGGGGGACACAGACACGCATGTGAGAGCAACTCCTTTTGCAAAAAGATTTTTCACCTTTCTTGTCTCCATGCTCTGCTTCTTCAAATACTTTCTTGGATGTCATCTCTGCAGCTGATGTGTCATGCAGAAAAGGTATCTACTCACAGGAACAGTATTGTGAAGCAAAAGTACAGTATTAACGGCTACAAGAAAAGCAAACCTAATCCTGCACTGCAGGTTTTATACTTGCAGTTACCTTTTACTTCAGCTATTGTCTGTTTGTGTCTTTATGTCAACTTTTTCTTTAACAGCATTTGAATCCATAGGAAAATTTCGACACATTTTGGAAGAGGGATAGAGGGATTTCTTACATCACCTTCTCAGAAGCTTTGTGAAAGGCTTTGTGATGGAAGAGTCCCTCTTAAGGTCTGATAGAGAAAGACCCTGCTGTCTGGAATCTCTCAGTCATTATTAGACATCAAAGAACCCAAGCAGAGGCTCAGTCATCTTCCTTCTCCAGACCTGCCTGATCTGCATCTTACTGAACTGTGCCTCTCTCCAGAAGAGTAAGCATGCAGGTATCTACAGCTCCCTTCAGCTGCCTACCAGGAGCAGACTTCTCAGAAGACCAATAGAAGGCATGCACAGACATTTCAGTTGGAAAAAAGTCAATCCAAAAAGCTAAGTGGTACTATCTTTTGATCAGCTTAGCTTTAGATTCACTCTAGGCAGCAGGGCAGAAAGTTTGCTAGGAACCCTCAAAGACACAAGAAATGTATTTCACAGCTAAGTATCACCTGGAAATGTTTATTTCCTGAAGACACTGTCCCTCTCAAATGCTCCAATAGGTATACTTTCCATTTGGCTGTTCTTCCCTCTTCAGACTCTCCCCGCCCCCACACCACTCCTGACCTCACTGCTAAAAGACACCTAATTAATTGTTTTACACATTATTACAACATTTAAATTAATCCAGGTGGGAGCTTTCAAATGAGCTGAAGGTGGAAAGTCAGCAACACCTCATTTCCTTTTAGAACCTTTGAAGATCCCATCTAATGGGGCTTAAGAGTTTTAAGAGTTGCAAAAAAAAATTGTAAATAGTCCAACATACTCTCCCAGTCTGGACCCAACAAAGCTAGAGCCTAGAAGGCAGATTTTCAGTACTTGAATCCTTGACTGAATTTAGTGTCAGAGGACATGAAGATAGCTACAGTCTGTCTGTGTGTGGGTTTATATGCCATCACCTAAAGTTTCCACCTGGCAAAAGGATCACCTTGTATTCTTGTCCTGCTTTTGCTATAGAGAAAGTTGCAGCAGTGTGGTGAAAACTTGGCATCCTGTGGAGCCAGTCCTGGAGACATGAGCCATGAGGAGACCACTCTGACCTCTTCTAGAGAGGGAGCCTGTCATCCCCACCACATCCATCACCCATCCTCACACCTGGTGCCCAGTTAACCTGCACCAGTGGTTGGAAGGTAGGTCCACCTTTCCAGCAAAAGGTAATCATGGCCCTTGCCAGCGCTGGTCAGTGCTGGTGACCTAATCCGGGTGGCACTGGCAGGCAGAGGTGTCTCCCTCACACCTGCTCCCGGGATGCTGCTGCCTGCGGACTTACCCACACATTTGGGTCTTCTGTAGGGCTTGGCAGCAGGAGATGTTTGCATGTTTGCTGGGCAGCCAGCTTTATTATGCATTTTGTGCTGGAAATATGTAAAAGAAATGTTTTCTGGTAGGTGGTACTTGGACCTCTCCCATTCTGAATTAAAAACAGCAGAGCAGAGCCCAGCACCAGACCTCATCTGTCCGGTGTACCTCTTGGCAAAGGAGAAAGCAGGAGCGAGGAACGTATCACTGCCTTCCGCTTTCCACAGAGAAATCTGATGTAAAAGTTCTTCTGTGAAAGTGGAATTTCTTTTCATATTGACCTAAAATATAGGGAGGTACATCAGGATGTGTTTGTCTTCCTCTGAAAACTGATGGTACTAGTTGTTTCACAGAAAGCATATATGTGTGTTACTGCTTTTGATCTGTTTAAGTATAACAAATACTGCCTTAACCTCATGGCAGCAAAAATTTAAGACAAAGTCAAGAAAAACTTGCACAGTATCAAATCTTACTACATGCTGTATAACTTCTACTCTTAAGGAGGGTACTTATCTTGCAATATGAAACCATTGTTCCTTTTCACAACACAAAATTATTTTTCTGAGAATAGTAGGTGCCAGTCATTTTTTTATAATCTGGCCATAGATTATCCTTCTGTATATCTTTCTATCTGTCTATCTACTGATCTATGTGGTACTATTCATATAGAACTAGTCATGTCTCACCACAGAGATACTTGTAACATCTCAAAAATAAATAATTTCAAACTCCTCAGAAAGGTGAGAGTAACACGCACCCTTCCTTGGTGAGGAACACCAGTTCCTCTCTGTGAATACAGCTGTCATGAGGTGGAGCACTGAACAGAAGCATCCAGGGGTCCCACTGTCAGTGAGAATCAGAAGAGAGCTAAATTAAACAAAATAAGTATGTATTTGTCCAAAAGAATGCAGAAAAAAGAAAGGCCAGAGGCTGTCTATGGGACCAGGCAGATCATAGACCAACTCAGCTAACAACAGGCATTTGGTCACCTTAAGTAGAAATAACTAATTTATATTTAGAAATGTAAGCAAAAGCATCATCTGTTCAGAAAATAACTCCCTTTTCTAACTGTGGTGCAGGCACAGCGTGTCCACATAGATGCATGTGGCACAGATCCTACTTGCTTGGATCTGATCAGATAAGTCAGGAGTATGAGCAGCAGATTTTTAGGCATGAAGGGGTGCTGGAGGTGGCTTGGTCAGGTAGCCTGACCTTGGTATAAATCTACAGACCATTCAAATGCCAAGAGAGCTGTTAAATATTTCTCCCTTTAAACTCAACCAAGGCTGCCTCTGTTTTCTCCCTGGGCAGATGGGCATACCACTCAAACTCAGCCCGATCCCTCCTACACCCCTTTAATCCAGCCCTGTCCCTAGCTCCCTGGCCTTTCTTCCACCCTAAAATGAGAGCCCCATCTCTCTGCTTCAGGCTCTGCCTGAGGGACACTCACTGCTGCGAGTGATGCTGCAAGACTGGAGCAAATGGGGACCAGAGCTCGTTTCTGCTTCTGCACTCCTGGGATGAAATGCTCCATTTTCAAATCCAGACAATGAAGCTCAGCACCTTGACCCTGCAGCATGTTCCTCAAATGTCTTTTAGGTTAGTAAAACAGGTATTTGGGGACCCGTGCACTCATTTGAATATTCAGACACAGTGATGTGGCACCTAAGGTTGGTGCTGGTTTGAAAACTGGGTCAACTGCTAGTTTCTCCTCTGATCTGCCTCTTTACACTGGTGGCAGTCAGCAAAAACTACTTTCCTAACCTGAGACAACCTCTCACAGATTAATATGGGAGAACACTGTTGGAGAGTTAGTGTCTTGGGCTGCAAAAGTATGTGGTGACTTACTGAAAAGGTAGGATCTCAGCAGCCTTTGCAGGACTACATCCTGAGAGGTAGGACAATTCTCCCAACAAACTGATGTGTCTGATGTGAGAGAGCTCTAATGTGTCTTCAGTCCTTGAAAAATTTTCATAGCCAGTGGCTGGGTGATGCTGTGAGCATGATCAAGAGGCATAATTTGCAGCTTCCCCTAAACAGATGCTCAGGCAAAAGACTATAGGAAGGGCAACTGGAAAGACTGAACAGGGGAATGTTTGTGGAAAACACTCACATGCTATAGGCTGAGTGTATACTGAGTTTACATCAGTTTCACTTCTGGTCACCTATGTGCAGTTATATTAACGAGGGCTTGCTGCTGCTGATTGCTCAGTTTTCTTTTTTTGTTGTTTCAGTCCTGTAGACAGAGCTGCCAACAACCTGAAAGCTTGGGGTTTTATCTATTTCGATTTAGAAATTACCAAACTGCGAACTGTTGACCTCAAGCTCTCCGTTCGCTAGAACAAAACCAAAAGTCTGCAAAACCACGTTAACTCACTTATGTCGGCTACCCAGAACACGCATGTTCAGACTGTGCTCAGTGTTTTACTAGGCTGTGCCACTACTGAACTCCAGCCCCCTCTGCGGAGCCTGTAAGAAGACACAACTGAGGCAGGAAAGCAAATCAGAGTCAGAGGCTCGCTGCCCTGGACCAGCCTTTCCATCAGAGAGATCGCGGTGCCTAACCCTCAGCCCAGCTTGTCTCACCCGAAGGTGACAAAGTCCTGGGTGAACACACAAGCACCATTACAAGCCCAAGTGGACTCTTCAGCAAAGAGGTTGCCTGGGAATTCAAGAAGCAGCCTGGTACCCAGTGACATCTTTTCAGCCTGATTCAGAAATAATAGCTTCCTAAACACCATAACTGGTGGGAGTGATATAATTGTATCCAACCCCTCTGGTTGTTGTCTGTAACCTATCATTCCCTCTGTTTCATCTTGTGTGAACTCCTGCCAGTTAACTTTCATCCCAGCCCAAACCTTCTGTAAACATTAGATCATCCTTTCCACAGCACCAGTAACACCAACTGTGGTGAAAACATGCTGCCAGGTTTCAGCCCCGTGCTGCAGACACCACCCTTGGTGTCTCCTGGCTCACCCGCAGGGACAGGACCACTCAAAGCCCCTGGGACCTCCCACAGGAAAGAGCTCGATGTGACCAGGGGATTACCTTAACTGTAGCTTTGGGTGTTACCGTGAGCTCTTTGCACTGCCCTTGCCCTGGTCTATGTTATTCTCAGCAAGCTGGATGCACTTTAATTTGGATTATCATTTATACTTGGTGTCTCAGTATCACCCTGTAAAATTCAAGTTCCTGTTCTGAGCAGCACGCCGCATGTTTATGGTGATAAGTCGCAAGACGCTCCTCGACAGATGCTTGTTGCTCAGGCTGGCAAATGATGTCTGAGATCATATACTGTGTTTTGGCTATGATTTTTTTTCGAAGTCTCAATTCAAGACAATTTTTTGCCAGTTTCAAAGCAGAGCTGAACTACCAGAGAGGCTCATACTTAGCTTGGATATATTTACTGTCAGGTATATCATTGCAGCTCCCATTTTCCTAAATTCTCCGACCTTGTGCATTTCCCTTGATTAAGGAGCCGGCCCAACTATATTTCTGTTTTGTGAGAGATGCTCAGGGGGAACAGGAGTTCCTCAATGCTCTAGCGAGACCTAGCCGTCTCCGATCCCTGTTTAAAGAAAGTTACCCTGAAGACTCTTCTGGTATAAGCAGAGGCTGGCTCCAGCAGAGTCACCCCAGCCGTTCCCTCCCAATGTCAGGGCCAAAGTGAGGAGCAGCGCGGGACAGCTGCATGGCCAAAGACTTCCAGCTAGTCACATCAGGATTTCTCAAGCCACACACATTTCTAGTCAGCACTGGAGAAGTGACAAAATACTGCATCAGCGTAAGGAATGTTTAAGTCTTCCGGAGAGTTGGTTTGGTTTTACGATTCTGCAAATAAAACGTGGGGGGTTGACCTATTTCACATTGATTCTTCTTTTCCATACTGCTTCTTCTATATTTTTCTATCAGCTGTTCTTCCCTTAAATGTTGTTGCTGGAGCAGTGAAATTTCTCCACTAAAAACAAAAAGTCATTGTCATTTCTGCAGCCTGACCAGGCTCCTCTCTGTTTGTTACAACATGCCCCACCAGGAACTGGGAGGATCAGCTCCACGGCAGGACCCCCGCTCCGAAAGCACCAGGGTGCGCGTGTGCATGAGCATGTGCGGGTGTGCAGAAAGGGAATGCGAGAGGGAGAGAATGTGTGTGTCCTCACTTTAATTAGAAAATTTAATTGGATGGAGTTTGGGTCATTTTTTTTTCCCCCCTCCTTTAGAGCTGGCTGCAATAAACAGACTTTTCTCTTTCCCTTTCATCCTTCAGTGGTTTGTAGTTCTGCATCTGCTCTGCTGGCATTGTCTCCGCTAACGGCCATACCGATCAGGAAGCCAGAGCCAGGAGGCAAATGAAGGGACTGCATTGATACCGCTGATCACTGAGCCCCACATAACTGGCAACTGTTTCTGTCTTTTACCTCTGGAGATGAGTTGAACAGATTGTGTAAAATTTGGTGGCTTCCAAAAAGAAAGGGGGGTGGGGGAAGAGAGAGGGACATCTTACTGCCTCGGCCCTCTGGCTACCTGGTACCCAGGGGTCTGTTGGAACAACATCCTCAGCACAGGAAGCAAAAGTGAAAAATTCGTGGAAGTGAGCAAATCCGCTGATTTCAGGGAATGTTTGTACAAAAGAGTGAGAGACTAAACACACTGCACCCTTTTCTCTGTGGGCGGATGCTACAGGCTCAAATCCTACCGCAGAGACCTACACCTCCCGGCTTCGGCTCTGCTGTGGCAAGAGAGCAGGCAACGCCTTGCACCATATGCTGGGGAAAGTGCTCGGCTCAGACACAGAGGAACTGATGCCAGCAACAGTGACTAACATTTGATAGATGCTGAGTATGTGGGACCCTTCTCACAGATAGCGTTCTCCCTTGCTCAGCAGCATCTCATCACACAGGATATGGGCCACAGTCATAAGATGAGATGGGTATTTGTCATCTCTACCCAGAAAAAATGGCCTGGGGAAGCTGACTGATGGTTTTTTGCTCCCCTCAACCCATCTTCCAAGCAAGACAGCAAAGAACGTCTCCCTCACCACGTCCTGCCACCTTTCTGCACACGTTAGCAGCTCTCCTGATGTTGGCCATGTGTTTGGGTATGCAGGTGAATTACATGTAGGTGGATGTTTGCCCATCTTTGCCTGGCTTTGAGGAGGATTATGACAAAATAAACCTCTAATAGATGACAAATTCTGATGCAAACAGTTCTTTTCTCTGAATTTTAAGATGAAAGGGACAAGGTGGGCCCCCACCAAATCATCCTACTGGTTCTTCAAGTAGATCAGGTTCAGACACAGGTATTATATGGTCCACACATCCTATAATCTCGCTGTCTCTTTTTTTTCTTGCTCTCCCTNCATTTCCAAGTTGAAGTCTAATCTGCAGCCTTGTCCCCAGTGAGATACTCAATTTACCACTCCTGTAACTAAAGCTCATTGTTACGGCTATAATAATCAAATGTATCATTTTCCTAAAGGATACTTCTGGTCAACGTTTTGCATTTTTTAGAAAGTTTTCTATAAAACTCTTCTTTTTGTTAGGTCACACGCAGGCCTTCCTGCTCCATTCAACCTTTCTTTTTATTTCTGTGTCACATTCATTACACCAATGTGGAGGCAAAAAAAAAATAAAAAAAATTATATTTCCCCTTGGAAGAATCAAAACTGTTCATGTCTATGAAAGAATAATAGCATGACCAGGGGACTAGAGATCAATGTTATCCAGATCAGCACTTAAATGGAAATCACTCTGCATGAAAAATTCACGATGCCCTCTATCCTTTACATGGATAATGGGGACATCTGGTTACAGCAGACAGAATCATTTTACGTATGTATGTATGTATGTGAGATACAGACTTGTGTGCTTTCGGTGTAATTCAGACAATGACTGACATTGCCTGAATTAGTTATTTTGTAACTATTTTGAGAAGTCTAATACACCTTCCTCTAATGAATCCAAGTCCCTAATAGCAGCAGCATCAGAGATAAGATACTGGGCGAGGTAAGATCACTGCTGAGACCTCGTGATGCCTGTGGGTTACCTGCTGCTATTTTTTAACTGATGTTTTTAATATTGATAAAAGGGTCGGTGGCCAATCCTCCTGGCCATTCAGTTCTCCCCCTTTGATCTCAGCCCCGGCAAGGTTTCCGCTGCCCTGGGACTCTTGGCATCACCCACACAAAGGAGGAGGGAGCGCAGAGCCTCTCCACGCTCCAGGCACTTCGCACACTTTTTGCCCACTGGTGTCAAAAGCCATTTATGCCGTGGCAGCCTTATAGAGCAGCTAGTGGAAAACTGGGGAAACAAAAGTGTATCTTAAATCTCTGACCACCCTACTGAGGACTGTCCAAACCACATGCTTACCTACTGCCTTGACTCCCCTTCTGAAGGCTAATGCCTCGGTGCTTTACCTCCAAGGACTGAACAGGACCCTCTTACTCTTCAAACACAACCGGAGGACAAGTGTCAGCAGCCCTGCTGGACTTCTGATGTGATGTACTTGGGCCAGGTCCCCCCCTAGAAAGTGGGAAACCCAACTTGGTCCCTTCCCCTGTCCCACAGGACTTGATCCCATGCCGCTGCCTGTCTGGGGAGGGAGTGCCTTGGGGAGGAGGCTGGGAAGGGCTGACCAGAGAGGCAATGCCTCCATCGCTCCTCCCAGGGGTGGCCAGCCCCACCAGGGATGAAGGCTTCGAGGGCTAGAAGGAGAGGCAACGCCAAAGGGAGCCCCGCACTGCAGCCTCCGCCTTTAAAGGCGTACGAGACACAATTTCTCAGCCCTGCCGCGCTGTGGATTTATATTTAACATGATCCGGTCTTTGGACAGAAGTTGCCAGTTTTGATTTGTAATGGGGATATCTCTGTCTTTAGTTAGGCTTTTGAAAAAAACATTAGGCCTATATTGTATTTCTTCTCACAAAATACCCGCAGCTACTTCAGTTTTGCCTGAAAACACATCAGAATTTTAAGGAAACCAGTGAGCTTCCCTCCTCTTTCTCGAGAAAGTCGGGGGTCAGTGCGCAGCATTGTGTGGCACCCCAGAGTCCGGGAGCATCTCCTGCCCGTGCCTACCGGCAGCCAAGGCCAGAGGACAGGAGGGCAAGTTTGGGGCCGGGAAGGGGAACAGCAGCACCCTCGTCAGCGTGCAGCAGTACGGAGGAAGGAAAGGTGGGCAGCTATGCCGCTTTTAATTGTTGGGCGTGAAATGTGAAGGCAGAGGCCAGCATGGAGAGAAGAGCAATCCAAGTGGTTTCAGAATTCATATATGCAAAGGTGCACATATGTTAGCATTAGAGATTAAGACAAAACCTGTCTTATACCTGGAGAAAAGACATGAACAAAAGACATACATGCTCAGCAATCCAGAGATAGAAATGATAATGGATGAACCAAGATTATCCCCCACTGTAGAGGAAAATTAAGTTGTATATCAGCTGTTCAAGTTAATGACATATCAGCATATGCTTTTATTATCTATATATTTAGCTGGATAATATAACCAGATCAGATCAGTAGAAGAGGATCCCATACTACGTACTTATGTCCTAATAAATATGCACGAGAACTACTTTACACACTGCTCAGGCCAGAAGCTGCTTTCTCCGTTGCCATTAATATTGATTGGTGTTTAAGTGGAACTCGCTGACAGTCCATTGCACTAACTCTAACGTGACAGCCATGGTTAGGGCAATTTCTGTTTCTAACACAGACTTTAACCTTTTTGCATTTACTGATTCCCTCAGTACCCGCTGCCTCTTCAGGAGTGTTGCCTCAGTCAAACGAAGGCCCGTGACGCAGTTTACATAAAGGAGATGAGAATTTTTTGTATTAAGAGCATAACATTTTTCCCCATCACTCACATAATTTTAAACATTCAAACGAGGAAATTAACTGTTGAGTGGTACAGACTAGATCTAATCTCATTAATCCAACAATAATTGAAGTACAGGACTTCCCCTGAGGCCATGGATTAATGACCAGCTAGGTGGAGCTGCTGACATGAAGCACAGCCAAGTGCTATTAACCCCAGCCAGGCATTATTTAATCCCAGAGGAAATGTCCTGTGCAAAATTCGTTACCGCTCGGGTGAGAGGAAGAGGGAGGAGAGCGGGCACGTGGGCTGGGTGCATGGAGGGTGCCCTTCCGGCCGCCGCGCGCGGGCATCCCCGCATGCGCCCCTCACCTCCCGGCATCCCATTCATCTCGCCGCGTCCCCCCAACCCGCGCTGACCAGTGGACACATAATTAAAATGAATTAATGATCTGAAGCAGAAACTGTGTTTAATGAAGCCCCGCTCAGGCTTGTGCGCTAATGCCAACCCTGTTTGCCGACAAATATTTACTAACCCTCTGTGCATAAAGCGCTGGGCCACCTGTTCTCCCCTCTCATTATGTCTCCCGAAGTCTAAAGGTAGCACTGTCTGGTTAGACCTGCAATGTCCAAGCCGCCTGAGAGGCTCGTAAACATCTCCGTCAAAGCTGAGCCAGATCTGCCAAGCTCTATTTGTTTCAATCTCCTTCTTTTTTAACTCCAGCCATTGTTCACTTCCTAGATGTAAACTCAACTAAATGCTGTTGCCTCTTTTAGCATTTCCTGGCTAAAGGTTCCCACCAAAATAATTTCTGTCTTTTCAGCCAGAAATTGGAAATCCTTTAAGCTGCATATGTCGCTCCCAGCCTCTACAGAATGCTCCAGAGAAAAAAGAAATAGGTAATGTCGTATTATTAATTGCAATAGTGATACTAGCAATACTACTAATAGTTGTAGTACACATAGTAGTCCTAGCAGTAGTAATTAGCATCGTCATAACGTAATTAATAATAGCATGGTTTAAGAGCCTACTCTTGTTTTCATTGAACTTGATGGGAGTTTGGGGATTTGCTTCAATGGGAACAGGGTCAGATCCTAAACAAGCAAGGGTTAGCCTACCAAAAAAAAAGGAAGCAGTATAGGATTAAGTCTCCCTCCTCTTTCCACTGCAAGTAAAAGAAATCCGGGAAAGATTAGAAAGCTGTAAGGGAGACAGACAAGCAAGAGACAAGCAGAGGTTAAAAAGCAAACAAAGCTGCACGCACAGCACTGGGTGGTGCCCCTATTCACCCCAGCAAGGGAACGTCCACCTGAGCCGTCCCAGCAGGACTGGGCTGGCAAGCCATTCCTTACCAACGGGAGTGAGGGACTCCACACACAGTTCCTCTCAAAGAATAAAAATGCATCTCACATTTCACCTCTCTGCTCAGTGGCTTGTGCTTTGATGCTGCGCGGAGGTGTTAGGTGCTCCTACGCGCTCAGGCTGCCCACCCATCCCCACACGTGAGCGTGGGGAGCTCTGGGATCCACGGGAGGAGACGATGCTCCCGCACAGGCGGGTCACTCTTCTCCTTTGGCACACGGGCTGGAGCTTGCTGCACGCAGACAAGCAGGCACACCTGGGCGAGCAACTGCGGCTTGGACTTTCAAGTGACAGCAAACATGTGTTCCTCTAAAGCAGGCCAAGTCTGAACTCACAACAGCCAAAGCTGAACCGCACCGTACTCTGTTGGAAGCCAGAAAGAGCCCCAGAGGCAGCCCTTGCTCATGCCGCATCATGCTCAGCGCAGTTTTGGGGAAGCTAGACCCAGAGGAGCAGCTCTGGCAAGGGAGGTAAGCTGAATAATGCACTCCTGGTGAGAGAAGGAAGAGCGTTTGTGAGCGCAAGATGTAGTCGACAGCTTTTTTCCACCTCTGCCACCTCTCATCCTGCCATCAGCCACAAAACGTTCTGTTTCACATCCGTATTTTTCTGGGAATGGCATGACACAAAGCAAAGCCCCACGGTATTACAAGGTCATGAAAAAAAAAAGGCAAAAAAAAAAAAAAGGCACTGCCTGCTTGTTCCTCCATCTAACCATAGCCAAACATTAACAACTGATTGTTCCTTTGTAGATAGTTGGCTGCTTCCAGCCCTGACATGTGCAATTGCTTTCTGGTCTCCCACCCGACAAAGCACAGTGTGAAAGGATGTACACATGAAAGCTAGGGTAAATTCAAAAACATCAGTCCCAGGCTGCAAGGGAGCTGAATTCAATATCAGCAAAACATACAGGAAAGGACAATGTATAATGGAAGTGGAGGGGGACAGAGGGGGGAGTGTGCGGGGGGAGGGGTTAACGTAAACATTCACGCATGAAAATATTAGATGATTCTTGTTGCACAGTGACTTGAATTCAAAGTATTTATGTGGTCATTTCCATTTCTTTTCCCAAGAGGGTGCTGGGACTGGCATGGCTGTCAGAGGAGTGTGAGAAGATGCCAGCACAGGCAAGCAGTTTCCAAGGCAGAACTACAGCAATGCCTGATATTGTATTAATGTGAGTGCTGGCCATCTGGCCATTAGGGACAAGCTGCTGCCAGGGTGTCTCTCTTTTTCCATCTCATTTCAGAAGCTCTGGAGCCTGGGACTGAGACCCCTAGGGAGATTCTGGCTAAAGATCATTCCAGCATCCACTCAGATGTTGTAGAGAAAGGGCCAGAGAGCTGATAAGGCAGGAGAATGTGCTCACACCCACACAGAAAAAAACAACGGAGAATAACAGTGAATGGGGGGGTTACAGGCAGAAAGAAAATGAGAGCAGATGAACAAGGGAATGGTTTAAACAAATAAGAGGGAGGAAGCAGGCAAAGGAAAAGAAAAACAAGAGGCACAGCGCTCGCTCAAAGGAGTCTTAAAAGCAGTAGAGAGGAACAGAGAAGAAAAGGAGTAGAAAAGGTTCAATAAGGAGAAATGGCTGTCATTAAAGAGGCAGCAGTTATGAAAGGACTACTAGCACAATGCACCTTTTTGGATTTTAACTACTCAGGGCTAAAGTAAGACGGCTTCTGGTTCACCCACTTGAATAGTACCTTGTCCCAGGAGCCTGCTGAAGTCAGTGCTCAGTGCAAAGGATTAGGGAGCCTGGGTAAAGGTGCCAAAACTTTGTCTTGTCAAAATAAATGCTCTTCCTTATGCTTGTTTATCTACTTTTCAATGGTCATTGGAGATGCTTAGACTAATCCCCTGGGAATTTTCTCAGTGTATAGAAAGCTAAGTATAAAGTTGATAGCCACCGTTTTATACCAATTTAGAAGACTACATTCCTGGAAATGTCAGCGGCTTTATCAGATTGCTGCTAAATCAGAAAACTGAATGGAAGAAATGAGGGCACCCAATTCTTCTGTGGAAGAAAGCAAAGCATCTACCTACAAAATAAATCTTGGCTAATGGGCAAGGAAGTGGCATGGAAGAGCGAGAGTACTAAAATGACAGCCTCACTTCCTGCAAAAGCTGCTCAAGAACCGGCGTTATAGTGTGATTTCCTGAGTACATTACTGAAAAGTAGGCATCATACATGACTGTTATTTCTGTTGCTGTTATTATTATACCACTGTTATTTGGATCCGTATCCTCCAAGAGGATCTGCGGGCGGATCTGGAAGTCTGAAAACAGGATCCCTTCTGAGATTTCCCATGCTTCCTCATTTTACCTAACATCTGTCTGATGACGTTTAAGGGATGCTTTTCAAGAAGATGTTTCTGGCATGAAAGCTGGGGTATTAACTCCACACTGAGGAGCCTAAGTCCATCTCTGGTTCAGGCCAAACTGGGGGAGGGGGGCAATCTGCACTGCACTGCGGCACAAAGGCAGTTCAGGTCTGGGTGGTGAGTCTGGTGTGGGTCTCACAGCCAGGGCTTATCGGTAGCTTCAGAGGACATGGATTACAAGAGCCTTTCCATAATGGGATCTGTGGGGCCTCACCTTTCACATCAGCAATGGGTAAACTTCTGCCACGTGGAACAGGACTGATGCTCACTAAAATGAATGCAGAGAGGCAAGTAAGTCACTAAGAGAAGATTTCAGAAAAGAATAATTATTGATAGTATTTGGGATGGGAGTGACTATTTATGTACATGACATTCACTTGAATTTAGAGCAGCAGAAATATTTTATGTCCATTGTTAATTAAAACCAAACCAAATTAAGTACTGACATAGCATTACCATGGAGTTAAACAAGAGTAACTGGGACCAAACCTGAAGTTTGGTTCCTGCAAACCCTCCCATGCAAGTCACTCCTGCTCACCAGAGCGACCCACTTACAGGAACGTCATTACTTGTATAACTTGCCCTAAGTGAAGCAGCAGAGGACCACGTCCTTAATGAACAAGAAGATGTTTGTTCTGTTTTTTTGGAGTTTGGGGCACTTTTTTTCATATTTGACTAGCCATTCCTGCCCTAACTTCCCTCTAGCAGCAGGCACGGGGCTGTACGGGAGGATGCTGCGGGGCTGCAGAGCTGGGGCCAGCGGCAGGACGGGTCACCTCTCAAGGGCAGCCAAGAGCCCCTGTCCCACGGGAGGCAGCTTTAGAGGAAGGCAGCCTGACAAAAAATCCCAAACAATGCTGAGGAGGGGAAATAGGACGGCCAGAAACCTGCTTGCATCCGTGGAGCACAGCTGTGTGCTATATCATACAAGGGAGCTGGGGTTTCTCCAGTGAAATCACGCCACGCCACACTTTTATTCTAACAATTCATTCTGTGCACGTTTTTTTAAAAAAGATTTTCCAGCCACCTACATGGTGGCTAGATTTCAATGAGGAAAAAAAATCTACAGGAAATGTACTGGTCGTTGCATCGCCATTTAAAGGTTCATTTGAGTTTAGTCTCTTTGCAGGGGTAGTCCCCTCACTAAAACATTGAGGGACTGCTACGCAGGTGATCTTAGTAGGCAGTCTTCAGGAGACATAGAAAATTAAACATTTCAGAGAGACAGAAATGAATTGAAATGAAAACAATCTAAATGTCTTCACCTTCCTGCAGTATTTTTAATGTTGCAGAGTGTCTTAGCTCACTTTATCTTATATTTTATTAGTCAAAATGAAATTGATAACACTCATAAAGATTTTATTTTTTTTTAATGTCCATAATTACTCTGTGAAAAAATGTCCTGGTCAAGATAAAGCGTACTGCAGCAAGACACATGGTAGGAATAAGAAAAATCCTTTGTCTTCCACAAAGAGAACAAAATGATGCAAAAGCTCTCTTCCACTTCCAGTTTCTAAGATTTAATCTATCTTCTTTACATTTCTCAAGCAGAATTGACAAAAACTCAGGAAAATTATTTTACTAAACAGGAGTAAATATCAAAACTGGGTTTGTTTTACAAAATTTTCAGTGGCTATATTCTTGCCTGATTTCCTAGAGTATTTTTCAGATACTCTTTTTCTCTACCAAAATTTTTAATAAAATTTTAGCTGAGGGTGTTTTATTGTAATTCTACATAAAAAGATTTCATTCGAGGAAAAGTTATTTTCCACTAAGAAAATGCATTGTGCCTGATTTTAAAAAAAATTCAATTATTTTTCTGATAAAAAATACTGGAGAAGAATCTTGCAAAGTCAGACCATTCTGACAATGATTTGGGGGTTTCGTCATCTTTAAAAAGCTTTGAAAATAAAACATCTAGCATAAGAATTGGAACAACGGTTTTCTAAGCATACCTTTTTCAACTCCACCTTCATGCAAGAACAAAACAGCTCCAATGTGGCCGTGCTTTCTTTCTCCGCTGTTTGAAACAACCACGGATGAGGAAACAGAGTGTTTCAGGGGACTGGAGCATCTCTCTGTGAGGAAAGGCTGAGAGAGGTGGGTCTGTTTAGCCTGGAGAAGACTGAGAGGGGATCTCATCAACCCTTATAACTATCTCAAGAGTGGGTGTCAAGGGGATGGGGCCAGACTCTTCTCAGTGGTGCCCAGTGACAGGACAAGGGGCAATGGGAACAAACTGGAACTCAGGAAGTTCCATCTGAACATAAGGAAAACTTCTTCACTCTGAGGGTGACCGAGCTCTGGGACAGGCTGTCCAGAGAGGTTGTGGTGTCTCCTTCTCTGGAGATATGCCAAACCCGTCCGGACGCCATCCTGTGCAACCTGCTCTAGGTGATCCTGCTTTAGCAGGAGAAAAGCAGCAGAGGAATAGGCAGAAGCGAGATGGAGACAGAACTGTGGGAAATCAGACCAGGATCCAGCCAGCACTTGCCGAAACAGGAGTTTGCAATGGGTGTTTGCAGAGCAGCCCTAGAAATGGTCGTGACACTGTATCAGTGTGGTCCTGCAATCTTGGCTGGACAGAGAAGCAATGACACAGAAATCAATGACAAAGCTCCCCACAACATCAGTTGCATCAGATCAGGCTCACAGGGCAAGTGAAAGCTGAGGGTCATTCTGCAGGAAAACTCTATCACAGTTAGTGCTCAGGCCAGCTTTACAACATTTACGCCCCATGATTATGATATTCCCTGGTTAGAACAACCAGCTAACAGATGGGTAAATAATGGATTACATGTGTTGTTTGGGATTTGATTTTACCCTGTTCTGTGAAGGCAGAAAAACTATGCATTTTGAAGGATTTCTTGTTTGGAAATAATATGCTTCACACTCAAGGAAAATCAATCCTAATGCAAACATTTACAAATAAATATGACCTTCATCATAAAATGCACTTTAAAATTAGAGTCCAACCTTGCCAAGTCCTGAGAGTCTGAATTCTTCAAAAACTAAAAGGTTCTCATTACCTTTTAGGACCAGCCCTTAACCTCCGTCTCTCCTTAATGTTCATATAGAACTTTCTTCCCTTTTAGGCTTATTTTTGTTTTTAACCAAGAGCCAATTAGACAGATTTTGAATAAGGTTGGAGCACTTTTTGTTCAAATGAGAAATTTTTAGTCCCTTGAAGTGAAACGGGTTTTCAATAGAAATCCTCTCCTGCTGTGCATTGATCAGCTATTGATTGGTGAGGGTTTAAACTAAATTATCACTGCCAAATAAAAGACCTTCAGGATGAAGGAACTGAGCTGAGCACAGTGTTATATGAAAAGTAAGCCAACCCTTTGTGGTGGAATCGAAAGGCCCTGGTCACTCTTGAAGAAAAAAAATGTTAATTGAAAAATTCCTTAAATAGGTAACAGCTCTGAAAGTCTGCTTTACATAAAAGATATGAAATCACAATCAGCCGACAGAGAGAAAAGGATCCTGCAGCTCAAGTGGTTTTTCTCTCTAAATGGTGCTGATTACTTTCCCATTCATGGATGACATGGAGTGATGGAAATTAGTCATTTCAGAAGAAAGGACTAATGACAGCTGAACTTGCAGGCGCTGGGGGAAGTTTGACAATTTGCTCCTCGAGAGAGAAAGTTAAAACAAAAGAACTTCCTATTGGGTGGAAAGATTTATCCCAAACCTAGCAGGAAAACAAATACACAAGCTTGATTAGACTTCAAAAGATCCATTTTTTTAATTTTTGCTTTCACTAGCAATCACAGGGGTTTCGAACTTTGTTGAAAGAGCAATGAAAGGGAACCATGTTGGCCACGCATAATCGGATATTAATAAAAAATACGTTCCCAAACAAGTTTTTTTGGTCACAATTTGGAAATTAAAAGAATGAATCTTGCTGATTCTCTGATGCAGGTGTGGGAGGTCAGAGCTCCATCCAGCTGTTGGAAATTCAATCAAAGGTCTGATCTGCAGAGGTGCTAAAATGCTTTTGGTAGCCCCCATGTAAGTTAAAAGGGAGGTCAGTATTCTTAAGGTCAGGCCAGCTCTTTCAGGAGCTAACTCTAGATATCCATATCTCAATATGTGCAGGTCTGCAGGATCAGGCAGGCTCGTATCTTGCCAGAGTTACACAGCACTGCAGTCCAAATTGCTCCAAAGTCTCCAAAGCCGCATTCCCATATCCCCACTGGAGCGTGGACATGTCTTGCCTTGGCCACATCCGTGCCTGCACTCAGCTCTGCCTCCAAGCTGTGAAGCTCACCTGCACCACCCGCGGCATGGCTCTCCCTTCTCTGCTGCGAAATGTCTTTGCTGCCAATCCTCAGAACATGTCTTTTTAAGGATCAGGTAGCATGTACTTAATATATACCATCTTTCTTAGCATGTCAAAGGGTAACATGGAATAGGATCACTTAGTCAACATATTTAAGTGTGTCTTTTTATTACAATAAAGGTATTTCAGGAGAACAAATCTGTAACACTGCACAATTTCAATACTTCAAAGTTCAGGATTGCTCAGTTTCAGGTACAGTTTTTTCCCATGTCTGAATAGTTGGCTCCATAACTAAACATGGATTCCAAAACATCATCATTCAGATTCATATTTACAGAGTTCTGTAGTGTCCAGCTCAGGGGTCAGTTTAGTTTGTTATCCGGAAGCAAAAGGTAGTGAAAGGTCTGGTTTGGACTCCACAAAAATTCACTTTCTATCTGGCACTTTCTACAACAAAATCATGTGCATTTCAAGACTTCAGAGAAGTCAGAGCCAATGTGGTTGCCTGATTTCTTTCAGTCAGAGGAACCATATCTATCTAGTAAAAGCACTCTCGCTGATTATGCTACTCTCTAGGCATTTAGCTACTGGTGGTTGTAAACTGAGTGCTTGTCCAGATATTGATACAAACATTTCACACAGAATCACAGACTCACAGACTTGCAGGGGTTGGAAGGGACCTCTGGAGATCACCTAGTCCAACACCCCTGCTGAAACAGGATCTCCTAGAGCAGTTTGCGCAGGATCGCAGTAGAGGTCAGCCATACTTTCTCAGTCAAGCAGGATATCACAGCAGTAACAGAATAAATATTGCTCTGTCATAACTTTGCCAGTCTCGTAAATACAGTGGCCTATGCCAGAGCCTTTAGAAGAATAATAAAATGCCTCATAAAGCCCTCAATTTTGTAACTGTAAATACTTTGAATGATAATGTACCAGAAGAGCCATATCATTCCTAATCAAAGTCCAGATAGCATTCATGTGGGTAATATTTTTCTCCATACAGATGTTTGCTGCTTTTTCTTTATTTTATTAATATCCCAAAGCTATGAGTTTCATCAGATAATCACGTGCATCAGCCAAGCACAAGCTATGCTTTAGGCAAGAGTGCATTCAACCAGGCTTGAGAGAGAAGCAACTGGGAAAAATGTAATCATTTCCAATAAACAGGAGGTCAGACTAAACTATCTACTTGTCCCATCTGCCCCAGAGCTCTGTGAAACAACTTAGTATAAAGAATCATGCCTTTCCGTTCATTTTACACCTGCTGCCTTTTGACTGAGAGAATTCCTTTTTCATGTACTACGTGTGCAAAAGTAAGTAGGAAATAACATCTCTCTCCAGTGCAATCTCCTGTTGAACACACAAATTTCCCCCATTTCTGTTAAATATTTACAACAGAAGAGTATACTGAATAATGAAAGGCCAGCTTACCATTTCAGCAGTGATGAGTCACCTAGCCTTAGTAGGAGAAAGATCAAGCTATAGACCCTGAGGCGAATGAATCTGATGATGCTGAAGATAGCAATCTGGAAGAAGGAAAACTGATGCAGAGGAGACTGGAAACATTTTCTTCCCCTGCTGCCCACAGAATATTTTCTTCATTCTTACTCATCCCAGCGTATTTATGCAACAGACAGATTAATAAATTAAACAATGCCTCCCTAATCTCCAGTTTATCCTCAGCATATGGATACAATATGCTCCAAATCCTAACTCCCTCATAATTAGGATGAATTTTAGAGTAAGAATTAAAAGAAAAACCTCTACTGAAGATGTGGAAGTTTATCATCCACATAGCAAATATCTACAAAATCATGCAAAGTCAAACCTAGTGGTTTGATTGGAGGACCTGATTTAACCCACAACTGGTTGCCAGATTCCTTGTTATGTTTCTAGACAATCAGTGCTTTGGGCAGCCAGAGAGGTCCACTGGCTTGGAAAGTCAGGGTGCTGGGACAATGCTGGGTGTCTTCCCAGAACACTCTGCACAAGCCAAGGACCTGAGTTTCAAAAAAAAAAAAAAATCAATAATGGCAAGTAAGCTCTCACCTCTCCTGCACCTTGAATTTCAGAACCAACATTTTATGTGTCAAAGTTTCAGATTACAACCACCAAACTGTCAGGCTTGGCATCTGACACAACATGCCTGCTGGGCATGTTTTCCAGACTCCACAAACTCGCTGGGCAAATGAAGAATAATTTGTTTAAGCATCCACATTACTCCTTTGATGCAGGTATAATGAAAATCTCTATTTCACAACAGAGAAAACTGAGGAATGGAAAAAAATATCGCCTACCTAAGGTGAGGAAACCAGCATCACAGACAATGCTAGAACGCAGATCATCTAATTACTGGACTGTGTTCTCCTAATTGCCAAATAAACCCACAACTCTAGCAGAAGAATGATTACACCTTCATCATCATCATCCTGTTTACTCAACAATCCAGTAATAGAGCAATGACTGTCCTCACACAGAGACCTGTAACGGGTTCAAACCGCTCTTAAAATAAAACTAAAATCTGCAACAAGCTTCTGAAAAGGAATCTGTGTCACTTTCTGAAACGAACTGTTCGTTTACATTCCTTTAATGCTCTGACTGTATTGAACCCAACGCACTGAGCAACACATGCAAGAAAGCTCATTTACACTTCCAACTTTGTTTTTCCAAGGGAGCTGTATTATTTACCTCCTCATTTCCTTTGGAGCTCTTACGATGGGAGCTATAAGCTAAATGTCTCAAGCAATAGATGGAAGATGAAAGGTGACCAAATATATTCAAGCCGATAATAAACAGAGAGCATTTGTAGGTGAAAACAACCAGCTTGGCACCAGAGAGAGAGAGATAATGCAGTGGGTTTAATAGGAGGCTTTTAACGTTTCCTGTTCGGGATTGGCTGGCTTATTAATGATTTAAGCACAAATTGAATTAACCAAATATTGAACATATGTTCTTTTAAACTCTCTTAAATCTACCAGAGCCTTGCACGGGAGAGCTATGCGGCCATGCTGTTGAAGTGGGGGGAGGATGACAAGGGGGTATTGAGGGTGACTGGGTAAGTAAAACATAACCTGAAGGTGGTCAATTTAATGCTGTGTTAGTGGCCTGAACTTTCAGTTCCCAAAGGGAAAGGATGATTAATGCCACTACCAAATGTATACCCATACCTGACCCTGATCTCATCAAATCCTGCTGCCACCATCTGCTGTTTTTAATTCCTCTGCAATATTTGTATTTGCTACCTCCCTCCTACAAAGAGAGGGAGAAAAAAAAAATGTTCCCTGCTTATGAATGGTGTGATCTGGTTGTACTGGCTGAACGCTGGCCAGGAGGCATCTGTTGCTTATAGTCCTGACAGCATCTGCTACTATTTCTCACTTTTCCCAGCATGCTGTGAGATATGGTTTCTCCCAAAGGTGGCCTTTGTATGCACCATTGTCAATTCCATCATTGTCTGCCACAGCCTGTTCCCACGATGCAGTGGTAGTTATTACCACGCTGCAAAACCTTTTCTTGCAGGCTATCTGTAATCTAAGATATTGTGTGATTGAGTTATGCAGTTAACCCTTTTCCTATGCATCAAACCATTAAAATAAAAAGAAATAGGCTGGACCATTTTTGGAAGGAAAACCTTCAGGGCTTGCAATGGATGGGAAAGTGAAACAGATTTTTTATGTTGGGTCTCTTTTTTGCTTTTAAAATAACGACAGTTTGGCACTAAGTAAACCCAAGGTTTAAAAACAAACAAACAAAAAGACAAAAAGCAAAAAAAAATGTCCTAACTAGCAGTTTTAGTTCCTTTAAAAAAACCTATAAAGGATGCATTGTTTTTTCTCCTGATTCCTGATACGGCTATTAAGCATTGTAACCAAATGTGTGTGAATGCTATTATTTATGTGTCTGATCTTTAAATACCCTCTGCTAGTGGGATACAGACCGAGACTTCTGATGGACATAGGCGTCCCAAGCTGTCATCTTGCCTTGTCCTTCTGTCAAACAGTTAGTGTGTCAAGTGCTTCTCCTGGGAACTTTTAGAGTAAGAGACTGTAAGCGCAGAACGGTCCGGTCTCCAGAGAGCCACTTTTAACTCACGACAATATCCTTGGTGTCAGCTCAGAATAGCCCACTATGGGGCAAGGAGAAAGAAAGCGCAACAGATGTTACTAGTAAAACCATGTTTACAATTCTGTAAAGTTATTGCCCTTATGTACCTTCTGACCAAAACTCACTGAAAAGACGGCCAGGTTCCTCGTGGTTGGATTTTTAAGTCAATTCTGTCCATGTAAATCTTCACGTAGAGAATCGGTGCAATTAAAATAGACATCACATCTCTCACGTGTATGTGCCCCTCCCATTCTCCTCAGATCATTTGTAACAGCATGAACTTTTGAATAATATAGTTGTCACTTACAGCTGTATTTATGGTAATTTCTATATCTGTAGAAGAATTGTAAATATAGGACATGAGTGATGCTTTCTACCCACAAATACATTCACACATCTTTTGTCCTCTTTTCTTCCCCTTCTTTTTAACTTTTCATTAATTTGGGGCTATTTATTACACTTTTATTATTATGCTTATGGAATCATACCTAAATCCCCTCAGAGGCACTTCCACAATTTTGTCATAGTTAAAGTAAGCAAGGGGGCTGACTCTGGAAGCAATAATGATGATTAGCTGATTTTTTAAATCCATCTTAAAGCAGACCAAAATATTGGAGAAAGAG
>VXBL01007148.1:1453309-1487239 GCA_013400195.1 Aramus guarauna
TGGGAAAGGGGGGGGGGGGGGGCACACCCATGGAACTTGTGAAGAAGGCTTTTACAACTAAGTCCCTCCAAAATCTTCATTTCTCCTTCTGCCCATTCTTGAGGAACTGTCAATACAATACAGCAATACAGCACATGGTGACAAAGCAAATACCAGGGCAGCATTAACAAGACTCCCTTTGGCTACTCTTCCCCTGTTATCCTCATTTGTATTACATTTTGCATCACCTACATTGCATTTTCCAAGGGAGAGGGCTTCTGAGGGAGGGGGAAATTGTGTTACTTTATATCTCTGTGACTCCTGTTTTAAGTGGGGACTCGTGTTATTTCAACTGCGTTTTTACCCTGTCTACTCTAATAATGCCAACTGTAGTACCAGCATGGAGGGAACATAAAGAACAAGTGCTGTACAGACGTACTACTCTCTTTGGCACCAGTTCATCTTGCTTTCACACATTTGCTAGTTATTTAAAGTCCATCTTCAGTGTTATCATAAATTTAAATGAGGAAGTCTGATTTAAAACTGTTTTACAATCTCTCTGTGCACGTAAAAAGCTAGGGAGAATAAGGCACTTCACAGGCTAAGCCAGGTATGATGTTAGATAACAGATCTGCCGAATTGCTGTTGGTTAAGACCATTAAAAGTACATTGCTGAATGCCAGATCGAGTTCCCCTCTGCACTCTGAAATCCTTTTCCAGAGGCAACAGATAACAGAAGGAAAATCACAGCTGGGTGACTCACTTGCGGTTTTTCTATCACTAACACAGGATGAGCATGGGGAAGCAAAGACAGTACCTAGAGCTAGACCTCTGTACTTACAGCATCTGGTCTCCATGATGGCAGCAAAATCTGCACAGGCAGATTTGCATGGAGAAATTCATGTTTCTTTCTTTTTTTTTTTTTTAAAAGAAGGAAGAGAGTGTGTGCATGTGAAAGAATCCATAGGTGCAAGCTGTGTATGACCCACTTTAATAAAACATATAATATCCACAGATGGAAAGCAATAAAATTATCCTAGCACCCAGATGACATGACTTGTGACAGAACCATTGAGCAGGATTACAATACACAAATGCTCTGAACGACAGATTTCAAGCCACAGATTCCTCCCAGGTTGGCTGTGGAAGCTCAACTCCTGCAAACCTACCACCGTTTCTGAGGCACCACCATATCCTTTGTTATTTCCATTAGGATGCAGGATCCTTTACTGACAGCTTTTTTGCAGGAGGAGCTGTGTGTTTATGATTTCCTGTAACAAGGTGAACCAAGGTAAGACCTACTATGAAGGGCACTATGACCTTCCTGAGATCTTCAGTAAAGTGCAGCAAACCCCAGGTTTGCACAAAAGCACCGTTTCCAGCAGAAAGAGTTTTGCACAATAACATGGCTTCAACGAGCCTTTTTCCTATTTCAGGCCGATCACAGGGACTCTGTTGCTCTTCGTTTTGACTCATTTCTGCTCGTGGTCTGGCTGGATTCAGCAGACGGCTCCAGCGAGAGGTGGTGGGCGCACCCTGCCCCTCTGACGCCGACAAGGGGCCCAAGCCTCACCAACATTATAATCCAGAACGAACTTCAGGCCTGCCAGCAGCTTCCCTGGATGAAAAGCAGCACTGGCACGTTTACAGACAAGCATGTGTATAAATGTTTTCCTGAATCAGGAAATACTGCAAGGAGCCAGCAACGTTTTTTTTTCCCGGTTTGTTTCAGCAGCAGGAACAAGTATGGACAAAAATTAGGGTATTTAGGCTCTGATCTGTTGTCTCTTCTCCTCCCTCCAGCATGATTGGCAGCAGATCCATCTGCAAACTAGAAAAAAACCTCCTGACGCACGCAGGTAGGTTTTGATAGCAAGCGTGAGCTGGAGGCTGCTCGCACTCACCCACTGTTTGTTTTTAATTTAGCCAAGCAGCTACAGCTCTCACCATGCGAAACAGACATTAAAATAAAGCGGAGGCAGGAGAGGCCCGTACTTGGATCGGGAAGGGATTACTGGAGGAGGAGATCGCGCACCAGGAGATCAGCCACCCAACCTCGGCAGCAGCACACCACCCGGCCGCTTGCCCCAGGCCTCGTGGCCCCGGGCCACCTCCTCCCCACGGCCAGTGCCCAGCGGGGCTGGGTGGCTGGGTTTGCTGGGATCCGATCGCCCAGCCTTCCATGGCCTTCCTGGCCTCCTCCGGCCTCCTCTGGCCTTCCCTGGCCTCTTCCCGGCCTTCCTTCCCCGGCAACAGCGTGGCGGCAGCCAATGGGGCCAGGCCGGGTCAGGGCGGCAGCGGCGGCAGCGGCGGCGGCGCGGGCCTTTGTGCAGGGTGGCAGGTGACCACGGCGGGGGAACAAAGCGGGGTCAGGGCGGGAGCCGGGTCCCTTTTCTCAGGCCCATGTTCTCCACTCCTCACAATCTGTCTGAATTTAACTTGCCATTGAGGGCCCTGGCTGTAGAAAACAGCTTTATGTCGACTAATCCAGGCAGAAGTAAGGGTAGACACAGAGACAGGTTTGAAGGCGGGGACGTGGCTATTCTGCTGCCTCTTTGGGTTTTTTTTTTTTTCCCTCCCCCTCCCTTACCCTCTGCCTCCAGTGAAAAGTTTTCTGAACAAAAAAAAAAAAAAAAAAAAAAAAGAAAAGATTAACTGAGTAATGCAAAGAGAAACTTCTGCTCTATGCNAGATTAATCAGCCCGTGGAGCTGAAACACATGCTTGACTTAAACAACCTCTTTGCTGTTATTAACAACTGCTCCAGCATTTCTCTTGTTATGCTAATGGTACAGATTAGAGTAAAATCTATTCCTTCTTTGCTGAACAGGCCAATTGATAGAGACCGATCTATTTTTCTCCCCCGTTTTAATTCTTTTTTTCTCCAGGCACAAGTGTTTGCAGCAGCAAGAACAACAGAACATGAAAAAAAAACCCCAAAACTGCACACAAAAGTGACGAGCCCCCACATGCACTAAAATCACTAATAAATACAAATCTATATTGGTCTCCGCTACAGCCTGGAAATAATGTCTGGATGTTGTAAGATAGGCTGACCACAAAAGACAGGAAATTCAACACAGTGGCTGATGCCCTACCTTTAACTCATTCTCTTTTTTTGGTTTTTCTTTTTTTTTTTTTTTTTCTTTTGCACAGACACAAAGTGCCTGGTAAAGGAAACAGCTTTGATTAGTTTTAATATGTTCCTGGGTTGAAAATTACGAAGGGAGTGTCGCTGGCAAGTCCTGGAGAGGGCAACTTGACTCAACACTACACCACGTGCTGCTGGAGCATCATTCAGCTGGAAGGAGACAGTCCTGTTGCCAGTACAGGCCATAGGGATGATTGCTCTGTGGCATCAAGGGCAGCTGGGTAGGTGCCTCTGTGTCACTCTGGGCTTGGTGGTTTGTGCTTCCTGTTAGCTAAGGTCAGGTTAGTTTTTCTGTATTTTCCCCCCCAGCTTTTTAGTAGTCAAAGACTGGGATCTGTTTCATAGGTAACAGCAAAGATGGCATTGCAACCTAGGAGTTTACGATATGCTAAAAATTTAAAAGTCTAGTATGTCTGACATCTCAGAGAGGAGCTTTCAGCAGGTAATAGCCACTGAATGAGAATGAAGACACCATCAACTTCCATGTGCAGCATGCATATAGTATTTATATTAAACCCTGTACCACTTCCTCTGGATTTGAATTATTCCTATATAAATAAGTGGGAACATCATGACCCTGGTTCTGCCTCATCCTGAACCAACTTAAGTCAGTGAGAGTCCTCCCATTGATTTTGGTAATTTCTAGATTTGGCCCTACCGCTGTCTCCATACACAGTCACTGCTGAGTGGCAAATATCTGCTGCTGCCTACCACCCTCTTCAGCCTCCCCAGACCTGTTCACAGTTAGTTGATGCTGTAAACTTGTCCTAGGTCAAGATTCAATGACATCAATGAGTTCAATGAGTTCAATGAATTTCCAGGATCCACCTGTGAAGCCTGCAGTAACAGCAGGCTGACCTGCTTGGGTCCAAAGACATTAAAAACTTTCCCAGGCCAAGCCTGGATTTGGAGGTCAGCACTTTGCTAGCACTAAATTTGATCAGACAATTTCATAATTTCACAGAGTCAAAGACCACAGGGATTGTTAGATCATCTGCTCTGGCTTTCTGCATACCATATGCCATCATATTTCGCCCAGTTATTCCTGTATTGAGCCTAATTACCTGTACTTGATTAAAACAGATCACCCATCATGTCCTAATGAGATGAAATAGAAAAATGAGGAACTACTATCTCCTGTAGTAGTTTGTGCCAGTATTTTAATGACCTTCACTCTTCGAAAACATATGCCTAGTTTCTCATTTGAGTGGGCCTAGCTTCAATGTTCATTTTTGCCCTATTTGGCTCTATTGGAACAGAAGAGCCTTCCTGAATCTGGTATTTTCATCTTGTGAAAGTATGTAGATTCCTTTGCAATCTTTGTGTCTTTATATCATTTTTTTGACAATATAAACTGGTTGAACTCCTTAGGGTGTTCACTGTAAGCCACTTTTTTGATCTTTCTTTGCTGTTAAGTGGGGATTGCCTACTCTTACTTGCTAATCCTGTGCAGGCACCCAAGGATTGCTTTGACCGTAGCCATGCTCAGATAGCTTGTCCACAGTGAGTGCCAACCCTCTCCAAAACTGCCATATTCCAGGAGGCAACCCCACTTTCTCAAGGAGTGGCCCACATTCTTTGTTCGTAAGTGTGAACCATTTTGCAGTTTTAAACATACTGTGTTTGTCTGACGCATTGCTGCATACGACTGCTGTGTCGTCAACCATTCTACTAATCTTTGTATGTAAATGTAAATTTAGAAGGACATTTTGTTTACTCCAAGATGAGCAGGATGAGGCTTGCATCTGGCTGCTGTCAAGCACGGTAGGAACAATCTTGTTGAAACATAATTACCCAGGGACAACTTCTCTTCAGTACAGGCCAGCTATGGATCTATTTATCACATGATCTATTGATATTTTAAAGAAATTTAGTCTTAATTAGTGTCCCATAGCATGAATGCTGTATGAAATATATTGTATCTCTGTAGTTATCTTTAAATGTTCAACTTTGAACCTCATTGAAGAAGGAGTTTGCAGTTATTTGACAAGCTCAGCTTTCTTTGGTGTCATTAATCCAAAGATTTTTCCAACTTCTGATTCTTTATTGACAAAAACCTATATCAGTCTAAGCGTTACTTCCCCTCAGATAAATGGTAGGTTAATTGGACCACTGTCACTTGGGTCATCCTACTTGCCCTCTTTGAATATCAGCAAGCCATTTGCAGTATGTACAGCTGGAATATCCTTGGTACTCTGAGATGAACTGAAAATTAATGTCAACAAGCTGGACATTTCCTCAGTCAATGGTTTCTGAACTTCTGGGTACAAGTTACTGAGCCCTGATGGCTTACAAATTATAGTCACTAAAAGATGTTGCCTTGCTTTTCTTCCAGTAATGCAGTGTCTGAAAGGAGCTTCTATGAGGTTCATACAAAAGAAGTACATCAAGAAAGAAAAAAACAAACAAACAAACAAACAAACAACTGTGAAATAGCTATTTTTCCACATCCAGAGAACCCTTTTTTTGTAATCCCTATCTGCTAATTTTTATATCCCATCATTAGGAATTCTTTTCTTCCTACTGTAGTTATAAAATTCCTATTCATTTTCTTCAGCAACTCCAGATAGAGATTTACCGCACTTTGGCTTTCCTCTATCAATTTTCTGCATTTCACCCCTTATTATATCCTTTATTTTCAGTTTGATCTTTTTCATTACACTTTCTTATTTCTGACTGCTATTTTCAGTATTTTGCCAGTGCTTTGTTGTTTCTTCTTATAAGTGCACAGTTATAGTAAGATATCACTTCTATCCAGAGAAAATACAAAAATGTACTAGATTTTTAGCATATCAACACTGCAGTAGACTCTAAAAAAAATCTAAGAAATCACAAACAAACACTTTGCTAGTCTGTGCAAAGCAGTCCCCTTTCCAAAAGGAAAGGAGATACACCAACATGTCGATAACTTCCAATGCAACCCCAGTCCAAAGGTGCAGGCTGCACCACTGCATTCTCATGACTGCGTCGCATTGGCAAGAGCATGCAGAGGAGGCACCAAAACCAGTTCAAAAATCCCATAGAATTTTTGGGATAGAAATATGCTATTTTCATACACTTGGTAGGTGCGCAGTCATCAGCAAGACTGTCTTGGTATGTTGTAGTCATACCACACGTGAGCAATGGCCCAACATCTGGCCAGAGGCACTGCTCTGCTTGGGCTGATGGACATTGGGAACCCCCTGAATACAAAATGGTGTGAGGAAGACAAGACCTACAGCTGGTTCAGGGTACTGCCACTCCTCATCTCCAAGTAAATCTGCAGGTAGGCTTGACTTCCCTGGATAATTCTGTGTGAAACGAGCAACGGAGTGCACATGTTGTTAACTGTTTCTTAATCAGAGAAATCCAGGCATTTGAGCCACCCACTAGGTAAAAGAAGTTCTTACCCTGCACTGAAGAAACAGTCTTCCCGGGAGAAATATCCTCCCCTACACTCAAGTAGGAAGTCAACAAGAAAAAGAAAACAGAATAAATATTTCAGATTTTCACCCATATACCTTAAAGTCATGAGTTTTTTAAACAGGATTTCAAGATCTACTTGCAAGTCAAATATTTCCCTCAGTGAGAATTCATCTCTACACAGTACAAGGCCTGTCAGTCCTACCATAGGCCACTTTTCCCCCCCTCACTTGGAACGTGTAGGATGTCATTATTTCTTGTTCCAGTTTAACTGGTGGAGAGCAGTGGGAGAAAAGTGAGAGGAGAAACATATTGGGCTCTGATGCCAAATCCCTGAGTCTGAGCTTCATGGAAACAATGCCAAAATGCGGATTAGACAATACAGGAGCCAAGATGCTGTTTAGGAACCCATTGCCAAATTTTAAATAAAACTACTGCCCTTAGAGAGCAAACTATTAGATTTTAAGAAGAGTCACCACATTGTCCAGCACTAATGCCTCTTATAGCAAATAACTGCAACCCAACATAGTATTATCATTACTATTACTATTGCTATTACTGCTATTACAATTGTTACTATTACATTATTATTATTATTATTACTACTACTACTACTACTACTACTACTACAACAACATAATTTTCTATTCCTAATACTGCAGCCAGAGACAGTGAACTTCCCTTCACAGCAGATAGTCAAGAAAGCTGCACAAAATTCTGCAGTTTCGACTTACCAGCATTCACACAATTTGCTTTGGTTCACATACCATGCAATCCCTGGTTTTCCCAGAAATATCTTGTAGACGAAGCTGTGCCTAAAAATAAGCCAGCAAAGGAACTAAGCACAGTAATAAAGAGACTTTGTTGATATGTGTAACATTTTCAGAGAATTGCACAACATCTAGCAATAAACACTTTTCCAAGCTTTAACTACTCCATCAGTAGTTTTGTTGTGCACTGTGGTTGTTCATATTTCTGTAGCATTACAGAGTCCTATTTGTAGACCCATTCTATTTAGGCATCAGTACTCTGTTGAACAGTACCAGATTTTGTGGTCTTGCAAACCAGCTACTGGTTGGAGAAGTGGTGATACAGAGTCTAGAGATTTTCTCAGTGTGGGAGTTAGCAGGCTTTCTGGATCAGAGACTTGTGACAGCCATTCACATTTCTGTCAGCCATGAGGTACCTTAAACATTCACCTCTTAACTGAATGCACTCTAAAGGGAAGATTGTTCCATAAACCAGCTCCTTAGACAGCTAATGGTCCACTGTGCTCAGGCTGGGAAACAACTGGTTAGACAGTGTTTCAGAAAAGCTCCAGGGGCCAGAGTTTTTGAAATGAATCAGAACATATTAAAGAAATACCTAGACTCTGCATCACTGTCTTAGGGTTTGGCTGCAAAAAGCTTTGTAGGCTGACACAAGCTCACTCTGCCCACACTCCAGGCAAGCACAAACTCTTTCCACCCTAGTCAAAACCAAGGCAATTTTGTTCTAGAGGCCATGCAACTGTATTAGGGCTGCATGGATCCAAGGTGGTTTCTCCTGTGTCTCTCAGCAGGACTTCTTAGCAAAGGCTCAGCATCCCTCTAGCCACAGCTTCTAGTTTGAAGCTGCCGTATGTCCAGCTACCTCACTGAACAAGCAGACTATCACACAGCCATCGGACCGTACAATAATGTATACTCTGTGTGTGTGAGATATGGGGAAAAGTCACACACAATTCCATTGCCTGAGACCTCTCAGCAAGACATATTGCTGTACAATTCATCAGAAGCAATCCTGTTTCTAGAATTCATTCTACTTAGACAAAAACAGGGGTCAAAATCCTCTAATGCTGGAAGTGAATTCTCCAGGGAAAGAGGCAACATGATTTAGCCTAGCAGTTTTTCACAGACAGAATAATGTTCTTCCTAAGAAAAACAACTGGTAGAGCCACAGGTGCAAACACCACGCCGGGACTGTGCCAGACTGCAGTTATTGTATGCTCTCAATGAATGATGCCACTGCTATATTAATTTGACTTGTATAAATATAAGAATATATTCTATCTATTTTCATAAATATATGTAGTATAATAATAGATCTTATATGTTATAAACATATATTGACTTTACAGCAGGCATTGTCAGTGTATGAGAGTTCTGTACTCAGCTCACCATTGGTGCTGTGTGCAAATTTGAGTATCATTGTTGAAGCAAGATGCGTGAAAATTGGAGGAAGACCAAAGAAGGTGAGAGAAGGCTGAACAACTTGGGGTGGCCACATTCAGAGAAGTCTGAGGGACACCAGGATGAGAGTCTTCAAGTATGTGAAAGGCTGCCAGTAAAGAAGAAGAGAATAACTTGCTTTCCTTATCCACCAGTCAGGAGCTCATTCGGACATTAGGAAAACTTTTTGACAGTCATGACAGCACCCAGCTGGGTCACTGGGAGTGATTACAGGTTCTGTGTCTGAAGGTCTTAAAGAAGCAATTAGAAAATATCTCTCAGGAGGGGAGATATCACATAGGTAGTGCTGATCCCTCTTTGGCACAGTGCTATGGACTTGATGACCTCCAAAGGTGCCTTCCAGGACTATTTTACTGGGGTCCACATTTTCAGTATTACCACCTGTATGAAAAGGGCTCACTCTCCAAAAAGAGCAATAATTCTCCCTCTAAAGACCCAAAGACGAGTGCTAGCCAGCTCCAGCTTGTCAGTGGTAAAAGCTTTGGAATAAAGGCTGGTGCCTGCAGACTTCTGTGGGTTAAATGCAAGTGTCTGGAGGAATTAACTACTGCCCTTTCCTGGTCTTCAACCATCACCCTTGTGCTGGAAATGCAACAGCAGACATGACAAAGAAGCAATTATCCCAACAAAATCAGTTATTACCAGCGATTCATATGGTAATGATAGTGGTGAGGATGATGATGATACTGCTCAACTGTAGCAAGGATGATAATAACCAGTGGTTTAGGGGACGGATTACAGGTTTAATCAAAATGAATAGTTTATCACAGATAATGAATTTTACAGGGGAATATGGTCCTAGGAAAATGCCTTGTTCTGAATGCCTGAAAATTACATTGATTTAAGTAGTGGGCTACCATATTTGCACTATTCATTTAGGAGAAGAGAGAATGTAGTATTTTTATGTAGATATTCTTTGCTGTCCTTAAAAAATGGGTGTTAATCACATGATCATGGTAAGGAGAGCCATTACAGAGTCCCACACGTTTATTGGTATCATTTTTATACGCTCTAAAATTTTACTTGAGTCTCATTTATATCATCTTTGTTTTGTCCCTGGCATAGAAAGAAAAAACTATCTATGTGCTAATCTTGTGAAATTCATAAGATTATGAAATTCAAAAGATCCTAATTCAGGTGAATGTTGATATTCTTGTTATTACAGTGGGACTTAAACACAGGAATAGATGAGAGGGAAGCTCTCTCAAACAAAGGATAAATTCAGAAGGTCTGGAACAATATATTTCTATGAAAAAAATTGTTAAGCTTATTCATTTCCCAGTACATCTCCTTTATTCTAACAACAACAAAAAAAAGGTTAGAAGCTTCATTTGTATGTCCCAGGAAGAGGCTAAAAAAAAACCCAAAACCTGAGAGAGAAAGGTGTGATGAGATAGAATTAAAGAGTTGCCCATAATTTAAAAATAGATAGAGAAATCTCAGACCCAAGAGAACATTACTTTATTCCCCAAAAGAAGCAGATCTGAACTACCAGTGTATCTCCTTTTCTATTCATTTAACTTTTCCTGGTATAGTTTGCATGTTGAATTCTCTATAAGATCATTCCTGACACTGTTAATGCTATTTTGCTATGATTGTTGATTTCAAACCAGGCTCTGCTTTACTTCACAAAGTACCCTCCATACTCAGACAAACTGCAGAAATGCTGAAATCAATACATGCCTCTTGAAGGATAGATCTTTTGTAACACAAAGGAGAGAATGACTAATAGATTACTGAAGCCTTAATAAAACCTCAGCAGATCCCCATATGGTGCATTGCAATTAAAAGAGTAGAGGATGGATTTATAATTTTTGGGGTGGAGGAAAGAAAAAGAAAAGAAAGAATTTTGGACAAGAAAATGAGTGAGGTGGAGACAGAAGTGATGTGTGACCATACACAAAATAGAAACCCTTCTTTCTGAGCCTTTCATCTCTGGGTCACTGGTTCCAATCGAGCCCAGGTCGATAGCGAACAAAAATCATTTTAATCTGATGGCTGTTTGCTGACCTATGTGAAATGAACTGGTTGTGTCAGTCCACTTCCCAGCTGACAGCTTTCCCCATCATCAAGGCCCTTGCTACAAGTGGCAGTAATTGGTACTTTTTTGAGGCCAGCTCAGCTGAAAGGCTGAAGAATGGAAAAAGCAGTAGGGCTTAACCACCTCCTCCTCTTGTTCAGCTGCTCCCTCAAGGTGAGTGCTGGGGGATGCTGGGGGAAGCTGGCACTGCTGTTGCCTGCACCACATCTGCTCTTTGAACCAACAAAAGACTTCAGGGCAAAGGGGAGTCTTCTGAAGTGGTAAAGACCTCTTGTGAACACAGATTTCTTGGCGAGGATGTGGGATAGTAAAGCCCCAGGCCTGCAGCGCATCGCAGGTGGATGCCATTGATTGTTGGTGGCCCCATGGGAGGGTGTTTGTGCAAACATGGGACTCCAAAAGGACCCATCAGGCTACCAAGCCCCGTCCCCGACGCCTGAGGATCTGTAGTTACAATTCCACCTGCAAAACAGGAGCAAGGAGGCCCAAATCCAACTTTCACTGATTTCAGTGGAAGCACATCTGGGCTCACTCACGTGCCAGGATATCCAAAGGACTTTAATAACATTTTCAGAGAATTTCAGTTTTTAATGAAACAGGCTCATGTGAGGGGGAACCTGACAAAGTGAGCTGAATCTAAGATGTTAAAATAATAAAGGAAGAAATAAAAGATGCACTTCAAGAGGTTAATAAAAACTAATGCCCTGGAGAGGACAGTTTTAATCATGAATTTTATCAGTGTTTCTCTGAGCAGCTGATACCTTCCCTGTTGTGAGGAGATAACGTATTGTAAAGAGGGACTTTCAATTACACTTTAAGCCACAGCCACCTTGTCTCCCTCAGATGCCTCCTGGGAACAGTGGTTTTGCCATGGGACATCAGAGATGCCAGGATAGTCTGGCTAATGGGGGCATCAACAGGTGCTCCAAAATCTGCCTAGATGGTGCTGGCTAGTGACATTTTCTACAAGGTAAATCTGTGCCTGTGAAAGTGGTGAAGGGTGTCAGAACTGGTGGCAAAGCTGTGAAACAAAGTCTGGCAAAATAGGAAATCCACCTTGTATGTTTCCCCTTTTAGGGCTACACATAGAAGTATAAGAGGGTGAGGTCCCGTCAGGCACTCTCCAAGTGGAAGGATCCATGCTGCCAGTGGATTTCCTGACATCTGAGCTGCTCCCAACATTGTACTTCACGAGCAGACTGTGTGGTATTATAGTTATGAGACATAGGTGCATGGGATAGGGACAAGGAAGAAAAGAAGCCTGAAAAGATTAGGAGGATCCTGGGTTTTGCAAGTCATGCCTTGTGCAACTCTTTGCCATACATGCTCCTCTTTCACATATACACAACTGTCCTTTTCAGTACCCACATCAAGCATTACTGTTACTTGGCAGACTGGGCACTAGGGAAAGCAACGTCCCCGTTCTTAAAGTAGGGGCAAGAAAAAGAGATGGTGCTCTCTCATGTGGTGCCCTTCTGAGCTTCCACCATTCCCTTTCCATCATCAGATAGACCATGGCTGGAGGCAATCTGTGTGGAAGGCTGGCAGTGGTCCTCACCAGCACATGTACCCTCTATTCCATTTCTCTAGAGCTGGAGAGAAATAAGTGATTTGTCTGCATGGAAGAAATTCCTTTTCAGTTTTCATTGGTGATACCCTATATTACTGTCAAGAAAAAAAAGTGCCTGGAAACTTTTAGCAACTTCAGTCTGGATGCTAATGAACATTGACCACTAGCAAACCTGTCTGTGCACACTGAATTCCCTTGTAGCTCAGAGTCGGAACAGTGGGAATACTCACAGTATCTCCAAAATCTGAAAGGGAGCTGCTGCTTTCCGACTAGTTGAAGTGATTTGCAAGGTCGTAGGAAGAGGTGATGGTCTAACAGGCATTGGTCCTACCTCAGCCTGAGTCAATCCTTAGGCAGAAGTATGAAGAGCAAGCACTTACAGGACTGCAAGTGAGAGATGCGTGTTATGACAACTGAACTAGCTGGGCTATGACTGCAGTCTCATACTCACTAGGATCCTTTCTCTGTTTAATCCAAGTTAAGATCACTTTGCTCAGAGGTTTGCCAGTAGGGTAGGTGCAAGGTGAATTTTGCTGCCAGGATGAAGAGCCGGGGTGAATGTCCTGGAAGAGAAAGGGCAGAGCTGGGACAGAGAGTTTGTGGAATGAGCCCATCTCCGTGGTATGCTCTGGGATATAAGGTTGGTGATTCACAGAAAGGTGAAGAATTACATTAAGAGGAATGTCATTCATATAGCATCAACGGGTAAACTAAAACTTACATGTATGCTATACGATAGTCCTCATCTCTTAGAATATGAACCAGAACAAAATGTTCAGGGGCAGACAGAAACATCATCCAGAGGTGAATTGCACCTATGAGGTCTCTGACGTTCCTCTGAATAATTTGGTCTTTTCAGAGATTAGATCAGTACTGGAATAAATAGGCTGCAAACAGAAGAACGCCGTTTCAGTTGGAGACAGAGAAATTTCCACAGTAGCTCAGACCGCTGGTCCATTTAATTCAGTACCCCAGTGGAGCCACCAGCATATGCTTGTTCAGAAGCTGTTACTCCCCTGTAATAGACAGTTCTGTGAGGATATACCTGTTTTGAGTTGTTTCTATCTAAATACTGCAATATTGTCACCTCCTCAGAATTTGGGTGAGCCTCAGTGAATATTCATAACTTGTAAGCTATGGGGTATAGGGGACTGGAGTTTTGCAGTAATTGGGAATTACATGAGACCACCTAGTTCATTAAAACAAAATGAAAGACAGAGTCAAAGCCAGGCCTGCAAAGGTAAACAGTGCATGAATTCACTGCCTCCATATTTAAAGCCTTCAAAGCCTTTCAGTTAAAATCCTTTTCCGCTCTGGATCTCAGCATGAGTCTGGCTGCGGGGAGGTTTTGTGTGGTGGCCTGTCAGCTTCCATCTCCAACACAGTGAAATTCAACTAATTGTAAGTGCACATTGCTCCAGGCACACACTGCACACTGCCGCTTGGGCCATGCACACGTGCCGTGACCCCATCCACCTACTGTAAAATACGGTATTCTCTACATACACACATTCTTTTCTTTTTTGTTACTTGCAGTCACCAAAAAGATGACAGGTCAGAGCAAGGAGCAGAGATCTCCATTGTGTTTCTGCAAAAATCGGTGTGGAGGGATTTAGTCCCACAACTGCGTATGTGCCAAGAATTGCAGCAATCGTTGGATTGCAGCTCCACTAATGAAAACGTGTTGGCCAGAGAGCGCAGTGAGGGGCTGCTTCTGCCTTCAGGCTTTGATCTTACCTGCTGAAGCTGACCTCGCTGCCAGGTTGGGCTCTCTGCACTGCAGCTGAGGATCAGAAAGCATCAAGAGGAAAAGAGGAAGAGAAAAATGGGAAATACCTCACAGTTGAAGACCCTCCGTGACCCAAAATAGCCTCTGTTGGTGCTAATCCTCGGTTTCTTGTGGGGTTCTGCAAGGTCAGGCCTAATTTGTTCCTTATGTAAAACTTTCATTCCTGAGCTTTCATAGCAATAGTATAGTCACAGATTACTGGCTAACTGTCCCTAGCAGCCTTTTTTTCAGCATATTCTCATTTTTCAGAATTTGCCATCTGAACTTCACAGAAGTCATCTGAGTTTGTTTCTGTTTCTGATTTGGATAGGTCAGGCTTTACTTCCATCAAAGTAGGGTTTGTTTTCTCACTTGTTAAACTAGAATTTTTTTCAACTTAATTTTGGCTATCAGCTTGACCATCACAGATTATAAGTGATGTACTGCTTGCATGAATGCCATCATCTTCAACTGGGCTCTCTTCTGGGGGGAAAATGTAGGAATATGTTTACCTTCCTCTCCAACAATTGCCTAACTCCCCAGCTGAGAGGATCATTTCCATGACTTTTGCTGCTGCCAGTTGATCAGCAACTTATTGTAGCTGCAAATTGTACATTTCATCCTTCTGTGCTCACTTTTTTGGTCCGTCTTTGTGTGCTCACTGAGGTAAGCAGCCACCTGCTCCACCACACCTAGCATCCTTTCTAAGGGCCTTGATGCTCTTGGGGTGCATTAAGCATGATCCAGACACACCAAGAGATCAGCCCCATCAGAACCTGGGTGTCTCCAAAGTTCAATGAGCTTGGCCTGGAGGCAAGTACCTGCTCCCAGGATCGTAAAGCTCCTGTGGCAATGGGGGAATTTCAGGGAACTTTGTGATTCAAAGCTCAGAAGCTGAATGATGCTAGGTGCCTCCCCAGTAATGAGGAACTGGGTTTCTGAATTAATCTCTTTGTGCATCAGTCTTGTTTAGCTCTTGTGTAAGGTTCTGGAGGAGGTGGTTTCAGTCTCGCCCTATGCCTTTATTGTGTGTTAGCACCTGATCTTTCACTGACGACTCAAGGTGCTATAGTTGAATGAGTCATGTAATTAAGATTAATATTTGGTTAGTTGTTAGCACACCTTTCAGGCTGATCCTCATAAAGTTAAGTTCAGTTCTGAGCAACCTTCCTGATGTGACAAGCTTCATTTTCGTTACTCTACTGCAGAAATGTTTCTTGTCCTTCAGATCACCTGCTAACTCTGCTCTTGTGCTCAGTCGACCTGTGACGCTCTATAATTCAATGCTGCTTCAGTGACAATAACATTGAAATTCAACCACACAAGATCAACAATTTAAATAAATAGTTCTGACTGCTCTCAAAGAACTCATAATCCAAAAGGCTTTCACTGCCACTCACCACTGAACCTCACCACTTATGCTCACCTAATTATGCAACACTTTTCTTCCCAAGCCATTGCACCTGAAGTGCTGATTATACTGTACTTGGAGTGCTCTGTGCTCTCTGAAGGGCTGTTTGCAGTCTCTGTGAGGTTGCCACTTGGTTCCTGATAGAAGCAATCCCATTGCTATTTCTACTTTGTTTTGGAGGCAATAATTGAAGTGCTAATGTTCAGGGATGCATCCACAACACCACAAGAAGTAGAAGTTCAACAGTTCTCTTTTTGGAGATGGGGACGTTGGAGCAAAGCAGTTAGCCCAAAATCTCATCCTCATTTCCAGGCAGTGTGAGAACTATGATCCAGGAGTACCAGACCTCCCTCCTGACTGTGAGAGCACCCTTCTCCAAAAATAAACACTAGGCACAGCAGCTGTGAGGAAGATAATAACTGCTGCTAGCTGCCTCAGGAATTAATTTGTTAAGAGATAAGACAGTCTCAAAAATACTTGAAGGACCAATTCAGTTTCATTAAATAAATAATAATAAAAAAAATCTTAGAGGAGTTACTAGAAAGAAACGGAAGATGGTGATGTGTGTGGTATATGTGTGCATGTCTGGAGATAGGGAGATATAAATATGGATGTAGATACAGATGTAGATAAATATATATATATATATATATATATATATATAGTCTTTCCTTAACTGAAGTATTCTCATTAGTTTTATTGCTTCATTTATTTCTAGGGTTTTTTAATAAATGATTTTTTAAAAAGAGGTCATTCCAAATACTAGAGTCAAGGAGGACTATTTCTTGGACCTTTTCATGTTGATTCAGAGTGCACTGCATTTTTCTAAAAGAACAAAGACAGGCTCTGCATGTACAGCCAGGCAAACCAGTGTAGTCTTGAGGATTTAAATGCTAAGGACCTATGGCTTTTTACTGATCTTCTGCAAGACGTGAATTTCATCCACAAAGCTTCACAAGGTAAAAAATGGCAGCATAGCAAACTGAAGGCACAAGTATACCTCTTCTCACTTGGCCTTAAACGTCTTACCCATTTGAACTCACATTTCCAAGAAGAGATTACAACTAGGAAGAAGCAGATTAGATAGAATTGAGTGGCTCAGCTGATTCTGACATGTATTCTGATAGGTTTTGTGTTTCTGGAAGTAGCTATTCAAGAGAGTTAGGGGTCCTTCCTTTAATGGAGACTCCAGGTCTATCGTATCGGATGGGTTGTCTCAGAGCACCTCATCCACCTTGTGGGCAGAGAGCCAGTCTCTAACACCAAAGCACAGAGGGAAATGCAGGAGGCAGAGCTCAAAGGGATGAAGAAAATAAATAGCATGTCCTCACATGTCTTTCCTTACAGAGAGACTCAAGAAGGGCCAGACCCACTGTTCTCATGGATTTCTGAGTCCTGACTCTCGTCTCCTGCCTTCACACTGATTTCTGCAAAAGAACATTAAATTTTACCAGCCAAGAAACTCTCAGAGCGTGGCTCCTTCTGCCAACTGAGCCAGTGCTGGGGAGCAAATGACTTCCTGCACTTTGAATTCACAGATCATCTGCCTATGGTCGAGCCTGGATTTTTCCTTGAGCATTCTGGATATAAAGGCAAATTCCTTGCCTTCTCCCAGCAAGGCAAATTTGCTTGCCTGTTGTCCCCAGCAGTTGGCCTGTATTTTCTCTGAGAGGCCAGAAATGCCTAGAGTGATTGCTAGTATGGTTGATTTTTGTCATGCTGACAGCAAGTAATAGTCATTAGTAAGCAAATACTGAATTCCCCAAGTTGCATCTTTCTCTTGCACCTTACAGACATTATTCATCTCTCTACTTTCTTTCCTGCCATGCTGCTTCTAAGATAACTATATGGTACAAAACTCACAACTATTCTACCACTCTTCTATTCCTAATCTTAATAACCAGTAAAGGCTGAGGTGTAGGGATTATTTTTGAAGAGTTACTGACAAGTCAGGAGGAATTGTTGGTTTGAGGTGCAGCAGAAAATCGTTAACCTTCAGCTAGTCATGAATCCCCAGGAAATGTCCACCCTGCAGTCATTACTGCTCTTAGGATGAGAAGTGTTATATAAGAGCAGAGTATTATTATGAAGTTAGAAGTAGGGGGAGGGAAGATTTTTCTGAGAATAAGTGCCCTCCAAAACGTTATTTGGTTTTGATTTCCTTTTCCTAACAGTATTGAACTTCAGCAGAATGAGCACTGGGCTGCTTTAAACCATTGCTTCCCTCATATGTAACTCAGTTTGTACAGGCATGGTTTTTGGTTTTGGGTTTTTTTTTGTTGTTGTTTTTTTTTGTTTCTCTGAATACTGTTTATTTAAGTAATTGTTGGCTCTTTTCCTGTCCTTTGTTGACCCCAGGAAACAACTTTTTTTATGTGTTTCCATTCTGGGATTTCTATTATCTACTGACTTGAGCTGGGTGTACTTCCGTGAAAAGGCCCAAAAGAGAAGGAGAGAGCTGAAGTTACTCTTGAACTAAAGTCAACTTGCCTTCCAGTCTGAGGCCCAAGAAAACCATCACTTGAAGCCAAGCATTTATAAGGTAGTTTACAAACCTACTTCCCAAGAACAAACCAGGATGCAGAGTTATCACCTTTGTGAAGTTAAAGGAGGTGGTTTTACAATTTAGTGGAAAGAAGTCATGCTGTTCATTAGTCACATTTATTTGACAAAAAAGTGGGGGAGGGTGAAAAGGGGAAAGGAAGTTGAGAAAGCAAAACAGAACAGAAGGGAAAAAATCTTTATGATGAGGTGCTTGGCAGGATGAAGGAACAAAAGGAAGGCTTTCTGCCTGTCTCCTGATATTTTCCAACTCAGCAAAAAAATCCATTGTGTAGCTTAAGGGGAGAAAAAAAGTTAAAGTTGAAAGCTTAGTGTGTGAAAGCAACTGCTCAACCATTGTGTAATACGGGCTAATGTAATGTCACTGTTTCCCCATGATGTAAGTTGCAATTTTTGTTCCAGTTGCTGTAGTCAATGTTATCGCTTTCACTTTTCAAAAGGGGGCAAAGGAGTGCCTGGAGATGGTATTTCTCTTTAGCCCCACCGCCCCTTCCCCACCCCGCAACAAATACTTCTGTTAGGAAATATCAGTGCTGACCAGATGTCACTGACTTTTTCCTTTTTTTTTTTTTTTGCATGTGTCCCTTAACAGCTGGCAAGAATATCGGCTCAAATTATTCACCACAAGCACACTCTTTCTGTTTGTCTCCAGATAAAGGGATTTGAAATCCTGGTTGTCAGAGAGGGATGCTGAAAACTGTGGAATGGATTTCTTCGGGCAGAGGGAATACTTCTTGAAGATCTTTAAACCAGTCAGGGATGGTCATGACTAGCATGCAAAACCAGACAGATCCATTACAGTTGGCACGTCCTGTTCTCAGAAAGTGTTTTAACCCAGGATGTTTCCTTGAAACCACTGTGAAGTGGCTTGTTCATAGCAATCAGCAAATCTGAATGTAAGAGACACTTTTTGTTTCAGTCATGTCAACTGAAAAAAAAAAATCTTAGATGGAGTCATAGATGAGAAATGCAGTGGGTGGATGATAAAAAGAAACTGCTGTGCATGGATGCTCTAGAATTCCTTGGGACCATAACCATGTGTCTGTACTACCTTGAACTGCAATCTCTACATCTTACAAATGGGCCAAGGGCACAAGACAGCACTAGATTTGCAGTGGGACCGCTTCACACACAGCCCTGATGTCACAGGGCTCAGGAGGTGGCAGTGGTGATGCAGCGAGTGGCACTGCTCCACCTGGAACCGCAGTCGGTGGGTTCTGCTGTGCACAGCACAGAAGGGAGGCTGATTTATCCTCAAAGACCATAAGCTAATGGCCTAATGGCCCTTGTCACCCATATCAGTGAGGACCATTACCTTCTGACTAACCATAACTTTCCCCTCTTCCCCTTGTATTTACAGTTATATCTGCTTTTCTCTTCAAAACTGTCATAGGTAACTGGTGTACAGAATAGTGTTGTGTTCTTCCCCAGTTATGGCTCTGTTGCAAAATAAATGTGTTTTCCTTATATGAGCAAAGATAATTAAAGAGGTCAGTACATGGAAGTTGTAGCATGATAGCATTATTTTTAGCATTATCTTCAGACAAATGAAAAATCAAGATCAGATGAAGATAACTCAGAGTTTCTGAAAACTCCCAGACAGTGGAGAAGCAAATCTCTACTCTTCACTTCAGCTCTGTCTCTAAACCAGAATGGATCACTGTGTTTACTTAATACTGCATCTTATTGTCTTTGGTGATGGTTTGATGGTTTTAAAATCACTAAAAAAAAAAAAAAAGAAAAAAAGCAAAGATTTTTAATGCACAGTAAGGCCAGCAACTAGCCCTGGAAGAGTATGTAACACATGACATTTCCCAGCTATGGTAATGTTATGCTTCATCATGTTAAGGTTTGTATTCTATTACTTATCATCTCTAATGTAGCTGTCGAGATCATCACTATTGATATGAACAACAATGCTTTTCTAAAGCATGCTAGGCTCTTGAAATGACATCAAAGTTGTTCACAGGCACTAAATTGCACTGGTGAACTACATGTTGTAGTTTCAAATTCTCATATTTTGGCCTTTCCAGCAAGCAAGTAGGAGAAGTCAATTCACTGATCTGTATATTGTCATGTTCCATCTTTACCTACCCTTTAGTAAGAAAACCCTAGCATTTTATCATGACATGGAAGTCTTTCCATATGCCTCATCACCTCCACTGTCAATCTCTGTAGTCCATTCAGTTTTAAGCCTACCTGTTTTGAAATGCATAGATGGGAACTGACTGTGACTTTCTGTCCATTTTGGGATGCAGGGAGATGGGGCTCTAGACTAGCAGGAAGGCAGTCTTGGGTGACCTAGATTTCTGTAAGAAATCCCAGCTCCATCTGAGTAATACCAGCATTGCCATTGACTTCAAAAGGGCCAGGATAGTGGCCCCTGTGCCTTCATTTTTGTGCTGAAAAAATGGGATATTATTGTACTTGCCATTGTTTCTGAAGTGGGTTTAGATGCATATAAAAATTACATTATTAAATAAAAATTACTTATAATTATTACTGTATTTTCCATATTTTTTCCATCACACTATTTTGTTTGCTTCTTTGATGGCCCCAAGGCACAGAGCAGATGTTTTCACTGCGCTGTCCTCAATGACTTTTAAATTACTTCATCATTGAAGAGTGGCAACAGTGCCAGTCTTTCTGGTAACATTCAATCTCATCATCCCTCATATGCTTATAAAAAGACAATTTTGGGGCCAAATATATACAGCATTGGAACCACCATCTCCAGATATCCCAGGTAAACAGCAAGAGGGAGATGGAGAGTTAAAGAGAGAAAAAACAAAACAAAGAGTAAGAGAACACAAGATGGAAAGGGGAAGAGAGAAAGAGAGAGAGAGAGAGAGAGAGAAAGAGAGAGAAAGAGAGGAAGAGAGGAAGAGAGGAAGAAAGAACGAAAGAACGAAAGAACAAAAGAAAGAGCAATTGAGAAGCATTATAGTTTGGATTTTCCTCAACTATTGATGGCCTGAAACTCAAATATTAATTTAGCTTGACTCTTGAATCTGTTTTGCCTTAGAAATAATGGGGGACCACTTTATTAGTAAAAGGAAAAAACATTCCTCAAATGTTTGACAATGGAGCATTACTGAAAACTTCTGATTCCCCCAACAGAAAACCTATTTAAAAAAAGACAAGTCATTAATCAGTAACAGCTGCTCCCAGCACCTGTTATTTATTCCTGTCATTAACACTTCCTTTAGCATTTCTGACAGAAATGGGTATCTTTTCTATCTGATAGAAAAGTGCTCTTTGGAACATCACCAGAACTGGGTGACTATATTTGCTCTACAATGTGTGTTTACAGCTTACCCCACTTTTCTTTTTCACTTCTGGGTTCTTCATCCTAAATGTAGGTTTAAAAAGCACTGAACATCCCATATCTTTTGCTGAATACTTGTGAGGCCTCTAATTTTCTGGTTAATTGGTCGCAGGAGCAGGGGCACACAGTGACCGTGGCGTGCGTACAGGTGCCAAAGGATTCCCAACCACCACAGCCCCCCTATACCTAATTCTGACTGAGGCAAATGGAAACTCAGAGGGCTTACAAGCTGCGATTTCAGTCCTACAGGCGTTGTAATGTTTCTGTGTCACTTCCGTCTTCTGTTGGAGCCTCCACCTCCCTGCTCAGACCAAGCCCAGCCAGGGTCCCTCATGGAGCTGGCAAGGAGGTTCCTCACCCACCTTCCCCCCGCCACCGGCCGGAGGAGAGGGGTTCCCCAGGCAAAGTGATGCCCAGCCTTCCCTCTTCCTGCAACAGCCCCTGGCTGCCTCTCGCCCCTTCCCGTCCCCGTGCAGGAGGCACCCAAACCTATTCTCGCGTAGCAGGAGAAAACAGAGGAGATCAAACAGCATCAAGCACTGTTTAGAGGCACCTTTCCTTTATATGCATTACCTGTAGGCTTCCAGTGCCCAGGCTTGCTGCGGGAAGTCCTGCTTTCCATGATCACCCAAAACCCTCCTGTGCTCTTGCAGAAGTGAGCTCTGGAAGTCCAACTGGCTCTGGCAATCCTGGTTTGAAAACCTTATGGCAAACACTAATATATGATATAAAAGACACGTAGATGTGGCACTTAGGGACACGGTTTAGTGGTGGATTTGGCAGTGTTAGGTTAACGGTTGGACTTGATGGTCTTAAGGGTCTTTTCCAACCTAAATGATTCTTTATTTCTGCACATAGTTAAACACAGCAGCAGCAGTGAAGAAATGCAAGCATAGCTGTAATATTGCTGCTCTTTGTTTCGTTTGTCTTTTTCCAGCTCTCTCTTTGCTTAATAAATATCTGTCAAATCTGTTTCAGGCTTATTCACAGTTTAAACATTGAGATTTGTAGTGGTTTCCTACCACTGTTAGATAATGTTTTTCATCTGAAAGCCACTGTTTTCATTTAGGACTGTTGAAGTTGTGGCAACATTTCTGTTAGTCTTGGGGTTTATAACGTTGTTTTAGTAAAAAGCATGCATGGGTTTGGATTTAGGAGAACATTGTTTCTTTAATACAGATAGATAAAGAAAGCAGTGTATTGTATTTATCAAAAGGAAATGTCAGCAGAACTTTATAGTCTGGTAATTAGATAACACAGATAAGTCTGCTGAGTTTGTGTGCTCACAACTGCCATTCCAGATAACACTTCCTGAAGGCAATTACAAGAACTTACACAACATCATACACTTTTCACGGTTCCTTTCTTTAAACTGATACAGAAAGAAAGAAGGAAAATTAAGATACAGGCTACAACAAGCACGATACGTAGTCGTTCCACGTTAGTTTTTTGCTCTGAACAATCCCGCTCGCTTTGAGTGAGAGCGCCGGGCATCTGACTTTTCCAAAGACGGCCGCAATCGCGGCAGCAGCAGCAGCAGCTGTGCCAAACCGTCACCACTGCGGGGCAATGGAGAATTCCACGGGCCCTTTGATTCAAACCAAGGTAAAACCAGACCGAAGCAAGGGGCTTACATTTTTCAGACAGGTGGCCTTTGTAAACACCCGCATTTGCCTATACGGAAAACCTCGTGAAGGAAAATCTCTTCATGCCTTGAAAAGGAAAGCACACAAGTAACAGCCAAATTATCCTGGATGCGAAACTTGGATCCAAGTGTTGGAGGCCTGATTCTCCTCCATACAATTTTTCTTTTAAATGTAGATGAGGTATTTTACTCCATGCCTGTTGAAAATGTTCTGAAGATGTTTAGTTTATTTATATTAATGGTAATGTATTAGCCTTTTATGCTAGGACTTCATGTCTCACGCTTTGTGCCTCATGTAATTAGTTGTTCTTGAGGATACAGGTTTTTCCTTGTGCAAGTTACTATTAAAACTATTTTCTGACATATGGCCAAATCCTGTAGTTTGGTTGTGTCAAATACAACCTTCCTCAGGCTGCTAAAGTACTAGTTAGGGCCAGAAAATGGTATGAGAGGGAGGACTTATCTTTGAAGATGTAAAGATAAGATCTACAACTTTTTAATGAGAGAAAACTCCTGGATCAATTCTAATTTTGGATATTTAAAAAAAAAAAAAAAAAAGAAAAAAAAAAAAGAAAAGAAAAGAAAGGCAAAAGAGAGGAAGTTTTCAGTTTTCAGTCTGCCGGAAAGCACTTATTTGTAATTTTGCTATCTTGCTTCATGAAGAAAGTGAAACTCATCAGAGCTTTTCAAGAGGGTATTTCAGTTTACCAGCTGAAAAACAGTTTCCCCACTGAAAATCTCCTTCATAAAAATATTGACTTTGAAGTGCTATGGGAAAGCATAATTTTCTGCTAAGTAAAAATTGGGATTAGAAATGATCATCAACTGCCTCCCAGCATGAACATCCTGGCAGTGGTGGGAGCTGGGTGCAGAAATGGTTCTGCAGCATGTGTCCTCCCGGCACTAAGGGCTGGTCACAGTTGTCCATCTGCTCTGTCCTTTCCCACAGAAAGTGCTGTCCTCGCAAAGTTCCAGTTTCATGTTACAAAAGAGAACACGGGACTCCTCCCGGTCCCGATCCTTTCTCCTGCTCAGCCTTCAGCACCCTGAGAAATTACCGCGTGGAGACAGATGCAGTAACTAGCAGTCCTGAACCCATGCAGCTGTAAGCACTCAAGCCTTGCCTGAACCGCCATGTATTTTCTGAATTATACTTGCATCTTCATGGCCACACAGCCATGCTCTGGAGCACACAGTGGTAAGAGGTTGCTTTTACTAGCATGGTTTAGATAAATAAACCAGGGAAGGGAAGGTTTCTAATGTACGTGACCTTTCTTTCAATGTAGCTGCATCCACACTGGCCATTCAGCTGGTATGGGTTTATACCATGAAAAAAATCACCCTGGTCATATGTAGCCTATGCATACAGCAGGCTTTAAAGTAAGCGAGGCCAGTTTATATAGTTGCCACTAGCAGGTGACATGAGTCTGCACTGACCCTCACAGTTACCCCTACAGCTGACACGCAGCCTGCCTTGTCTATGCCAAGGAATAAGGCATTCCTGAACACGACACTAAGATGCGCTGGATACGTCTGTGCTGGGAAATTAAGCAGCCCCGGTCTCTGGAGCACAACCATCTGTATCGTTGCACTGCTACTGTGGTCCCTGTGATGCTTTTGCCCTCGCAGTTAGCAGTGTCCCAGGCTGTTCCCAGGCACAGAGCAGGAGCCGTCCCCCAGAGGCGGTGTGGATGTAAGCAGTCGGTTTGGGAGAGTAAGGCAGCTTAACACTACGGGCGCAGACCTCTCCATACCGACTGGCTGCAGGGCCAGAGAGCAGCCCCAGCAGCGTTGAATTCATTGGTGCAGGAGATGAGGCCTCAGCAGCAGGAGAAAGACCAAGGATGTTTCTTGCTAAGAAAAAAAAGCCACCCTGCCACGAGGATGCTGCGACCTCCAGACCCATGTCCCCTGCCTCCCTGCCCTGCTTGCCAGGCAGCAGCCCCCGAGTCTGTCCTCCACCTCTGCCTCACTGCTGGCAGCAGGATCAACCATCGTGTTTTCACAACACAAGGCTCCGTGTTTCATCTGAAAACGTGCCCTCTAATGCACATCTGGTCTTTTCCAGCCAGGCTCTGGATTTCTTTGACTTGCATAGTATGTAGCAGAGACGCAAGCAGAAAGCCATGTCTTACCAGCCAGGTGAAAAAAGTGGCTCCCGAAGAGGGAAGGGAACAGAGAGTCTCCCTGTTCGTCTAACACAAGTAGATCTCAGGCATCATCAGAGATCACTACTTAATTTGGGATTTGGCCAAGGAGAAGTAGTTCTCAGGTCATTTTCTTTGAAATATATGACTGTGGATGTTAGGCCATAACAATAGGGAGGTTTCCCAGGGCCTGAATTCAGCAGAGAATTCCCATCCATATCATTTCTACAGCTTTCCTCCTTGCCTTCCATCGTCCCAAGCCAAGTTCAATCTCTATCTCTACCTACAAAATAGTTTTGCTGGAAGAGAGTCTGCTACAGCAGAAAGCCAGCTTGAATGTAGGTGCTGATCTGTGAGAGGAGGCTGATGGCACTGTGGCCCCTTATGTTAACACCACCGTGTGTGGCATCCTTTCTGGGCCACGGGCACACAGCTACATCGCATCCCCCCTGCACACCCTGCGCACACACTTACACCACCGCAGTTGTATCCCTTCCCCCACCAGTTTATCTCCTTGCTGCCAGTCCAGGGTTTACGTATCCTCTCTGAGATGATGGATGTTTCAATTGTGATAGGGGTCTTTATTCCATGCAAGCATCTCAAAGCGCTTTACAAAAATAGCTCACCACCTCGCAGACAAGCAATCTGACATGCAGAGATAGGAAATAGCCTTACTTGCCTTGGAGGGTATTTTAACATTCCCCACCACCGTAGTATCCTCTCACAAGCACAAATGACCTTCTCCCTCTTAGCACAACCCCATTTTCCTCAGGTCTTGGAAAGATTAAGTGACACGGGTCCAAGGTTGCGCAGGAAGTCTGGAGGGAGCACTGGAAATAGAAGGGGGCCCTCCTGAGTGCCTCCGCAGCGCCTTGACCACGAGACCATCCTTCCTCTCCCAAGGTTATGCATCAGGTCTGCGGTGGAGCCAGGAATAGTACCCATGTTTCCTGACGCCCAAGCCGTCCTCCCGCACTGTGTACAAAGTAAGAACAAATATCAATTTAAAGCAATTTATGAAACCGTGTCTTGCAATTAAACCTAAGACATGCTGGCTGAACCCAAAGCTTCCTACGTTTTGAAATCTGTGAGGCACCTTGTTTAAAAAGTCGCCTTCCACAAACAGGGCAGCTAACACCTCCCTGCAGCTAACCCTCCCCGCTGTCTCAGTGCTGCCACACTCCCACCATGTCCTGTCCATGCCCACCCTGCAAAATACTTTGTCGCTTGCTGCAGAGAAAAAGAGGTTCACAGCCAGAGGCATGGGCTGAGGGGTGCTCTCTCCGGCCACCCTGTTGAGACCTGGCACTGAGTAAGGTCAAACCCTCCCTGGCTGCTGCAGGGTGGAGAGGAGGAGATGAGGAGATGTTGCAGGTCGAGGTGGGGGCATGAAGGGACGGTGCTGCAGCAACGGCCTGAGGAGGGCCCCCGGGCCCCCATGGTCCTGGCACAGCGCGCAGGGGGATAAGCCGCCTGGGGAGCGGACTCGGCTAGACCAGCCATGGGCTTCCATGTCCCCTCCCACGGGGACGCACGCTGCATCCGTACGTGCAGCTTCGCCGGAGAGAGCCGGAGATGTGCTGTGTCAGGAGGGGCACGGTGCCACGTGTCCCTGCAGCTTGTTGGAGCCTTTCCATTAATTTTAATGGGCTTTGGATCAGGCCCTGAATTCTCAGCTGTCCTGGCTAAACGGCCTCCCCGGGCAGGCTCTCCTCTCGTTTTAGACTGAGGCGGCCTTTCGTACACCCTGCTGACAGGGAGGTTCCTGCCGCTTTTTGGCAGCAGAGCTCCCACCCCGGGGTGAGCGCTGCCCTGCCAGGGCCGGGCCAGGCCGGCACCATTGCTGGCCCTTGCCCACAGTGCGCACCACCTGCACTCACGGCTCGGCACCTGCGCGTGCCGCCTGCTCTGTCTCCAGCAAACACACGCACAACCTTCACCCCCTGCCCAGATCATCCTTTTTTTTTTTTTTTTTTCCACAGAAAAGCCCAGGTACTAAAGGTGAGGAATGTGGATCCAGTGCTCCATACTGCATGCCTCAACCTGCTGTGGTCACCGAGAGCCCCTGTATACATACACACTCAGGTTTGGGGGACTCAGCAATTCTGTACAAGAAATAAATCCTGCATGTGGCAGTAGCCCCAACCCTGCTCAAGACAGAAATGGAAGAAGCCGTTGGGCTCATCTGCAAAGGCATCATTTCAGAAGGTCCTTCAGAAGGGCAAGACCATGCCCTTCTCTTTGCCAACAGTATGTTTTCCTTCGCTCACCAAGCTCAGCACTTCTGGTAGTTAGCACACTTGGACAACCAAAGCTGTTTTATATTTAAGTGAAGTTAGGTAGATGCTGATGCTGTGCCTCTTTACAAGAGCCAAATGCTTTTCCAGACCTTTACCTGACACCATATTAAAGTAGTACTTGTTGTAACACTAAAGACCTGATGTTATAGAGGCACTCAACCACCAATGACCTTCCATTCGTAATTGCTGTTTCTACAGAAGCAGCATTAAGAGTGCCCAGCTAAGACCATGGTACTGCCCAAGCAAAATGCAGTAGTACATTGTAAGAGACAAGCCTGCTCCAAAAAGCTTGGAAAAAAGAGGAAACAGATAGAAATAAAGTGATTTGACCAAGGTTGAAGAGCAAGTTGGCAACAGAGATGGCAATAAAACCTAACAAAGCTGACTTGTTTGTCCAGTCTGTGAGATTATGTTGCTCTGAACACCTGCTGCCATACACACCGTCGTGCCTCATTTAATATGTGATGCATTGACTGGTTATTGGCAGGTTGTTATGTTACTGCTCAGATTGAAAATGCTGTTCAGACCATCACCGACAGGCTGGTTTTTAATACATCACTCTCCTCATGAAAACTTTCCCTAAAAAGACACTTTGGGATAAATGAAGACGATTACCCTGTCAAGTCACTTCATGAGAAGTGAGTCAGTAGATCTTGTCTAAGGTTTGGCTTAGCAAGGAGGCCTTATAGATGGACAAGCCCCTGCAGGCGGTGTGATTTTTCCATTGACCTCACACTGAGCTACAGTTCCAGTGGTTCACGTACTTAGGTACACTAAAACAAGGGGAGCACATATATACTTCAGTTATAGATCACCAGCTGCAACAATTGCTTGATTATAACTGCTAACCCATTCTTTGCATTTAGGATAGCATCCCCCTCCCCTGAAGGGAACAGGAACAGAGTATTTTCATCAGCTCCCAAAAGATGCAGGGGGTGGCCCACAACAATTGGAGTGGGTTCAAAAAATAAATTAGTTCCTAGATTTTCCTTTTCTTCCTGAAGTGGAAGAACACTTTGCCCGTTTCTGTTTTAACATGCAGCACAACCTGAAAGAGAGCTGGTTAGGGCAAACTAAATTGGAGAAATTGCCTGAGTGTTTGGGGCCAAGCCAAGGGATGGGATCACACCCTGCCCCAGTATGAAGGCAGCAGGCACCAGGGGCAAAGTTGAAACCAAAGATGCAACAAATACTTTAGACAGGTATCATAGCCAGAAGAGTTGTGGCCACCAGTTGATTCAGTGTCACCCTTTCCTGGGGAGGGGCGTGCCAACCCACCCCAAGCAGGTGTGACTGAGGGAGCTCACATCCCATGGGTGTGCATCAAGAGCCTGAGCCGAGGGGGCTGCGCCTGCATGCCCTGGGTGTCCCAAACTGCCCGGGGCTCCAGGCAACTATTTGAGGTTGTGAGAAATGAAGAGCTGAGTCACCACGAGCCCCGTGTCCGGATTGCGATGGAGCGCACTCCCGTTGCTCTTCCTCGGGAAATGGTGCCGAATGTGTTTATATATACACAGCCCAACATGACTGAGCAAACATTACTCAAGGTTTTGACAGACATTTGCCTTTGGGGTAAGAGTGAGCACAACCACTACCATGGGGTCAACAGTTCAGAAAGTTAGGAGGGAAAAGAGGGGGGATCTACACAGAACAAATTGTTCCCCACTCTTTCTGATAGGTCTCGGTCCTACCCCATCCACCCCTGAGTCCACAGAAGCCTGTCAGATGCCTGGGAGCAAAGTTCAGTCAGTTTATCATCGGTTATGAAATAAACATAGCACTCTGATTATCATTAATAATATTTATTTTGGAAAAATATTTTAAAAATGAATTTCTTCATTAACAAAATGGTAAAAAAAACCTCAAATAACATTTGCACAATATTCCATAAATACATTTATATACAAAAAAATATAGTCACATAGACCCGAAGTGCCTTTGTACATATTTACCAAAAAATTTAAATTATAAAAAAATGAACATCACAAAATACTCAAGCTTTACAATTATCATGAAAATATTTTTACAGATTCAAAAAAATAACACACTTTTTCTCACCTAGTAAAAACACATTTTAGTATCAAAAAAGACAATAAAGGCAGTGTCTGTGTCTCTAATTCAAGAAAAGACTGGCTCATAAGAATCCAAAATATACACTTCAGGCAGTGCATGCTTCTTATGTAGTACTTAAGTCCATTCATTTAAATATATATAGAAAAGCAACTGACCATAGTGCAATGATAAAATTTGTAAAAGGCAGTGCAACAGTAATCCTTGAACACAGACCCTTGCCTGGTGTCCATCTTGTTTCTTTATTTTGCAGTCACTTTGCTAACTTCAGTAGAGAACCAGCTCAAGCCTGAATTTAGTTTCTCAGCAGCAGTCAGTGAAGGAATCTATCTCCCATTCCTCTTTCAGCAGCATTCATCGGGGCACGTCTCCTCTGAAATTGTTCTGAACAACCACCTTGCCGTATCGCCTCTGGTTTACACCTGGTGAGAGAAAACATGAGCAGAGATCAGGAGAGGTTAATGGAAAGTAAGAAGAGGGCTGTAAGGCTGCGGAGGGTCAGGACTGTCGTTACGCCAGGCAGGAACAGACTCTGCATGAAGCACACTAAGGGGTACGTCAGCAGACCACAACCACGCGGTCATTGTACCCCTGTCTGCAAAAGCCGTCGTACCCGTAACATCCACAGCAGCAAGCCACTCAGCTTGCCTTCACAACATCCACAGCACGACAAACGAGCTGGCTGGATTTCAACAGGTACAAATCGCTGCGGCACCACGGAAAACAGTTTAGCTGCCCTTGACGTCGGTTAGATGAGGGTTGCGCACCGACACCTTTCTCTACTGCTCCAGCTGCCAGGCAGTATACTAACCTCAGTTGCTATGATGCACTCATCTTTCTCTTCTGATATGACATACACCGACTGGTACTTTGTGTCCTTTGAAGTGGAATATACTGAATCTGGTCGTTTTCTTTCAGAAGTATCACTATTGAAGACAAAAAGAGACAACACAGGTCAGACGACTGTTGCTTAATGCTACCTGTGAGACACACACACCCCCTTCAGAGTCAAGCTGCCCCCCACGCTCAGATGTGAGAGATACCTCTTTAGCTGTACTGCACTTTTCTCCTCTGCCTCTGAATCATACGTTTCACACTTGGCTTCGCATTTGCTGTGCTCCTCTTTAACAGAGTCCTCATTCTTGAGTTCATGCACCAAATTGTAATCCACTGATGGGTATCTGACTTTGTAGCCATTTTTATCGGAGTTATCGCTGTGAAAGTCTATTTTCTTATTCGTGTTTTTAATCTGAGTGGCACCAATGACACTTATGGAAATGTCCTTCTCACGCTGGCAGTTCGCCAGGTTGTTCATGGTCTCAGTCTCGCTTCTGCAGGCATCAGGCTGGTGGTGCCTCTTCTGCACTCTGAGCCTGACACAGACGACCACAGCAGCACACACCAGCAGCAGCATGAGGACCAGAATAATCCCAGCGCAGACGGCGATCCAGGGGAACTGGGCGTTCTGGCCTTCCGTGTACTTCTCCGTGAAGTCGACAATGACTGGTCCCTGAGGTGGCTCGGGGAGCAAAAATTGGCAGTTGAGCCCGCCGTACCCCCGGGCGCACTCACAGACATAGCGGTTGTTTCTTTCGTGGCAGGTGGCCCCGTTGTGGCAGGGGTTGTGTTCGCATCTGCTCACCGGGGTGCTGCAGTTCTTCCCGTTGTATCCCGGGGGGCAGGTGCAGGAATAGTCATTGATGCCATCCTGGCAGGTTCCTCCGTTGACGCAGGGAAAGGAGGCGCAGTCGTCCACGTTATCATCACAGTGTCTCCCAGTGAAGCCAGCCTGGCACTGGCATATGTAGGAGTTCCCCAGATCGACACACTGGGCTCCTGCAAGACATCAAGGGGGACAAGCGCTGAGTGGTGGGCAGCCAGACCCGACAGCTTCCCACCTGCTGCTCTCGGGGCAACCGTCACAACCCGCTGCTGAGAAAAGCTTTCTTTTTGAGAGGTTAGCTCAACCTTTGCCAAGTCTGATCCATCATAAAAAGTACGGGGGTTTTTTAAGGAAGATATTTGTTAATCAAGTCTATCTTTCATTCTCCATCCTACTCCCTTTTTAACATTTCACTCAGCTTGGACAACAAAGCTAGCCCAGATCAGGTTAAGAACATTACAGATCAGGTTATCTCACGTTACAGATTTTTTTTGGCAATGAATGAGGAGGACTGCAGTAAAGAAAGTCTTCACTAGTTTAATCGAAACAGGAAGATTACTGTTACCAGATTACAAGCAATAATATTTAGCACTTGTATGGCATTTTGCATGCAGATACCTCAGAGAGTCTTTGTAAAATATTTGCAAGTATAATCCTCCACATTTTAATGCATGAAGCTTCAGGCCATGTTACCTGGCCACAATCACCCCTTGAGAAAATGGGATCTGCAGCAGTGGCCCAAACCACACCGTTACTTTTTAAGTACAGTTCCTCCACCAAGTCAACTATTGACTTGATGTGGACCATGACTGATCATTGGGCCTTGTTATAAACTCCAGACCAGAAGCCAAAGTAACTGGATGGTCTCCTTTTAGAAGGTCAATGTAGCATGTTTGGCCTTACCATTTGCACAAGGGCTGGAGCTGCAGTAATCAATTTTCTTTTCACAGTTGAACCCAGAATAACCCAGTGGGCAGCGGCAGCTGTATCCCCCATCAGGGTTGTCAGTGCATCGCCCACCATTGAAGCATGGTCCGTCAGCACAAGTCATCGCGCTCAGCTCACAGTTTTTACCATAGAAGCCTGGGGGGCATGTACAGGAATAGCTGTTCTCGAGATCCTGGAGGGAAGAAATGAGAAATGGTCAAAATATTTACCTGAAGTTGCTTTGAAATCCAAAAAGGGACTTTGAAAATCAGTAAAACTGACATTAACTCCTCCCTTGGGGTTTCAGGTGGCACAAGCAACTCAAACTTACAGTGCAGCTTCCACCATTCTTGCAAGGGTTGGCGTCGCATTCATTGATTTCGATCTCACAGTTGGAGCCTGTGTACCCAGGTCGGCAAGAACAAGTGTAGCTACCCTGTCCAGTGTTGGTGCACGTGGCACCATTCTTGCAGGGCTTGTGGTGGGTGCAGTAGTTCAGGTCTGCAAAAGATTTTTTATTTTTTTTTTTAAAAGAGGGCAATCAAGATACTTGCTGCTTTGCAAGGTCAGCACAGGGTGGGTGAGCTGGAAATAGCTGCTTGCTTTCTGCGTTTTAAAACAGACACTCAGGCAAGGGCTGAGAACTCACCCTGGTTGCAGAAAAGGCCACCCCAGCCTTCCTGGCAGTTGCACTGCCACGGCTGCTGACAGGTACCATGAAGGCAGCCTGGGTATCGGATGCACTCATCGCAATATCGCCCCTGCCAACCCACTCTGCATCTGAAAAAAAAACCCCAACAACAAAGTCTCGTCAGATTTAGATTTCTCACAGTTGGAAACCCTATCGCAAACTCTGCAAACACATTGATGCCAAGGATCAAGTTTCCTAAAAGCCCTCAGTGATCCTTCATGTGAGAAAGTTCCCGAGTCCAATGTAGCATCAGCTTTCATCGGTCCCAGCTATTTCTTCCACTTCCTTAGACAGAGCCATGGTTCCAGGTAGTTAATTTGTTTACTCTAATAACAAACAGCTAAACCTTACACACAGCACTGTAAACTCATTAGGTTAATATTAATGGCACTGATGTTTGACTTGTAGATTAATACTTTGATCTGGCATCACCTGGATTTCTCAAATTACCATCTAATATGAAGAAAGGCATTTAAACCAGCCCTTCAAATGACCGATGGCTTACTTAACAGCAGAGCATCAACGTTAAAGACAAAGAAGGGAGCAGGAGGGGAGCGGAAAACTTACTTGCATTCCCCAGGTTTGTCGCAAAAGCCGTGTTGCTCATCGCATCCAGGCAAACAAATCGCTGTAAACAAACCAAGCAGGGAGAGACATCAGCAGCGGGGCCAAACACCTCCCTTTTACACGTCCGGTCCTGAAAGCACCTTGCGGATGGGGAGCGAGCCCCTTTTACTAGTTCGGGGTGGTTAAGCGCAGCTGAGTTAATCTCTGGAGTCTGCAGGAGTATTGATCTCGCCCCGTAACTGGGCACTTTACTTATCGCCGGGGATGAGCATTCTTCTTAATACAGTTGCACACAGACAAAAGCGGCCTCACAATTGCTCCCTTCCCCACAGCCCCTCACCCCCCNGCCAGCAGGAGGGAGGATGAGGGAAGGGAAAAAAGAGACTTCTGCTCATTACTTCGCCTGGTTATGGAACTCATTAAGCAGGCACTGCAAAGTTTTAATTCAACAAAGCCAGCCGGAGACAATGGCATGCGA
>VXBL01007148.1:1498181-1522363 GCA_013400195.1 Aramus guarauna
GGCTCCGGGCGCATGCGCAGCCCCACCCCTGTGGGAAGCGGAAGAGCAGGCTCGGGTCAGTGCCGGGGTGCCTTTAGGAGGGGGGGGGCGGCCGTTTAACGGGGGGGGGTGGGGGTTCCATGGTGCCGGGGGCCACTGCAGCCCCGCTTCTTGCTCGCGGCGTGGCCCGGGTGCCGCTCGGTCTCCCGAAGGAGGGGCTCGTCCCTGCCGGGGCTGGACGCAGCGGCCCTCGCACCTGGGCGGGTGCAGGCCTGGGCCCTCCCGTCAGCTGCGGGCAGGTACTGCCGGCCCTGCCCCTGCCTGCGGCCTCTGGGACAGGCCCCGGCCCTTCAGGGGAGAGGGTGGCTGGAGGCCCGTCTGTGCGCTGCCGCACGTCAGAAGTGAAGGAGTTTGCCCCTCTGTGGGGCAAGGCCAGAGGGCTCTCGTGAGGGCTGGGGCGGTTGTTGTGGGCGTTTCTTCTAGCAACACTTTGCAACGCTGTGTGTTACTGTGGGCATAATAAAATTTGTATTGTGGTAGTTGTTTGCTGACAAGATGAAGTTCAGTTGTATCATCAGCTGTTGTAGGGGTTATCTCTCAATTTTTATGTCTGTATAAAATGGGGGGGGGATAGTTTTGATTATTTAAGTTTGTGGGGAAAACTTTTCCCCTGTGGATTCATGCACTTGATAAGTAGTACAGTTGAGATACTGTGGTAACCTGAGATCTCTATTTCACACAAGTGACTTTAGAAATAAGCATCCAGCCTCAAACTGTTCATGCGTTGCACAGAATGCACATGTTTTCCACTCTTGGGAAACAGCATTGCAACATAAAACATTTTAGTCCTGATTCTGCCAGCTTTATTGGGGTGCCTCTGATGAAAGTATTTCTCATGTCGGGAGATTTTACTTGTTATCTTTTCTGCTACTGTGATGGATTAGAGGGTAATTTCCTTAACATGACTGTTACTGTTTAGTAGTGAAACAGGAGGGTTGACGTAATATAAACTACTTTCTATTATGGTTTCAATGAATGTGTTTGATGCTAATATTAAAATGCTAGTAGTGGCCAAGGTGCTTGCTTATATGTTTGGGTATGAACTTGCAATTGATTAAGCTAAACTAGTACTGGTGGTGGAAGTTTTTCTGATAATCTGTCTCAGACTTTCTTAAATTGTTAGGCAAGAGGAGTGCTTCAAATGCAGATGTGAGAAGGTACGAAAATGTTTCTTTCCATTTATTACCATACAGTATAGCTGGTAAGTTGCTTACAACACTTCTTGCTCTAGGTGTGTAGTCACTATGGACAGAATCTGTACTGAATCCTAACTAAAACTTGCTTGGACACAGTGCAGTGTTGCAGAAGTAAGACCTGCCCACGGCATACTGCATCTGTGACCTCAGATCATTTAGTGTTAGTGATTGAAAGAAGACAACCTTCACACCCATTGCTAGGTCTCCATGGAAAGTAATAAAACCCAATAACCCACCAGCGCTCAGACTGTTTGGAATTAGAGGTGCACCTTTCTTGGAAAAGCAAATGGCTGCACCCAGGTAGCACTGAAAGTAGCATCATAGAGAGAACAGTGCCCTAGCTTGTGTCTGTGTGCAGTAGTGAAGCAGCTTCATACACATTTATTTCTGATTTTATAACAATGAGGTCATTGTATGCTCTCAGCTTTATTTCATATGTATTTCATATTGCATTATGTAAGGAACAATTTTTTTTATGATGAGGGTGGTGAAACACAGGAACAGGCTGCCCAGAGAGGTGGTAGATGCCCCATCCCTGGAAACATTCAAGGTCAAGCTGGACAGGGCTCTGAGCAACCTGATCTAGTTGAAGATGTCCCTGCTCATGGCAGGTGGGTTGGATTAGATGACCTTTAGAGGTCCTTTCCAACCCAAACTATTCTATAATTCTATGATTAAAGAGGATGGTATTCAAAAACCTTACCTGGAGGGTATTAGATATTTAAATTCCGAAGACTCAAGAGTACCTTTAAAAGTTGTCCATTCAAAATACTTTTGTGAATTAAACTTCCTTTTTTTCTTTGGTATACCATAAGCATGTGTATTGTAATGTAACACTCCTGAGACAGTTTGTAATTGAAATGTCAGAAATCAGCAGTGTGAAAAACAGGAAAAAATATACATGTTTAATTAAAACATAGTGAATTTCTTCACTGTTTAACTGAGAAGGGATTTGACTTTTGAGTAAAATCAAAATGAAAACAAAACAGATTTTCTGTGAATAAAGAAAACAAAGCTCAATGGACCTTGTTACCTCCAGTTTTCATTGGAAAGTCATTTAAAATAAAATGGTGCTGTGGTAGAGGAAATTGATGCTCTAGTAGAGGAAAGAGCACATCTGTCATAGAGGTTGTGCCAAATGTCTTTGCATTGAGATTTCTAGAAATAAAAATGGAGGTAATCAACAGTTTTAGTTTTATCCCACAGCTTTATCTCTACAGAACGTGTCAGTTGGATCATTTGGCATGGTATTAAGTTCTGCCACAGAATTCAGAGACTCTCTTCGATCTTTTGGTATCTCCTAAACTGAAAATAGGCTTATTCCATTTTAATTATTTTATGTCTAGCTAATGCTTCCATCTGTGTCTTCTGAAATAGATTGGTTCAAAATTGCTGTGCATGTCAGAAATCCCATTTAATATATTAACTTCACTATTAATGATAGATTTGTAATTTCACAAAATACAGGTAAACCTCCAGTTCTTTAAATAGGTTTTGAAAATTATGTCTTCAAATCACAGGTTGGTAAAATGGATTGAATTTCTGATTCAAAGCAGAACTGATACTACCAAAACCATTGTAGAAGTAGAGGTATTGCAACTAGTGCCATATCAATGGACCACTGTCTATAAACTCAGGTGGTAACTGAGCCAAGTTACCATCTTGGTACAGTCGAGGTACAAGACTGATTTCCAAAGTTATTCACTGACTTCAGTTAAAGAGATACAAATATTTTTAGTGGAAAAATCAAACCATTAATTCCTATGTTGTACACTGTTATAAAATTTTAATTACACCTATACTTGTTTTTCTAGCAATGCATACTTTTCTATATTTTACGCTATCAATCTGAAATTTTTAAAGTCATATTTATGAAAACCTTTTGATATTTACAGTTTTCACTGATATAAAAAGCAGAAGTGGAAGGCTTAGTGAATGGACGCTTACGTCCAGTTAATTGATGGGGAGAAAACTGGTTCAAACTGTTTAAAGGCCAGAACAACACAACAAGTTATCAGCAAAAGTAGAAAAATAACAGTTCAGTTTCCAAGCTGCTTTTTTTTTTTTTTGATTGTAGAATTTCATTACGTTCCTCAGTATTGCATTTTAGAATCTTGTTTTTATTTCTTTCAGATTGCTGTGAGTTTCAGAGATCAGCCATGGGCATTAAAGGTTTGCAGGGATTTGTGGCAAGAGTTTGCCCTGATGCATGCAGAATGGTAGATCTCAGAGAAATGGCAGAAAAACATCGCATCGATCATCCTGATTTCCCACCTGTTATCGTAGTAGATGCCATGAGTTGTGTTAGATACTGGTACACACCAGAATCCTGGGTGTGCGGTGGCCAGTGGCGAGAGTACCTTGCCATTTTAGAGGATTTTATTAAAGCTTTTATGGCAGCTGGCATCAAGCTGGTGTTTTACTTTGACGGAGTGGTAGAAGAGAAAAAGAGAGATGAGTGGATCAAACGGAGGTTGCAGAATAACAAGGAAATAGCTAGAATATTTCAGTTTATCAAGACTCACAGGAAACAACCAGGGAGAGGAATGTTCGTTGTTCCTTCAGCTTTGCCTACTTTTACACGTTTTGCCCTGAAGTCGCTTGGTCAAAAAACAGTATGCACATTGCAAGAGGCAGACTTTGAGGTGGCTGCATATGGTTTGCAACCGAACTGCATAGGAATTCTCGGGCAAGATAGTGATTACCTCATCTATAATACATGCCCCTACTTTTCCATTGAGAAGCTCCATTTGGATACGCTAGTGACTGTCATGTACTCTCGAGAAGATCTTTGCCGTGCCTTGGGCCTTAGTTCGACGCACCTCCCTCTCTTTGCTTGCTTGCTTGGCAATGATGTTGTTCCGGAGAGCTTGTTGGAAGGCTTTTGGCATAAATGTTTAGTCACCAGTCCCCACAAGAATAACAACTACAACAGAAGAACAAACATACTTTTAGCTGTAGCAAATTACATCTCTAAAGTTCCATGCTCGTACAGCAGCCTGAAAAACTTGGCAGAGATGCTACCGTTGGGATCAGACAAGACATTACTTTACAGAGGAGTGGAGTCCTATCTTTTGCCCGGGCAGCAGTCTCCATGGATTCCTCCCAACACAACAAATTGCCAAATGTTCTCCCATCAGCAGCAAACAACCATGTGTCAAGATAAGGAAATCTTTCAGGTACCTTGTGGTTTTAAGGTTTAATGGTCACTTTATTGCTGTGACTACTTAGTAGAAGTTGATAATGAGTACACCAGACCTATTGATGTAAATTTGCTTGAGGAAAATCTTTTGTCTGTACCGCCATGGTTAGGACTATTACATGCATCACAATGAGGGCAGATGCAGCACATCTAATTAAAAGTGGTTCCTCTCTTTCTGAAGCATCAGGCAGGTCAAATAATGGGAAGCAGCTCCTGTATAGCCCTATAGCTGGGCATAGAGACGTACTTCCCATGTATTGCACAATGTAATGGCTTGCTTTTTGCTTTGAGAACCCACAAGTCAGCTACAGCTGGTTAGTGGTCAGTTTGGCTGTACCTGGCACATGCAGTCAAGGTATCAAAGGCAGCTGTGCTAAGAATGCAGAAGTTGAAATTGCTCTTGTGGAGGAGATGAGGAAGCATCCTATAAATCTGTATTTTGTGATTTATTTTTTTTTATATCAGGTTAATTATCCTTCGGATTCATTGTCCCTGAAGGAACCAAAAGCACTTTGAGTGGCTTGTTAATCCTTTAAAGGCAGGGCTGCACTAGCAAGTTTCACTTGTGGCTTCCCACATGAGCAGAGATGTGCTGGTGTTGGGGTGAGAAATGGTACAGTCAAGTTGGGTCACTCTGAGAGACTGGATGTGTTAGCTAGAGTAGCCTAGCTAATAGAAAGCTGAGCTACCTTGCATCAGAATTTATACAATAGTAGTAAGTCTAGAGTATAATTCTGTAAATTCATGGCAATTAAGGTATTGAGATTTAATTTTAAAAAAAAAAAAAAAGTCCATACAAGGGTAGTGTATTTTAGACCCTATATTAGCCATCCGTTACTCCCTATTTTGTTAGGTACCTATAGATGTCAAATAGAGAGGGTTGGGGATTTTTGTCTGTCTCTTACTTATCTTGAGCATTTTCTTGAGAAATATTTTTTCTATTTCCTCATATTACTCTAGAGTAATCCTATAATTTACATTTTCTTTTTCTAAAAAGACTCTCAAACATTTAAAAACTACATTGTAACCTATGCAATGCTCATCTCAGCTAAACAGCAGAGATATTTTGGGGTTTTAATTAGCCACACATAGATGCAATACATGTAACTTTTGACTGTAGTAGTTAAATAGAAGACATTGTTTAGAAGAAACAACAACACTACATCCTCATAAAGTGTTGAAAAGTATTGTTTATGCTTGAAGTGCAAGGACAAATTAGCCAGAATGTAATTATCTAGGTTGGATTATGTCCAGGACAATAGTGGTAATATCCTTGCTTCTTAACAGAATGTACCATGCAGTCTTTATGACAAGTGGTCATTATTTCTTGGCTAGAACTTTCATCTGAAGGGTTGGAGTTCTCTTGCATCATGCTGAGCCACTGCTGTAATAAAATAATAATGTTTAGAAACTCCATTGAAGAATGCCTCACTGTTGTTGCATAAATCCTATGTTAAACCAGTCCCTGGGCGGAGGAGATTACAGAGTTGTAGACGTGTTACCTTGTCTTTTGTTTTTGTTACAGGTGTTTAAATATTTGTATATGTAATGTATATGCTTTGCTTCATGTTTTGAAACCCCTATGTAGTTCTGCTTACCTTGCACATAATCTGAACTGCCCGTAAATGAAATGCGCAGCTCAGTTCCAGCCTTGAGGACAGCCTCATGTTGCTGCTTCTCTCAGAAAAGAAGAGCATAACTTTCTAGCTGACTGTAGGTGTAAATCAAATATTTTTCAAGACACAGCATTGTATACAGCAATACTTTTGAAATCAGCTTGTATTTTTTTTCAAATATTTTCTTGCAAATTGAAAGAAACTAGGATTTTCAAATTATCTCATTTGTGACAGTGGTTTGTATGAAACAGTTCAATGCTTCATTCAAATCATGCTTAGAAATACTTAACTCTTTGTTTTTGTTTTATACAAAAGCAGATTTGGGGAATTACATTGGTTACGTATATTAGGAATACTGAAGTATTTCTTCCTGGGCAACCATTAATGTATTGCTGTCAGAAAATACTTTGTTGATTGGCATTGTACACAGAAGCCTATCATTGATTTTATGCTCATGTGAGAATTTCTTCTGAAAGTAGGACATTTCAGAAGAATTAGTTTTGATCAGTAATGACCCATGATTGACTGCTGCTTTGACCTGCTGAGTTCCCAGGTTTGCAGATACTGGAATTCTGCAGAAATGGTGGATTTGGCTCTGGCCAGTGATCTGGTAATTCCCAGTGAAAGAGGTGGTAACTGCATGGATGGCACAACCCAAATAATACAGATAGCATGACACATGCAGGGAATGCAGAGCCCAGAAACGCCAGTGCCTGCTCCCCAGGCAGCATAGGTCCAGGAGAATTTATTAGTGACACCCCACAGAAATAATTGACTCAGCTCAGCTGTTTGAGCACCCCCCTAATTTTGAGCTGAGGTTGTGAAGTAGAAAGTCTGTCTGGCTCTGCACTTGGCAAGCCCAGGCTACAAGTGTAAGTGGTTGAAATTCTGCGCTGCCTGAGAGCAGCTTTTGCATCTAAGCTGCTCCAGACCAGCGGTCCCTGTTGGTACTGAGGCTGCTTGTAGCCAGCTGCTGTAGCCAGATGTATTTGCATCCAGTGTGTGGTTAATATGCAGCCTGGGTGATGCTGTCATTCTGCTTTTCAGCAACAGCCTGCAGACCTGGTTTTCCTCACTAGAGTAGATGGTATTTCTTTTCTTGGGGACAAGCTATTGCAAAGTAAAATTGCAGTGAAGTTAAGTATTATAATTTCACCACAATGTAAACTATGCAAAGTCAGCTTGGGAAAGAAACGGAGCCATCTTACATAGTTCATCTTGCAATAAGATTAAAAATTTGGGTTTTGTCATGCCTTCACTCACTATTAAAGGAAGGAAGATACATTTTCAGGTGACTAAAGGAGGGCAGCTCATTTTTTCTATGTCTGAATTCAGAATCAATTTTAAGAATAATTACTCTCTAAAAAACTTATTAAAAACCCCAAGTTTTAAGAATTTGAGGAGGGGCTAGGAAAGGCATTGATGGGTTTCCTGGGGATTCCTGTCCACAGAAAGATAGATAGTAGTCTGAAAATACAGGATACTGGTGTTATTTGAAAAACCACTTGTTCTCTCCCTGGCCATTCCCTCCATTTCCACTGATAGAGAAAGTACTATTTCCTTGAACAGTGAATACATTTTGTTACTTTGTGATCCTTCTTAATTTTGGAGATAATACTGCCTTCTTTCTTTGAACAAACAGTTAGCTAAAGAACAGCATATCCAATCAGAAAATTATACAATCTTCAATATCCTGAGTAATGGAGAGATTGAATGCAGCAATTCTTTGGAAGATGAATGTGATACAGAGATTCCTGGACAAGCACTTATCTACCGCCCTGCTCGTCAGCATATTTATTCTGTCTTGTTGGAATGTGGAAAAGGTAAGGATTAAACTACTTACACCGTTATTCAAACATACTTTCAATTTTGAAATATGAAATCTTGAATTCATCGTTTCAGTGGCTATATCAGCATGGCATTTAGGATAAATAAAATGGGCAGCTTAAGTGTAGTTCTTAAGGAATCAAGAGAAAATGTGACAATGAAATTGCAGTTTTTCTACATGCTGTTCAATTTCAGTGCTTTTAAAGAGATTTTTACAATTTGGTGTCTTTTCTTTGTCAAATGAGAAGTTCTGAAAGTTGTTAATGATCAAAAGATTGAGCAAAAGAATGACATTTAGAGGATTTTAAAAGTTTGAGAGGATGTGAAACCTTATGTTGCTTTGATAAGTGTAGCTCCTGATGAATTAGTGAGTTGTAATACACTTCTGCAAAACAGTAATGCACTGTTACATTTACCTTCTGTTGATTTCCAGCCTGCAATTTTAAGAATAGTGGATAGAACAGTGGATAGTCAAATATACTTACTGTAGTACTACAAATGCAAGTAGTCATGCCAGTGGTTATTAGTTCTTTCATCAAAGTGCAAGAAAATATGATTCTTTATCCAGTGGTATAAACAGATTCTGTGGCAGGTATGTGTATATATATATATGCTTCCATTCTTCTGTTGTAACAGGACAGAGAATTCTTTATTCACATCCTTGGACGAATTTTATGTTAAGACTTCCATTAGTTAAATGTTATCATTAGTTAAATGTGTCATTCAGGCAGTGAGTTGAAAATTAAAAATGTACTGAACTTTTGTTGTTTTTAACATGTTGATTTCTCCTTGGTAATCACTTTACATTTTATTGATGAAAGTGCACCGCCATCAAACCTAATATTCAAACTACGTGCTTAGAAAGGCACAGAAAGGTAATTAAGTACATGACTTCCTTCAGCAGCTAGAGGTTGAAGTTGTGCCACAATAGGGGAAAAAAAAAAAGAGGAAAAACTGAATCAGAGTTTACATAGTCATTTGGAGAAAGTAACAAAAATCTCAGCAGTAATCATGCACATCTGTCATTTTTCATTTTTCGGCCTACTGCCTCTAAATTTTGTAGACAATTACAACTTGGTTGGGTTTTGTTTATTCCTCTAAGCAGCAGGATATTCATTGATGTTTTCAGAAACACCCAGACCAAAACTTCTAATTAACAATTGTTGCTGTGAAATGGCAGGGTAGTGGGCAGATTTGCATTTGTGTTGCAGTGTTTGTAGTACTCAGATGAAGAAGATTAGAATTGAAATACAGAAACATTAATTTAGAATCTTATTGTAAATGAAATTCAAACCTGGAAGAGGTCTTCTTTTAAGAAAGTGATTTTAGAATAAAACCACAGATAACATGTATTATTTGTTCTCAGTTCATGCTTCAAATTCCAGAGATAATTTTCTAAAGTAAATCATAGTGCACCCTCAATCCTTAACCCTTCCAGAAAGGTAGGTAGAGTGTGCCTGCTTGGGTACCCCTATTAAATCTACATTTTTAGTGTGTGTATCTACCTCTTAACTGTTTTAACCATGTCAGTTCCTAGTAGTTCATGGGTTGCTTTTTTTATTCCAGTGTATAATTGCTTCCAAGAGTGTAGATCATTAATCAGAGTCTGTATGGGAATTCATAAGTAAACGTCAGCATTATTTTTTATGAATTTGCTTCTAGACCTACTAGCAACTTTTGTTCTTTGCAAAGTAAATAGAATCCTGTGCCAGTTTCCCTCAGGTGAGGTCAAATTGACTGGTTTTTGTAATTTGATGAGGGGTAGGATGGGAAGAAGTAACCTACCCTGTATGTAGGTTGTAGTAAAATGTACAGTTACTTTGGACTAGCATTAAAAAGGAGCTTCTCAGAAGGAGTCAACCAATTAAATTAGTCCATGTGGACTTTGCTGCCATTGTGATACAGTTGCTGATGTAGCTCATCTGAAGCTAACTTGGTTAACTCTACGCAATGTTCTAGTCTGCAGTGGAGATGTATGTGTTAGTGATCCTCTTTTTTATTCCTTAAGATCCCGCAATTACAAGATTCCTGTGTTGGAAACTGCCATATTTGAAGTTTGCAAATCTGCTTATTTACTGTTAAATAGGGACAGCAAAACAGCCAACATCTAGTAAAAGCAGTGGTTACAGTTTTATTAAGAACAGGTTAAAAATAATGTAAACTGTTTCCTCTATGCTGAAACAAGAAACTATTAGTTTTAAATTTCTAGGTTGAGATTTCCAAGGGTGCTCAATTTCCTAGGAGACCCAAGAATCTGTAGGAGCTGTATGTTGTCATATCCTTTGAAATCACCTGCCTCGACCATGCCACTTTGCCTGAAGCCGTAGTGTGATAAACATTTCTTTTGCTGTCAGTGCCAGTTTAAGTAATTCTCGTGCATGGTCACTCATTTCAGTCCCTGTGCAACCTTTCAGTTGTGCTGGTGCAGCTGTTCATGCAGCTGTGTAGTGGCCTAGTTCCAGAAACTGAAAATATCCCCCCTCTCTCGTCCCTCCCTTTCTTGCAGTCAGGTAACTAACCTGGTTCTGTTTCCCCATCTGACTCTTTGTGTAGCCACAAACAGCTGTGGTGAAACAGCCAGAGGGAATGGCAGCGAGTGGGAATGAGCAAATCAGTGGTTGCCTGTAAAAGTTAGCAGTGCTGGTGAAAGAACTGGTCATGAAGCTATCTATGCCTTTGGTAGACTTATATATGGTAGCATGTGCATACCTTTACTCATGGAAATGTTGCTAGAGTCACAGCCTTATTTTTGACGCTACAAAAATAAATAGGGGGTTGATGGTGATCCTGATAGCATGGCCTGTGTATTTTTAAAGTATCTTTATGATGATTTGAGCTATTTCTGATCATTACATGGAATATTGCATCTAGTGATACATAAATTGTCAACTTTCAGTATCTTCCCTAGAAAAACAGTACTATTGGAAAAATTAAAGGAGGGGAAAATAACAGTAAATAATGCACCTTGATAGGCCCGCCAAACTCTTTCTTTTGTGTACGAAGAGTTCAGAACAAAGCTGGCAGGTTTTGGCAGTAGCACAGTCCATGGAAATACCTGCACCTGCGTGGCTGTTGGCAATTAGGAGCTTATGTAATGTAGCATAAGCCCATGGCCAGCTCCTGGAAGTCCTGGCATCGCTCCCAGTTCTAACATTAGCAGGCCAAACTGACCTTCGCGTTGACACTGTCAAAACCAATCCGTTAGCAGAATTTTTGCCACTTATCCCCAGTGACCACTCAGGAGGGCTGGCATTGTTGCAGGTGTAGAGGAGCACACGTAACAGCATTTCCAACTGTCTTGTGTTTTGGTGTTTTGCACATAGTTAAAATTTTCCTTAAGCTGCGTAAGTGGTGCTTCGACAGGTTGTTCAGAATCAATTTAAACAAAGGAACTGCTGTTTTTTTTGAATTTCACGGGTGATATTCTGTATGTGCATTGTGGGGAAAGAAGTTTGAAAAATTACTGTATCTTCCAGAGATATTTCCATGCAGAGAGGGTTGGCATTTAGTAATCATGTCTCCATTTTGTTCTTGGTATGCTAATGTGCTGTCAGTTAGCAGGACTTTGCTTTCAGCTATATTTATTTGGCTGCTTATGTGAACAGTAATATAATACTAGTGAAGAGCGCTCAGCTGATGCAGTGCTACGTCCTGTACCAACATTTGCCTACATTAGAAGAACAAAACTAGAGGTTTTCTATTGACTTCTCTTTTTACTGTGCTTGAGCTCAATGGGTGATGTAAAAATAGCATTTAACTGGCATTTAGAATCAAGAGGCATTTTGATAAGTTGTTCTGTGAGTTGTGGACCTCATAAAGAGTGACTCTTCCCACTAGCTTCCCCTCAGCAAAGCTTTTGTATTTCTGTGCTTCTTCCTAGCATCCTCCTAACTTCTCCCCATGTCCTTGACAACTCCCTCCTGCAATACGTGGTGTTCTCAAGTATGTTACCTATTGCCTCCTGCTCTCCCCAAATCCCACCTACCTTTTTATGCAGCTCTAGCTCTTCCATGGCTACCTGTGTATTGATTTGCCATCCGGAGTGTTCAGATGCAACAGGTAACTTGACTTTCCTGCCTTCCTTTCAGTTGGTGCCCTAACAGGATCCCTGTCAGCTGAGTCACTGGTTTCACAAAATATCTAGGAATTGAATACATTTGAAACTTGTCAGATTTAGTTGAAACAGAGCAGTGCATGCATGAATTAATTGTCAGACAGATGTCCAAATTGTATTAGGCTTGCTTCCTTAAGAAGCCAGGCTAAAATTTGGGAGGCTAAGTGAGCTGAATAGATTGGGTAAAGCAGAGTAATTTACATAATAAATCTTAAAACAGATTGCTAAAACATCAAGATGTTTCTGAAAGTGACTTTGGGACATAAAGTTGAAGGGTTTTGTTCATGAGGTAGCATTATCATAGGCAATGATTTATAAACAAGATGTGAGACTATTCAGCTACTGGAATGCAGTTTAAGTTTGGTTTTTTTTTGTTTTTTTTTCCCCACCAGTGTAGATATTTTTCATTTTATTCTTAATGTCATCAGTTTTTGAACAGTGGAGCATGGGGAGCCAGGTGTAATGCTGTCCCTTGTAGTCCAGCTGTTGGTTCTTCAGTCCCTCACCTTTATAAGGAGTTTGTACTGCAGATGCATGGGTAAGGAAGGAAGAAGCAGCAAGGCTGTAAAACAGCTTTTGTCATGTTCTTTTCCCCCTCTCTTATCCCTGACACTGGAACTCCAACTGAGGAATTTCTGGCTTTGCACCATAGCACACTACTCGTTCATTTGTGGTAACAGTCATTTGCAGCATTGAGCTATGAACTAAGGTGACCAAACCTTTTGGGCAGGTGGAGGAAAGGGAAGGAGAGTGTTGGAGAGATTTTGTTTGTTTTAAACTAGGTGAAGTTTTTTTATTAGAGTTTATAATGAAGCATCAGAAATACTTGTGCAGTAAAGTGCAGAGTGATTGGAATTGATGATAAAAGGCAGCAATTTTTAAGAACAGTGGCTTCAGCACTGGGTAGGGGCTGGAAGGAATTAGAGATGCAATTCTGTGAATCTAGAATGCGACATGGGAAGGAAAAAAAAAACTTTGAGATTTGCCTGGAAAAGATTTAAAACACTGTTCCAAGTGCCCAGCACGAGCTAAATCTGTTTAGTTCATACTGTTTACCAGACTACAGAGAGTGGAAATTTAGGGCACTGTAACATGGTTACCACAAGCAAAATCTGGATAGAATGCAGAAGCACCATTTATAACAACATTAATGATTCTAAGCTTTTTTATGAAGAATTGCATTGGAATGATTGAGCTGGCTATTGGAAATTGAATAGACTGCATTTAAAAAATTCTTAAACACTTGATTTTTTTTCCTGAGATTTTTCTTCTTTTTTTTTTTTTTTTTTTTAAACTGTCAAGTAGTTAAATGCACAGCTCAAGTAGTGAAACTTTTAATTTAAGGGGCACCCTACTCTTTACGGGGAGGCAGGGCAGAGTTGAGGTTAGGGAGTAGGAAGCCACTTGAGCTATTATGCATAAACAATTCCTTTATACTAGATAAAAGGTCTGGAACAATGGGCTGTAAAAGCTCTGCATCTGAGGGTGGAATGACTCCATTGCTATCAGCTTTCAAATAGCCATCAAGGCCTTCCTTATAAAGATTATGCCTCAAACCCTGACACAGGAAATGTCAGGGCAAGTTGGGAGGAGAATCATATTAAGGAATGCTTGTATATGTGGCAGCGTGACAGCCCTGAGAGACTGAGGTAGCTCATGTAGGTCCCTAAGCTATGCCAGATGCCTCCACAGCTTCCTGAACTGCCTTGGAAAGGGAAGGCCTAAAATTGGCTGAAAGCCCTTTTAGAATGCTTTCCACAGACTCTTGTACTTACATTTTTGGCTGCTGTTTCCAACTCCAAATTCATGTTTATAGCACATAATTCAAACTCTCTTCATTTGTTCTGATGATTTGTCATAAAGATACTAAAACTAATTTTTCTTGCTTTGGTTTGTTTTTAAAGAAGCTGAGAAAACAAATTGTTACGAAGTGACTTATTACTTCAGAATCCTGATCACCACTGCTTCCAACTTTTACGATAGTGTCAATACTTGCATTGACTTACTGATCCAATTCTGTCTTTTTTAGGTGGAGCCTATCCTTTGGTAAAAGAGTGGTTTGTCTATTTTGGAAATCCTCTCCAGCAGCCAGAGCTGATACAACCTGTAAAACCTTCTATTCCAGGTAGAATAAAAATATGTTTAAGTCTGAACCAAAATAATGATGTCACTCAAATCAGATTAGACAATACATCATCACATTTGATATGGAATCCAAAACGACTGTGGGGAGAACAAGGAGCTAAAGTAGAAAAGCTGCATGCCTGTAATTGCTTTTAATTACCCTGTGTAATTATAATAGGATTCAGCTTTGAGGTTATTACTATGTCTTGTTATACCCAGTGCTAATTCAAACATCAGTTGTTCTAAAATGCAAACTATTTCTTAGAGATTCTAAATACTGCTCTGAGACCAGGATAAGTGGTGTATAGGGCCATATTAAAATTCTTCTATTAAGCTGTTTGAGAGAATGTGTTAATGAGACTGGTGCAGAGTATAAAAAAGAGTCATTTTTAGATCACCTGTGACAACCCAAAAAGAGAATCCAGCTTTCAATAAAAAAAAAAAAAAATAAAGATTAGGCTATCTTTTTCTGTGAAGCTGTTTCTACTGTCTTAAGCATCAAGTGTTTTGTATCTTCTTTCCTTTGGTAAAGGACACATTCATGAACACTCATAGTGAAATCAGTGTTATGATGAATGTGTTACATTGACAAGGAAGTATCGTACACTTCAGTGAAAAGATTGGGCACTGTATATGTCACTCATCTCTTTATCACTAAATTGTATCATGCAATACGAGTTCAGGATAGGAAGTAAACAGTACTGTATCAATTCTGTTATTTCAGAGGGAAAATTGTTCTAATTGTTCATTTGTCCATGCTGTTGTAGTCATAACTCCTCTGTCTTTACTCTCACAGCTCTCTCTGTCTAGTCATCTGCTATTGTGTGGATCAGAAGCTCAGAGTTTTTTGTCTTTCATATGAAATGAATTAGTTACATTGATATACAATATCATTGATATGTTATTAAGAAAACTTATTATCTACTCAACTTTTTGAGAATACTTACCAGCGCTTCTTCCCTCAGTACCAGAACTTTCTGTGCCAGTCCTTGTTCTGATCTGGTCTAAATCCAGATTCAGGAGTTGAAATGCATGCACTTTGTTGTTGGTTAGGGATTGCTTTAGAACCTGCTTGTTGTTAATTTTCTAGGGTTATAGTAAATTATCTTTTAAGGTATCCTAAGATTGTATGTTTATCTTCATATTTGAAGCTTGTGTATCTAATGAGAGTCTTCAAGGTCAAGGATGACAGAAAAACAGTTGCTTTTTACATACTCGCCTTTTCAAAGTCCTTTTGAAAGGAACTCTGGAAAGAAATGAGTTATACAGCTGAAGTACAAACAAGGTTTCATTTAGTTTCACTATCCAATACCCCTGATATAATATTAGGAGAGTAATTATCTAATGGACTTGATAGGATGAAATTGCTGTGAAATTGATATGAATATGCAGGGTAAAAATTGATCTATCTGTCCTGTACAGCTGTTTTATTTCAGCATACAATGGTCTGGGAACATGCATTTGTAAAACAAGCAAACAGAACTCAAGGAAGTATAAACCATACCTAGATAGTTACATTTCAGTTTGCATGGCAAATATGCTGTATTTATTGTTATGAAATTTTCCTTCCTGGAGAGGAATCCACTTAATCTCATGTACTCTGGTTCTACTGCTCTGCAAACATTGAACCCACCTTCATGTTGATAATAAACAGGATTTAAAATCACTGTGTGTGTTTGTTTATAGCAACCACATAAGAGGAGTTTATAAAAACAGCATCTTCTCAGCCATAATCTTTACTAGCTCAGTAATGAAAGGCTGTTCAGGCAGACTATTAAAAAAGGGGAGGAGGACTTCTAGTGTTTATTTTTAGTGCTCTGTTGTCATTCCTTCAGCGAACAAATATTTTTCTAAAATTTTTGCAGTCCATATTTGTATGCCTTACATTCGCTCATGCATCTTTTATTTTCCACAGCGTGACTTTCTAATTCACCAAATAAGGTTCTCAACAGCGCATCACATTTTTCAGACAGGGATCATATTTAGAGCTAAATTTAAAGAAGTTGTTATAGGAAGTTAGAGTTCAAAGCTGTCAATCATGATCTGGTTACTCAAAAAGAGAAAAAACCTTATGAGAAACTATTTGAAAAATCACAGGTGCAATTAATCTGGGAAAGTTCTTTGTTTTATCTTTTTTGGAAAAAAATAGCAATCTCATCATTGCAACTACTTTAGAAGTGTACTGAGAATATGTGGGAAATCCTGACTACTGAATTTGATTTAGCTTTAAAAGTCTGAAGAGAGAATATTTGATATGAACCTTGAACTGTAATGTGCGCAACCATAAATATTTTAAATTTTACATTGCTCATAAAAAAAAATCTCACGCATTTTTTGCATGTGTATAAAACAGCAGAACAGTCTTGCATCTGAGAAGCTTGCAGGTGATAGTTTGAATGTTAGCTTTTTTTTTTAAATGAAATATCAAATCTTAAAGGCTGTAAGATGATAGCTTAAAATATATTTAAAATATATTGTGTATTATGTATATGTATTTTTCCTGAGAGACAATCTTCTGAATTAGCATCTCTGCTTGCTTGCATTCTCTGTCTCTCTTTCTCCCTTCTGGAATGTTTCCTTTCAATTGAATGCATGTGATCATGATGTTTCCCACACATTGACAGAGCAGCACTTAAATTAATAAAAATGTCTCTGAGAAATTAATTTTGTTAGAAGATCTGTTTTCCAAGAAAATACTGTTTAACATCCATATCTTGTGAACATAGCAGATCTATTTGATATGTGTGCAGTTTATGGAACAGAGGCAGTTTTAAAGTCTTTGGTGGAAATGTACAGATTCTGCTTTTCATTTTATTTCTGAAAATGTGTAGGATATTGTAGCTTCATACCACAGGAGTTTGGATGTACTTTCAGTATTGTAATCATTGCATCTTATAGGAATATGTCACGAATATGCTTATGTTAAAAATGCTGTCTCTGGAATGCTGCTTTAATAGTCAGATTTAATTGTCATTTGGGTTTATGGCATCTTTAAAATTGGCCACAGTTGTTGACAAGTTAATGTCGAATGTTCCTAGCAAGTACATTTTTATAAACTTATTTTTATTGCTCAGTATTTACATGAGCATGTAAAACAATGAAGTGTTAAAGTTCTATTACTGGTGTTATAAAATGAAATTTCAATAGCCGTTACTTCAAATATACATGAACAGTTAATTTTATACATTTATATCGATATACACAATGATGACATTTTAAGTTGGTATAAATGTGAAGATCACCTTTGTATAAGCCTTGAGTTCAACAATATCATAGTTTTAATGCATTCCACAAGTTTTGCATGCATTGCATATTCACAAATCAGTTATTGGAGTTCAAACAAATAAAATATTTATGTATTCCCTTGAAGTGCTCTTGTTTATCATGATGCTTTCTATATGACAGTGTCTTTAAATGTATGAGTGCAAAGGAAAAATATAATTAATGCTTTTTCTCTTAACTTGTTGGTTGTCTGGTTTTGTGTTTAGGCAAGTACTGCCTCTTGACCTCCATGGAGGTCTTTATGATGCCCTCCTTCTTGGAGTTCTGAAGGACTAGAGTTTACATAGTACTGAATACAATTTTCACACAGTTTTTTTCATGTTGAGAATAACCATAAGCATAAGCAGTGTTTGAGTATCTCTCTGTAATTCATAGGAACTTGTGGTTCTTATGACCCCAGTACGACAGATAATTTTCTCAGGACTAATCTTTACAGTAAAGCTGTATTGATTATATATATGTAAGTATGTTTTATTCCATTTCCCTTTTGTTACTCAGGTTTGGGGTTTTTAGGTTAATTTAGTAAATATTTAGATGTGTTCAGAAAGTAAAATATTTCTCCTCCCTATCCAAGTAAATATATCTTTCAGAAATGTTTTCTGATTGCTGTAAAGTATGTAGTGAGGATGTAACTAGAACAAAGAACAGTTTTGGGGATCTACTGTATATGAATCTTGGGTCTTTTGTTGACTGTCCACATTATGGGAGAGCCATTAAACTTCAGTGTAGTTGTTTCTTTGTTTTACTTATCTTTTCATTTAAGGGTTAATATAATGGCTTGCTCTTGGGTATTAAATTGAATTTAATTACTTGTAGAAGAGATCCTCTCAGAAAAATAACACTTTTTTGGTACGTTCCAAAAGGCGATAGCATCAAGTTTTCTTTCCCAGAGTAAATAACTCATAATTCATCACTACCTCTTTTTCCCAGGCACAAGTAGATGTTGTTTCTGAAAGTATACGAAACTGTTTATGGAAGAGATGTCTTGAATTTTTTGTTGAGCTCTCTCAATATAGATACATAATCTTGATTATTGATGTAGTTCATGGTTTTACTCTGAAGAAAGGATTTCTATTATTAGGTATACCCTTGGATGCAATTAATTTTAAAAAAAAAAAACAACTGTACAGATAGAAAGATTACTTTAACTGATTCTTGGCATGTCCCTTCATATGCAGCTGATTGGGAACCTTCTGGAAAGCACAAGCCATCAAAACTATTTGAGTTTACCCGTTTAAAAATTGTCTCTCACATTAAGGTTGTCTAGCCCACACATTAAGGTTGCTTAGCCTTGGTAGGAAAAGTTGGCTTTGTTTTGGTTTTATGCATGTTATATTTACTTTTCTTCCTGGAAGTCAGTCTCTGCTGGTTTTTTTGTTTTGTTTTGTTTTTCCTTAAGGCAGCAATTACCAGTATCAAAACCAGTAATCTGAGTCTTATTTGCTGTCTGTACTGGCCCGCTCACTGCCAGTATTTGTGTTATCACTGACCTGCATTTCTAACTCAAATCAAGCAACTGGTATTTTTTTCTTTATATATATATATATATTTCACTACAAAATAAGGTTAGAAACTTACAGATTGTATGATGGTAGTTCTTTACATGGTTAAAACTTTTGGCGGGAGAGTTAGTCTTAAAAATAGTAAAAGAAACATCCATCAGGGAGATGAAGAAAGAAAATACTAACTTCTCTTCTAGTTTTCCCCTCTCCAAAGAATTAGTACCATTTGGTTAATGGGCTTTCTTGGCTAAATAAACATTGTCTGTGTAGATTTCAGCACCTTGTCACTTTAACCATTTATTATCACCAAGTGTTCCTAACTGGACTACAGCTGCTGCATGTCACACAAAAAAGGAAAAGGTGTTACCAAATGTGGCTTAATTAGTCCACATTTAAAATTCACACCTCATTTTATTTAACTACAGAAGCAGCAGTAGTTTATGGGAGGATTCTGCCTTTAGTTGGGATTCTTAGGCATAACCAGTAAGCTATTCTGTTATTTCATGTACATTAGTGTTATCCATTCTGATAATGGATTAAATATAATTTAAATGAGGAGCAAATTTTACATTAGTTCACAAGTGTCATAAGTTGGGAGATGGCAGCATGGGGTAAATATTAAGGATTTAGACACCTGGGTGAATGATACTATAGAAAGTCTGGAAAGATACATTATACATAACACATGATGGTTCTTTTGTGTGTGTTTGCAAGTGTTTCATACAGTAGCCTACGGAGTGCAAAATACCAGATAGCCTTGGTTTTTGTTCCCAAACTGGAGCCTACTGCAGAGGGGTCACACCAGCACGGTGTTTTGTGGAAAATGCACGTTTGCCAGCAAATGGCATAGGTGACCCATTTGTTCATTCAAACAGGTGATTGATTGTAAGAGCGGCCTTCAAGGACTCCTGATGCACTAGCTCTAGAAGAGAGAGAGAAGCAGGAGATACAGTTATTTTCTGCTGAATCACTATTTTCTGATGAAACTAATCTCATTTACTGCTGTGGATCTCCAAGGGAAAGACACACTCATAGGCAAACTTTGTTCTTGCAAAGGGTAAAAGCCTGCTGTCTCAAAGTTGTCTATATTTTTGTAACAATTGAATTCAGTCCACTCTGCTTTAATATGCCTGCATTCGATACAATTTGTTGAAATTACAGGCCTTAATTTTTTTGGTAATTTTTTTTTCAAATGCCGAGTTTTGTCAAATACATTTTATTTTCAAATCTGTGGTCCTTGTAAGTGCCAAGAGCAGATCAGTTGTTTCCTTTCAGATTGTAATGAGGTAGGCATGTTTTATCTTGTTGCTGCCAAGATAAAATAATGGATTTCTTTTGTAGGTGGAACACCTAATTTGAAAACGCTGTGGTTTGCCAAAGGACCTGACGTGGAAAAGCAACGGTATAGTACATTTCTGGCATGCTTTCACCTTCAGGACGGGATGGAGGAGCTCCAAGCTCTAGAAGCACCTGTTGCAGCATTCTGCTGCTTGCTGGCCTATCTTATAATGCAGGTAACTGGGACAGTTGCTTTTTCTTCATCTGTCAGTCCGGATAGATGTGATTGACTAATAAACTCTTTCTTTGCTAGCCTATGCTGGAATTTTCTCTTAATCTTTACTGTAGGCATAGTTGATCAAATATAATAGTATTGCATTACAGTATTTTTAATGACTCCGTTTAACATGCATCATCCTGTTCAAGAAACACTTGGGTGTTTTTAGTAGTTAATCATAACTCTCACGTGCCCATTACAAAGCCCCTTGGGCAGTTTAACAGAGGGAGTATAAACTGAGGGATTTCCTCTGCTTTTTGGGACCTGTTTGCAAATTAAAGCTTCTCCTTTTGTGTTCCCTTTGTGTCTCACAAGAAGACATTCCCTCAGGTGACTATGCAGGCCGTGCAAACAGACAATATAAATATTTAGTCAGCTCTCACTACTTTTTCACACCATCTTGTCATTTTACTCAGTTTCAAGCCAGAATTGAGGTTATGGCGCTTCTCATTAAATTCTGAGTAATTTGGGATCATTAGGTAGCAGTTCTGTTATAATTCCAAACATTTGGCAGCCTGCAGACTACCTTAATTGGAATAAAAAGGAACAGTAGATAAAATTCAATATTGCTTCATTATTTACATTTCTCTTAGGTATTTCATATGTTGTCTGTACTTGCCACCTTTCAAATCCTGATCTCACAAGCAGATTGTCCTCTCTGAGCATGAGAAAATTATAATGCCTTTATCTGATCTGATAGGCTCTGTTGCACTTTTACTTACACTGAACTGCATTTTTTCTTTTGCTTTGCTTTTTCAGACTTCACTTTCCTCAGTAACAGATTGATACTGGTGTGTGATACATGAAAACAAGTTCTCCCTGACTTTTCCTTTCGTTTTCCTTCATATGTGTTTGCTTAAACTTAAATGATGCATTGAGGAAGTACATAGGGGAATTACACAAATGATCCATCTAGCTCTTTTTTTTTTCTTTACTTTTTGTATAGCAGAATATAAATGGAAATTTTTTTGAAGATGAAACTCATTAAACATCATTTCATGCCTTGCAGTTTCAATTCAGCAAGATACATATCATGTACTTAGCTTTTAACATATTTGGATATGAAATCACATTTTCATTTATTTTCCCTGTTTCATTTACTTATTGTGCTATCCTGTACATCCTTTCATAGTATGATTACCAAGTTATTTGAGAAGAAGTTTTTTTAATGGCATTAAGAAGAGGAGTAACAGGACAGAACACCTACAGAAATGTGGATTTACTGAGTCTTGATCACATCATGTTAATAAAATGGGAAAAAAATACTTGTTAGGGATATGGTTTTCAAAACTTATTATCCAATGGCTAATGTTAAAAACAGAGATGAAAACAGTTTTGCAGCTCCTGTTTTCAACATGAATAATAGCAGAGAGATCGTGCAAAGGGCTTAGTCTGATGGAAGGTTTTTCATGGCAGTGCCAGTTTTTCAACACCTGTCCTGTTTCCCTGATTCTCTTCTGCCCTCTGAGCTGCACTGATAAAATCTACCCTGGAACCAGACTACAGAACTAATTTGGATGAAAATGTTTTCCATTGCTGAGCTGTTCTAAACTTTGGTTAGTTCTCTGATATTGTCCATTTGTTTTCTTCGGATGTTCAAGTGAAAAACGTGAGAGCAAGAGGGTCAGCAGCTGTGCTTTGAGGTGGCCATAATGCTTCCATTTGTTTTATAGCTGAGAAAACAATACTTATCTCACTGTGACCTAATTCTTGTCTTTACACTTTAGTCTTACATTTGTATTAGAGAAAGAAGATGTATTGTTACCCCAAAGGTGACTTAAGTCAAGCAATTGTAGGTTGCCTTGAAGCAGGCTAACATCCTTTCCTTCAGCTCATATGAGGGACAAATAAACTTCTTAAAAATTTCATTACTTATAATTTAATCTAGCCTAAAACCTAGGTTTTTGCAGGAAACCAGCATACTGATCAACCCACCTGGCTTCCTCAAAATACATGCAAGTATTTAACGAAAACTTCAGATGCATTTTTTTGAAGTGAGAAAAAATTTCCAATAAGCAAATCTTAAATATGCAAAGAAAGTGTCAGTTTGAAGAGTAATCTTTTCAGTGAGGATACTTTTCAAATATCCTCCAAATTAAGAACAAAAATAGTGAAAAAATTGCAAAATAATCCGTCTGTCTTTAAAATTGGGGAGAGGAGTGAATGAGTTTGAATATCAAACTCTGGAGCCTCCAAAGAAAGGGGACATTTCTGTTTCAAACTCTTACCGTTTTGGAAGAAATCTGACAATGAAAGCGTGATAACTCACCAAGTTCAGTTACTGAATAAAATATTTCTCTAAAGAAGTGTTTTGATATTTGTAAGCATTTTGGTTGATCTACTCTGTTAGGGACATTTCCTTGCTGTTGTACTTGCAAACAATCTTTGACTTACTTTTCTTAGGACAAAATTGTGCAAGTATTAAGAATTGCTTTGTAGATGAAAGTCGCTTTTTCTGTTACTGCAACATATAAAATGTGCAGGTTTAGTAAACCTCGCTTGTTGCCATCTACACAAAGGTGACACCTGGCTTGAAATACAGGGTAAAGTAGGGCCATTATCAGATCTTAGCAGCCAGGTGGAGTTAATGAATACCAAGGAGTATTTTGAAAGCTTAAAACTTTTCTCATACCCCTCACATTCTTGGATTTTATGCAAGTTTTAACAGCTTTGTAGAGTGGAAAGTATTTTACAGTGGGACAAGCAACAAGGCCTGACTTAAAAAAAAAAAAAAAAAAAAAAAAAAAAAAAAGAAAAAAATTCTCAGTAGTTGTTGAGTATTTTTTATCTTGAGGAGGAAAGAATGGGTTACTCATCCTAAGCAAATAAATGAAGGAAGCAATTATAGACGGCTTGTTAGTGTTTGTTGTTTTGGTTTTTTCCCTATTGATTTATATCAATACTTTTGGGGTTTTTTTTTCCTCTCCATTTTTTCTGTCACTTTTTTATTTCAATAGCCTTAATAGAAACTCTTAACAGATTGAAATAGGATGTACACAACATTCCCTGAAAATCAAGCTGTTAAAAGAAAGGCAATGCAGAGTTTTAGGCAGCCTTTTAACTGTACTGTAAGCCCCCAATGCACATTTCCACACTTTGCAAGAGAAACCTTCCCTCAACTTCTAATTGGTAAAGAATTGTAAGGCTTTATAAATCTCACTTAAAGCCCTCTTTATAGCCTCAACATTTGTAACAGATATTCGGTCTCGGTGCACGTGTATAATCTCTAGTGTTCTTATAAGAGGAAGCAAGTGATCAGAACTGCACAGGTACTGTCAGGGAATCAGCCCAGCTGTCGAAAGGCACTGTCCTTCTCCTGAGGTGACCATGTGCCTCTATAGAATCTCAGAATACTTTTTCACAACAGTAAATGTCCCCATTCTCCCTTTTCTGATAGAAGTATTAAAGTGAACAGTTATATGACTTTAGATTTTTTTTTTCTTTATGTTTTCCCACTTGAATTTTAGGTTTAGTTTTCTTAGTTTTGAGTTCTTCCCACTTCAATATGTAGGCTAAAACCCGAAAAGAATCAAAATAAGTTTTGTTAAAACCTGAGGTGTAGCTCAAAATAGGTAATTGAAATATGTTAGATTATTTTTAAAGTTTCCAGCAAATAACCATGTAAGCATTTGAAAGAAATCCTAATGGTTATCACATCTGTGGGTCATTGAGGTGGTTTTTATTCTGGGTCTTTATAAAGCAATTCATAGGGTTTTTTTAAATCT
>VXBL01007148.1:1522419-1555757 GCA_013400195.1 Aramus guarauna
TTTTACTATGCTTAGTGTTATGGAGATGAAGCAATTTCCTGTTATTAAGAAACTTCAGGGGAGGAGGAAAAGGGAATACGTGAAGGGCGGGCATTTTCTTTGGTGTGTGGAAATCCATGTATATACACTATACACAGGTATTGGGGTCTGCACTTCATTCAAATTGTGAAAATAAGTATTTTGTTCCCTTTAAGTGTCTTTTCCTGTATGACGTGTTCATGGTGGTCATAACTTCATGAGGTCCTTGATTTAAGTTTGATGTGCTCAAGCAAGAGGAGTCAATTTTCAGAAAGTTCTTCTTCAGAGCCTTCAGATAATGTGTTATTTTTTCATCTATTTTAGGTTAGTAGCCTCTCTCTGGAGGACTTAAATGCATTTGTGGCGCTCATTCTCTGCCTCAAAGGGAAGTCAGCTGCTCAACTGGCACGTTTGCAGGTATTGATTGGAATAATTAAGTAACATAGAATGTTGATGATAACTTTGGGATAAATATTTTTGGGGAAATTTCCTCTACATTAAGTTTTTTCAGATATGGGAACTGAAGATGATGGAAAATATATAGGTTTTTAATGTGCTACAGTTCATGTGAATACATACATTTGTTAATCACGTTAAAAAAAAATGTAGAAAGGATGGTTTCTAGTGGCTGCAATCCTGGGGTGAGCGAATTAGTCTCAGTTTTCTTCATGACTTGGCTTCCAGACTTCCAGCTGATGGAAAATTTGTAATGGTGAATCCTGTCTTGCAACACTGCTTCAATCTTTTTTTCCTGAGGAGGATAGTGTTTTGGGACATAAGTTGTATGAAAATTGCTACACTAAATACAGTTTAGTATTACTACTTGTGAGAGAACATAAACATAACATAAACCTAACCAGAAAAAATGTCTTGTCACCCACTGTGGTGAGGACCTTTTGGCTCACAGTATTGTGTAATTATTCAGGAGTTCTTTTTAAAATTTTTATATACTCTGTGCAAATCTGTTTTTTTCCTTTCCTGTCTTCTTGAATCTTGGTTATTGCAGTAGAACCATCTAAATAGTTCTTCTTGTGTATCTAATTATACAAGAGTATTTTCAATCTCATAGCTTGAGATTGTATTCAACGTATTAGCAGTGTGCAGCACAGACTGCACGTGTCAATGGCTATTTGAGTTGTGGGTTTACTTAAAAGTAAGGGGGAAAGGTTAAAATGGTTGGAACCTTAACGTATCTTCACTCTGAAAATCTTGCTTATATTTCCAATAAATTCTGTGTTACTTTAAACAGTCCATGTTAGAGTTTTAAAAGTACTTTTTGCCAATAGCAAGATAAACCAACCACTCCTGTTATTATCCATTCGTTTCTAGTGCACAGGGACCAAAATAACAAAACCGGTGTGATTCCAGTTTCATTATTTGCTTCATTATAATAGATAAAGTCCAGCCTCCTATCACTTTTTCCAAATTCATCACAAATCTGTTCTGCAGCTGATCAAGTGTTAGATCTGTGTAATAAAAAGGAAGCAATGAGATGAAGGCAATATGGACTACAGCAAAAGTGTAGGATTTATTTCTGTGGAAATTGCGCATGGTGTTGCACTTAACATTGAGAGTATCATTATTTTATGAAGTCTGCTGTGGCAGTCATTCGGTAAAAGCATAAAGGAAGCTAAGCGTAAGCAGGAGGTGTTGAAACAGTTTGTTTATAGGTGCACTTACAGGAACTATTATCTAAGTTTCTAAAGCGCTTGGAAGTTTATTCTGTTTCAATTAGATGTCTTCGTATGATTCATTTGTGCTGCGATTCTATGAAATTATAAATCTGAGCATTGCTTCCAAACATGTAATATTAATCAAGTTATCCTACTTATCAGCAGTCATTCTACTAATTTAAAGTTGTTCACAAAAAATTTTTAACTTTCCCACAAAGCTCATGGCAGATCAGATGTTGTCTGCTCATGCACTGTTGACATAAAAGTACATGAAACATGAAGCTGGTCTTACACTGTATCACGTATCACTCTATGAAGCGGATGGTATGTTGTTGGAATTGACTTAGACGTGCTATTGGTAGGTACTGTGCAAAGTTACATCATTCTGCTGCTTATGTAAGCACTTCATGCACTGACACATAATGCCTTCTGCTGTGCTAAAAACCCAAGAAAAGATTCATATACTGCAGTTAAAATTTTTGTATCAGGCTATTTTGTAGAGCATTTCCTCTACTTCAGGGTAGTGCCTTTGGTAGTAGTTTGAGCCAGAATAAATCCCTCTGAAGAGAATAGTGAAGAAAGATTTTGGCCTTTTTACTTTCTGAGGTTGTGAATAGTTGAGTAACAGTTTCAAACCTTTCTTCTGTTGCCTTCAAATTAACCTCCCTTCCTGTGTTTTGATGACCTGGATCTCCCAATGGAAAATAGTTGCTATTACTTAGCTCATTATGTATCTCTGACTTGTCAAGCTATATCAAGAGAAGGTTGTATTAATTGCCATAAAAATACTCTTTTTTTTTTTTTTTTCTTCATATATAAGCCATCTGTAATTTTGTGGTAGCAGCAGGATCAATTTGAAGATTCATATGAGGTTAATCTCGCTTCACAGGAAGAGTAAACAATGGTCTGTTTCTTGTTTTTGTGCTTCTGAAATGTGGTGTGTAGATAAATTTAATAATGTCCTGTGAATTTTCTCTTGGAAGCGCAGGAGACTAAACTAATAGAATCTCATATAAAAATATTCTAAAAATAATGATTAATAAGGCAACCTTCCTGAGCATTGTAATTCAAGCATCTCATTTTCAAGATTCCATCTCAGAATAGCTTGAACTGTTTTTACTCATTACTATGATTATTTAGTAGTTTTATGAAATTTGAGTTACGCTGTTGAGTTATATTAGCATATCAATAGTTACTTAATAGCTTAATTCTCTAGGTATTTGTGTTTAAAATCAAAGGATCCAAGTGCAATGAATTACACTAGTACATAGCTAATTAATATATGGGGCTTATAGTAGGAAAACAGAGGAATAGAATTTAATCTGTTTACCATACTTTTTCTCCTCCACTGAGAAGCTAATTGTGATCCCTAGAAACAACTTAGTAAGAAAGCTTTCAAAGAAGTTATGTTAAACTTAGCATCTGCAAAATTTTATGAAAATGCTTGCTCATTTGCAATTTTGGACTTAACACTGTATTATTATTTTAAATGTAGAAAAAATGTTTACTCCTTGTAAACAGTTCTGTGAAGAAGAGCGATTAAAAAAATTGCTCTGTTTCTGCAAAGGAGTCCATTAGGAAATACATTTTAGCAAAAGAAAACTTAACTTCCACCGTGAAGTATGAAAGAAAATGTAAATAGTGCCTGTCCTTCTGATAGGATGAAGAGAACTTTTCAGCCTTCACTTTCAAATCTGCTTTCTGATATGCTATCCATATTTCATAGTTAATGAGATCCATAAACCCACAAATTTATGAAACAGAAATGTCCATGGTTTGAATAAAGTGGGTTAAAGCCATAAAAAATATCGTTTATCTCATGCTGACAGAAAGCGAGCTGTGGACATATAACTAAAATACACATTAAATAGTTACTTTCTGAGAATAACAACATTTATACATGAAGATTTGATTATTTTTCAGGATCGATGGTTTCAAAATACCAAAATGTGCACATGATAGAGAAGAGATTTTATACATTCCTTTTGTCATGTGTTTTTTCTAGTTTCCTTGTGCCCCCCCTTATATGGTAGATCAACATTCTGCTTTGCCCAAGCCTCCCGTAGAGCTTATACATAAGGTCAGAATTAAATTTTGGACTCCAGGTTGCCTATTTCCCTTCCTTCTATTTTAATCTGGTGTGTGGTTTTGACAAAAAGCCCACAGAGCCATCAGTCTAACTTTGAGGCCACCGTGGAGAAAAAGAGGCACCAGCAGTCATGCTTGCAGTCTTGTTTCTTACACTGTGCTGGCCCTGGTTGTTTACAAGTGCAATTATAGATTGTCTGTCACCTCTAATGTATGTAAAATACTGCCCAAACAGGAGAGGCTGTAATGACTTATAAACACAAATACATTTTTTTCTAAGATTTCTCTAAATACATCAATATAAATGAAAAATTTGTATTGGAGGTGTAAAGTTGTGAATCACATCGCGTCTGAAAGTTGTGGCCAAAGATGAGTTGGGAGAATTTGGTTAAAAGGGAAATACACCTGAAAATGAGTAGATGAAATTTGGGTCCTGTTAAATCGTTTTAAAAAGTTAAATGTATGTCAGAAAATATGAACCCGAAGTTAGTAGCAGATGCATGGGTGGACATGCATATCACTACTGGAATTTATGGCATTTGCAAGCTCTTCATAGCTTTGCCATAAAACATCCAGTTATGCCAGAATATCTGCTTTGGCGTAATTACATCTTTTGTGCCACCTGTAAAAGGAACAGTTTGGCTGTGTATGAGGTATAAGAAAGTCAAGTACTGCAGTGTATTCCTTCAATTTTTCAAGTGTTTTCAGATATTTAAAAAGTATTACTGACACAAAATGAGCACAGTCATTTTAGATCTTAAATGATAAGCTCCAGAGAGTCTGTGCAATTTGATTGCAAATGAATTTTCACAAAATATATATTAAGTATTACTTAGTTAGGTTTCAGAATAATAAAAAAATACTCAGCAAACTAGTTAACTAGTTTGATAGGCAGAAATAGCTTTAGAAAGAATTGTAGTTGCATGTAACCTTTGAATATTTTCTGTTGTGCAGTGTTATAGGAGCAGAATTAGCTTGGTAATGGTATTGTATCAATATCACACAAGATATTCTTTTCTGAACATTTTCCTGAGGGATACTTAGCCACATTTATACAAAAAAGCAGTATGTTTTAGAGTAGAGTGTGGATATCTTGGTTAGGGTCCCTCAAATTTTAGAAAGATGTTGCTAAATCCATTATGTATTTTTAAACTCAGTATTCTTTCTCCCTTGTCAAACAGACAGAAAAGCATAAATAATACTCAGATTCTGAGCATTCCAGAATTTCAATCTTCTGACCTATTTGGCAAGCCAAGCTACGTTTGTCAGCACCATTAGATGTGATCCTTTTCAGACAGACTCCAAACAGCCTTTGTGAGCCATCACAAAAATATAATTGTTTAAAAAAAAAAAAAAAAAAAAATTTCTCCCCCAGGGACTGTATGTTTATTGTGCCTGTGTGACTGTTTTCTAATAAATATTTGCTTGATGTCTAACTGGATTGAGGAAAACATAAAATGAGTAAGAACACTGTAAAGATACTACAGATAAACTTCTCTTACGTACTCAGGACCCGCTTCTGTGATGTACGTTGGTATTAGCTAAAGTGGAATTTGACTGTGTTCCCAAATGCTTTACTGAATCAGGGCTTTATATTCCCCCAAAATTTGCATCTGTCAAAGTGTTTTTAAAATGATAGGTGAGATTGTAACTGGCAGGAGGTGGGGAGCAGAGGCAACTGAGGTGGCTCACTGATGTTGGCATTTCTTCCCAGCCTAGACTCTCATCTGCAGTCCTTAGGTTTCCTCAGTGTTCCAGGCTAATTGGGAACAAAAGTGCAGCAATACGGGATGTGATTTCAAGCTGAGATTGGTTCAGTCCTTGCTCAACCTGAGAAAACACCTTTGTGCAACAATGGAACAGGCTGGCCAGGGAGGCGGTTGAGTCACCATCCCTGGAGATATTTAAAAGACACGTAGATGTGGTGCTTAGGGACATGGTTTAGTGGTTGGGCTTGGCAGTGCTAGGTTCATGGTTGAACTTGATGATCTTAAAGGTCTCTTCCAACCAAAACAATTCTATAACTTTCTTCTCATGTACTGAAGGTAGTTTTAAAGGAACTAGTCCAAATAGAACCAGTTCAAGTCTTCAAGTAGCTAAATTAGGTTTGGTTTTAAACATTAAGAAAAAATAAATTACATGATTAATCAAGAGAAAGTTGCATCAAATGAGCCTGCTTATATTAAATCTGTGTATTAATGCTGAAAGTTTTCAGGCTCCTATACTCTGTTTTTCTCTTAATATCTGTGTTCTGGCCCCTTGGGCCTGCAGCCTAGTTCAGTGTGCTGCCTTTGTACTGCAGAGACTATTTTTTTTTTCTCTAATTACTTTGAAGTGGTATGGCTCCCCCATTCTGTTACTGAGAGTGAAATATTGCATTTGCATGGATCAAGCATTAATGCAAATACAATTATATCTCAGGAGCTGAAGTTAGTCACTGTTTACAGTAGTCTTTGAAAGTCCCATCTCTAAATCTGTTGCTATTTTCATAATCATCTTTAGAAGTTCTGAAGGAATTCAAGTTTTCTCGGTCCTGTTGCATGGACAACTGGCTTTATCTTTCTTTGCTGCTGTTGGTTCAAAAAAGTTTCTTAGGCTAACATATTCAACTTCCAGACAAGTTTACTGTTCTTCCCTGCTCTCCCTCATTTTCTTCTTTACCAAATTGGGTATATTTATTAGTATTATTTGAGTCTGTTTCCCCGAACCTTTTTTACATTTGACATAAGCTCAAGTATCAGAATTTCCATAATTGTGTGAATTCTGTTATGTGTCATTGGCACAAATACAAACCCCAGCATGACTAGATCAGCTCTTCTACCTTCTGAGAAAAGTGCATTCATTGAGTTGGATTCACTTTGCTTATGGAGAAAATCTTGAGTAAGATTTGAGCAAGGGCCTTAAATCAGAGAATTCGTATTCTTTTTTGTGGAAGAGGATCTTGCATTTTTCTCCATAATTGTATGAGTTTTTTATGTATCTGCTTTTCTGTGAGTTTTCCCCTTTACTGCCATGCAGCTCATTCTTAGCAAGATTTCAACAGCAAGGAAATAGGAGCAGTGTTTCAGTTATAAATTGCTTTTAGGCTTAATATAACATAAAGAATTTTTCATTATGTTTAAGGTAAAAGACACTCTGGAATTTCACATAACAAAATTGCTGTTAATTTTTAATCCATGGTCAATAACACTGCAGAAAGTGAAATGTAGTTATTGGTAGTGAGGGTAATAAACCTCTCCCAAAATATTAAGCAACTGACAGCTTTGAAGAAGTCAGAGATAACTTATTACAGAGAGGGAAAGTAATAATTTCTGGTATCAACTGACATTTTCCTGCCAAGCTTGTGTTGGTCAAAGTGTACGTTTACTCATGAGATAAATAGTTTTCACTTCCTTGCATATTGTACGTCAGAAGGAAGAAGCAGTACGTGAGGGCTGGAGATGGTGTTTGCATGGCATAGGTGGGGTTGCTCTCCATTGCCTTTAGAGGCTGACCTGTGTCCCCACAGGGCAGGTGATGTGCAGGGGCTGGAGCCAGGGAGGAAAGGGAGCGTGCTCTGCCATCAGGAAGCGGTGGCACCTGCCTGTCATCTGCTCAGGGCTGCCTGCACCTACCTGCATGCCCCTGTCACGGCTCAGCAGGAATGCGAGCTGCACATCTGTTTAGGCTTTCTCTGGAGAAGCAGATGGCTATGTGTAACGTCGGAGAAGCAGAAACGTTTTCTGAAATGACCTAATGAGCCATTTGTAGGTGGATGGAGAAAAAAGATACAACAAGCCTTCAGGCAGATGGTTACAGTGCTTTGTAGGATGTACTGGAATTTTTCAAATTACTATAGTAGAAATGTTCATCTTGAAGATATCAGAAACAGCAAGGCTAACCAAGAACTGATTTGTTCCCTTTCTTTTCAAGTGTATTCTTGACTGACATTATTGTTGTCCAGGAGTTAGTCAAGACTGTGTCCAGTTCCTATCTGTTGCTTCCTCTGTGACTTTGGTCAAATTGTTCAGTTCTTTCTTGTATTTTAGTTCTTACTTGTAACACTCATGCACCACTAGTTTCAATAATAGAAACTTTAATAGAAACTTCTTTAGCCAAAAATGCTGTATAAATGTGAATTTTTAATATATTCTTAACATTGATATTCCAGTTGCATGTATATTCTCCTCCCATTCACGTTTATTTTGGGATTATTTCATTTGATGTTCACTGAACAACAGCTGAGATGTGACTGAAGGAGCTTTTTATAAAGAAATGGAGCTCTGTAAAGAGAAAAGTGATACATGTACATTATAACATCCCTTACCAGCATTATATCTGAGCACCTCAAAACATCATCACTCTTTAAGACAATTCTATCCCGGTGTTACAAGTGAGGAAGATACACACAGGAACAATAAACACCACATGTGTAAAGGTGGTTGTGTGTTACCTCCAAACAAAATTAATGATTTATGGGGACATTTAGTTAATTGTTTAGGAATCTAATCAGCACGTCTAGTGTCACACCAGCACTAGTAGGAAGCATGTGCATATTAACTAAAAAGGTATATTATGTTCAGCTAGGCTGCTATATATTCCCCTGATACATTTAAAAGAAGAGACGTTCAGTTCCTTGCCAAATACGAAATTATGTATGGATTGTTTTTAGCAAGGGCAGTTAATGCATTACCTAAGCATCATTTCCTATTTAGCAATAGTTCTGTATTTACTTTCTGTGTATAGGATACAGAAATACATCTTGGCAGAAAATATTTCTATGCTAGGACTGAAGTTCCGTAAGTTCCTCCTAAAGTCAATGACAGCTTTACCACTGAATTCAACAAAAGCAGAGCTATGCCGATACACTTTTGAAAATCCATCCCTCAATCTGCTCAGTGTTGCTTACTTTTTAGCAAAATTATACAATTGTGTTTGTACACTGAGGCTTCAATACAATAGAGACATACTTCAGTCTAGCAACAAGTAATATTTTTCAATTATAGGAGGCTGGAAGCATAGTGGTTCTGCAGGAAGTTTGTTTTGGCCCAACACCTTGTGCCAAAATAAATAGGTACCTTTTGTTTTAAAATGGCTGTGCATCAGTTCCTGAGGCTGCAATGTCAATCATCGGCAAAGTGCCTGCAGAGTGCAATGCTAGCTGAAATGCTGAGATCCCAAAGTTTGGCTTATTGCAGGGCATGCATTTTCTTTTAAACAGCTTTCTTCTCCATGTTAAGTACACCTTTAAAAAGAGCCAAGTTACTCTCACACAAACTGTTTCCCTATTTATATTCAATTTGTTCCGACATAGTGCTAATACAAGAACACGTAGAATATTATGTGTAAGTAATGTTATTTTCTTTAAAACCTTTATTTATAATCAGTTCTTGAATAGCTCAGAAAACCATCTTTATGCAACAGCTGTGTACCCCAAAAAAGGATTCTCTAATTTCACTGTATATGTCCATCTAAACCACAGCATGGGTTTGATGTTCTTGTGTCAAAGGGTAGGAACTTTCAAGGCATGTATGGCAATTTTTTATTCCAAAAGAAATAAGTATTCTGGAAGTGAATACTCTATTGCAGCTTAATTACAAATCAGTTCCTAGTATCATGAACATACCTGATCACAAGTTGCAGATTGGCAGTTCTGTTCACAGGTCGTCTGAGATACTGCTGCATTGATTCATGGTTCAGTTTGTCTTGGACCCTGGGATTGTTGTGAAATACAAGCAGACCAGTTCTTCTTTTCTTCCTCAACTTGTGGACTTAACACCTGGAAGATTCCTTAGCCAGAACTGTTTACTTGGGACCATATCACTTCAAAAGGTGAACCGTAGTATCAACAATCTTATTGTGCAGCTGCTTTGCAACACAAAGAAACCCTACAGGAAAAAAAAAAACAACCAACCAACACAAAACCTATATTGCACTGGCAAACAGTATTTGTTTTCCTGGATTTCTCGATACTAACCATCTTGGTTCAATGACAGTTTTATTTGAAGAGCTTATCTACCAGACATGACATTAGTAACAGTTGTCATAATGTTTCTGGAAGCTGCAGAGCTTCAGACAGATTGAATTTTGCCTGATCTAATTCTGCTGAAGTTCACTGGTCTTTCTGTTGGTTTCAGTGGGAAATATATCAGGCGCTTAAAAAGTATATACTCAAAACAGCTTAAGGGAAGGAACAGTCATACATCAGGATAATTAAATAGATCTTGAACATCTGACTCTGGAGGAAAAAAAAAAAAACCAAAACCAAAACAAAACTAATTTTTAAACTTGGCCAAATAAGTCTTGGACAGTTTTAGCAATGAACTGCCACCTATCAAAATTTCTTTGTAGTGACAATGATGTCTTAACCCACGTTTCACAGTACACTGCAAAAATGTCCACAAGATAGGCCACCAGACAGCAGCACCCTGAGCGGTTGCGTGCCTGACCTGCTCTCATTTGCCAGTATAGTCTGCAGTTGTGAAAGGACACACTGCATTAGTGAAGGTAGCCAAGCACACTCTGCTGAGTAGTTGTGTTGGTGGCAGAATTTTTGCTCCTAAAACTTTTTTCCATGGACCGGTCTTATGATTAAACGAAGGGGAAGGGCTGGGGTAAGGTGTGGATAAGGACTTTAGGTCGGGAGTAAGGTCGAGATGCAGGTAGTGGCAGATGAAGCCCTTCATTTTAAAGATTTTGGTAAAGGAGCTGCACAGTGTAGGGTAGAACACGGAAATATATAGTGAGTGTCAGAAAGGAAGGGAGTGGAAGAAGTTTCGTCTTTGAAGGCTTACAATGGAAAGTTACTGGAACTAAGAGAGGGAGGTGACCTTTTGTACGTTTTTTAAATTCTCTCCATGTCCCCTAATAACTTTTGAATATGATAGCTAATTTCAGCCACGTTTGACAGAGATGTAGGAGTCTCTGAGAAAAATAAGTTACAGCTGATTGTTTTAAATAGACAGCTGGGGAGAAGGGGAAGGCACTCCAAATTGCCCAACAGGAGGAAGCTTTAAAGCAACATCACATTAGTAGGGCATCCATGTAAGAGGGAGACATTGCTACAGGCATGGGAAAAATGTCAAATAATTACTGAACCAGTTCAGATGGGAGTGACATAGTACATACAGGAGCCCATCAGTTTCTGGTGCAGACATACCAGGAGCCTGTCAGCAGTCTTTTCCCCATCAGGGACAAAATTTTTTAGTTGCAAGGCAGATGGAGGTACTGATACTTCCACAATGTTTAACTAATGTATGAAAAAAAGAGGAAAGAAAATGTGATCCTAAGAGTGTTCAGAGTCCCAGACTAATAAAATATATTTTGCTTCCAAATAAATCAAATATTATCTATACGAGGAAAAGGCAAGGGGGTTAAAAGGTAAGTATGTCACCAAAACCACAAGCACGCATTTAAGACAGTAAAAATTAAAATCCTAATTAAGCCATTCACTTTTGTAGAAAGGATGTGGCTGTTGGCTGGGTTACAGTCAGCTAGTTAGCCTGATAACTATAACTCAAAATTTATGCGAATGTTCTGTAAATGTCATATGTATTATGGACTCTCATTAGCCCAGTAATCATTTAGATCAGAGCAGTTGTGGCTAAAATAAGAAAAGTGATGTTATTTTAATCTTTTTTGCAGGTGCGAGTGTGCTGTCCATTATGTAATTGTGTACAAATAAACTGAAGGGGCTGAACTTTTTAACTGGTGATATTGATCGTCACAGAAATGTCATTTATGCTGGGTTTTGTTGTAGATATGTTCTGATAAAGGCTGATGTTTTTGAAAATTAAACAAGAAATGAGAAGCAATCTTTCTGGAAGTGAAGGAGATCTTTATCTGGTTGCAGACTGGTTAGCAGTAGTACTTCCATGTTATTATTTTGTAAAGTGCTTAAAGGTAAAAGCAATTGAAGCTTTTTTAGGTAGACTTCATTTGGCTTAATGTAAATAACAGTGTTGTTCCACTGAGAGGTATTATTTTACATCAAACTCCTGATAAAACCCAGTAAATAAACTTTTCTCAACATATAAACACTAAACAATTGGGTTGTTTACTGCTAAATATTTACTGTGAAGCCTTAGATGTGTTTAAAAACTGGTTTTTCTAGTTTCTGTTGCAGCAGATACCCTCATAGGATCCCTTTTCAATCCCCATTTTCCTTTGCACATACCTTGTTTAAGCAGGAAGAGCTTAATTTAAGCCATAATCTTTTATCAGAATAAACCTTAGTCGTGTTTTCAAAATACTGATGTTCCTCTCCCCTCTCAATTTGACAGGTCAGGGAAATGGGTGATGCACTCCCAGCAGCCTATTGCTTAAAGCTGACTGATGCCAAGTAAACGTACCATTTCACCAGCCCATCTCCGTAGGATAACACTCCATACATTTACCACCATAGCACCCCTTTAGGTTGTGTTTGCTCAAGAACAGAGCACATAGTTCCAGTGCACAGGGGTTTTAGCATGTTTTGACAACTCACACTGGGAATTTATGCTAAAGGCTGAAGACAGGAAGATCTGGAATTCAAGAAAGGACTGTCTTTTGGTTGAAAGAATTTGTTTAGTAATACTTTCCAGTGCAGAGAATTCGATGTTAGTCAAGTTGTCATCAGTTGACAGTTCATCTCTATATTTGGAACAAAATGTGCCTTACCTCTCCCAGGCAAAGTTAAGCCTGGCTGTTTTAATGACAAGTTCCCAAGATAGGATCTACCTGCTGCCTTTATTGCTCAAGCATAAATTGCCTATGGTTAAATATTTGATCATTTCAGATACAGGTGGGTTTGGGGGAGGTAAGGTAAGAAGTAGTATACTGATAATATACTGACCGAGTTCAAATGGATTTAAAAAGAACCGATTAAACTAGGAAAGTACTCAGATGTTGATCACCATCACTTGAATTCCAGCAGTTTATTGCTTGGGTCAAATTACATTGATTTTTAATTATTGTTCTTGAAATGATTAATTTTAACTAGAAATTAGCAAGTACTAACCTGTCCTTGAGTGTTGTGTTTTCCTTTTTATAACAGAAACAGGTATGTTCTTTTGAGGGTGGGGTGAGGTAGAGGGGAGGGGGGAAGAATGCTCTTTTTCTTTCTTATTTTTATTTCTTTTTACATTTTTGTTTCAAAATGTTAGCCATAGTGATATATTCTTTAGTTCAACCACAGGAAGAAGTCAACAGATTAGGAAAAGAATTACATGCATAAGAACAACTTCAGCCTAAGCTACAATTATTAATCCAAATTTTTTTGTTGGAAAAGCGTGTCCTCAGAATGTTGTTGAAAATCCTACTAAAGGAACCATTTCTTAAATGAAGTGTAGTATTTAGTGCATTGAGACAGATGACATGTAAAGTAGCGCAAGTAAGGAACTGTAAAGTTATTATCGTATCTTTACCTTTCTCCTTGGTTTCTGGAAATGAAGGATGAGGCAGCTTTGCCGGTGGGCATGGTTCTGGCTTTCATTTGTGTCTGCTGACATCTGGCATGTTCAGATACTTGCCTTCACATTTCAAGTCTGGTAGAACCTACTCATCCTTTTAACAGAATCTGAACCCTCTAAACCCCATAGAATAGAGTGGTGAAGGAGTTGTGCGAATTTTTAGTATGTTCCTGAAAACAGGTTGCGCAGCTTCCAAAGTGCATAGGATAAAGTTTACACCTCTATCAAAAAGTCACTTGTGAATCTACAAAGAAGACTCAGAGGATTAGTGGTATTTCCTTTAATCATAAAGGTATTTTTATATCCTGATTATTTTTATCATTATTATTTAATTAGATGTAATTTGAACTGGAAATTTGCATTTCAGATACAAGATCCATGTATTTTTCTTCTGGTAAGTCAAAACTCTTCAGCAGGATATAGTCTCTGGGTCTAGATTTGCAAAGCACTGCTGGGAGCAAACTTTCCTTCTTGCAAAGCCTCTTTGTGTGATCAGTGAGGATGCAGACAAACACAGAGGTCAGCCTGAACTTGTGGTCCACGGGCTAAAGTCCTGTGTTTCTAGAGCAGAAAAAAAAGCATAAGTCTATGCTGATTTCTCAGATTGTTAAAAAAAAAACAACAAACCAACATGATACATTAGCGATGTGGGTGCTGTAGCACTTCTCTCTCGCTCTTTTCAGGTGGGTTTACCCAGTTCAGCTCAGGCCTTCTAAGCATGATATTGGCAACCTCTGCAGTCATGATACTAAAGGACTGTGAACTTTGCATTCTTTTCTCAGTCTTCAGCTAACATTGGCAAATAGGAAAAGTAATCTTTTCCTCTAAAGGCTGAGAGGGTTGGTAGGAGCAGCACCAGGGGCACAGTGCAGGCAGCTGGTGCAGGCGGAGCAGTTCTCACACGCTCCCTGTCTCTCTCACGCAAATGTCATCAGCTGGTGGTAGGAGTAGCAGCAGTGGGATCACAGGGGTGTATCTCATATGATTCACTGGGGTCCTGAGTTCATAAAATTAGTAAAAAGAACAGACATAATTTCCAATAAGAAGTAATCTCTGGGGTGTAATGCCCTGGAAGCAAAGCCTTCTTTTCTTTTGGAATTTTCCACTTCTCATCGTGACGTCTTTGCATTGCAGACACCAAGCAGTTGTGAGCATTCCCATGGCAAAACAAGTATGTGGTTTGCCATGTGCACAGACTCATTGTTATAGACTTGCTGTGCTTTCATTTTCTTTGTTTTTCATTGCCAGACATAGAAAATAGAAACTACCCTTTAGTGAATGTATTTCCTGTATTACTAAAAGAAAGAAATCACTGTTGATAGTTCTTGCCTTGGTCTTGCCAATATTGATTTCCATTAAAAAAACAAGCCTTACCCAATGTCCACTTCTGCCAATACTTTAGTGATTTAGGAAAGTTCTGGGTTGATATCCCTAGACAGTGATGTTTTCTACCTGTAAAACCTGTCACCAGCAACATTATTTTGTCTTTTTAACCAGTATGTCTCAGGTGGAGTTGAAAAGAGCACAGCTCAGAGTTGTATTGGTGGCTCAGATTTCATACTTAGGCAGAAGTTAGAACAGTTAGCATCAATGGTGGTACTACACTAATCTCCAGCTTGAGACAGCACTCAAAGTCCTCTTCTAATTTGATTATTTTGTGCATCACCATCAAAAGCAAAATTTTTTAAATTCTCATGTAGATACTTGCTCTGCAAGTATGTATGCATTTGTGCTAACTTGAATAATGTCACTGAAGAAAGTTGCATTAATCACATATTTGTGTTGGGTATATGCTTAGAGTCTTCAGAATAAAATAAAGGTATAAAAACTTTATTTTAAAATTTATGTCCCAGATGGCATCCAGCTTCCACATTCAGTATTAGTAATCTGTTCTAACAGCTGTTTTACATCCTTGGTACCAGTGGGATTAAAAATGACAGTAAAAGCATCTTTGTTGATAAATGACAAAAAGGTATGAATTAATAGTCATGTAGTGCACAGCCATTAAGTTAGAAGATGGGAAATTGCTTGGTGCAGATGACAGAGTTTACTATTTTCTTTTCAGCAGCTTAATACTTGTTTTCATTATTCTTAATGAGAGGTTTTTTCAGCAATTAAATCTTTTGATGTTATCAGTACTTACTGATCATTCAGTGACAAAAGGTACTGATTTGTAAGACAGGGAATTTCAGTCTGGTTTTCTACCAATGTATAATAAAGATACTAACGGTAGTATAAATTGTATTGATTGATATTAATAATTAAATTTAAATATTAATAATTAAATTTGGCCAAGTTGGATTCAGCTAGTTGATGATGTGGGCTGATTTCTTTAGCAGGTCTTCAGATTTGATCAGATGATCAGAAGCAATCTAGTTAGTGCAGTATAGGAAACATGATAACTGACTGTGTGCACTCTTAAACCTACTTTAGTACAAATAATACTGGTTCACTTAAACCACATCCCTCTTTCCAAGTACCTTTCAGCGTTGTAAAAACCTGCTTTACTTGCCAGAGCAAGAAAGTTATGAGCATGCATGTAGTTACTCGTCTCAGCTGTCAAAACGATAACTTACATCTGGATGCAATAACTTCCTGAAACTCAATAGCCTGGTCCCATACTGAAAATACTTATATTTTAAAGGGAGAGGAGAAGGTGGTCTCCCTTACTCAAGCATGAAGTGTCATGGTCAGAGAAGGATGGGCCTTTCATTTTCTAAATGACTACTCAAATTAGCTTGTGTTGGCTGCATTTGTCTTGATGTCAGTGGTTGTCTTCAGTTGTCTGTATTGGGTGAATTTCAAGTCCTGAGTGTGATGTTGGGTGAGTGCCTGGTGGCCAGCTTGATGCCTTTCCAGGAATCACTATAGGCAGAAGTTCTTCCAAGAGGGCTCTGTACCACCCTGCCTGCTATCTTTTGCCTGCATTATCATCGCTAGGTCCTCTTTGGCTTTTACACTGTAGTAACAACAGCCAGTGGCGGTACACCTCATATCTTCAAGTCAGCTTAACAGAACCCTGCTGCCCCTTGCCTATCGTTAGAGGGAACCTTATCACAGAAGCCAGTTTCACATAGTCAAATTATACAACAGACTTCAACTCATTGCGTGATAATACAGGAAACCGAAGTCCTTTACCAGGTTCTATATTCTATTCAGCTATATTCTCCAAATGATTTATTGTGTTTGTCTCTTTTGGAAGAAGTTTTGTAGCTCCATGTTGCTAGCAAAGGTTTCTTGGTTTTGTTATGTGGATGCTAGGGGGGGAAAAGTTCTGATTGGTTAGTACAACATTGCATGATGTCTGCTATTGCCATTTTTTTAAATAGGGCACTGATGGTCTGTGTTCATACCTTTAAGTCTTTTGGGGATCTTTCAAGATGTAAGGTATTCTTACTGTTAGTAATAATGGGCCAACCCTTTCCATTGCATTTCAAACAAACAATTCACAGGAGCTAGAGCTAAGACAAATTTGAGCCACATTTTTGTCCTTTCTGTTCTTGACTATTTTGGATGCTATTCTGTTCCTGGTGTAACTTACACTGTAAGGAGAACTGCACTGCAAGGGTACAACAGCTGCCATGGATTACAGTATTGATGGCTGCACTGTCATGAATCCCTCCTAGTCCTTGACAGGCTATTTCAGTACAGACTGTGGAAGAGGCATTCCCCACCCAGGAGCTTTGTTACACAATACTTAAAATCACACTTTTCCCCATATTGGATTCAAGGCTTTTATAGTTTGCCATGCTCTGCCACAGTGGGATGTTAAATTCGCCCGTCAAGTTTATTCTGGCCATGAGTTTTAATTGTCTTGTCGAGTTTCTCATTTTGCATTTTCTGGATGTTGTCATACCATTCCAGTATTTCTTCTAGAGACATCCATGTTGAAGTGAAATAATTTGACTTTCTGACTACAGTCAGAGGAAATCTTAGAGTCTTTAAAATAAAAATCTGGGCACAAGAAACTTCGTTCTGTCAAATCTTATAACTTTAATGATTTCTAAGTGCTGTAATATTTCCCAGTTGATCAAACTGTGGAAGCTCAATGGATCACAGTACACATCATTTTATACTCCCAGTTCATGTTTTGCATTCCACTAACAGCATTTTTTCTGGGAAACTGCTAATGTTTGAGAAATACTATAGAGGAATAGCCATTTATTTTGTCTTTCCATTTGCATTTTGAATATATCTGTCTTAAAAACCTGAGTGAGATGCTGTATTTGTTAAAACAAACTTCACTTATTTCACTTTATTGAATAAAACTAGATACAGAATCCTTTGCTGAATTATACTGTGCAATAGAGGATCATAATTGTGACAGCTTTGTGACTGTTTATCATTTGCTCTGCTGTTCACACAGTTATATGTGACGATAAGATTGCTGATATCCCCTGATTTGTGAGGCATACTTTTTTTTTTATGTTAACAGCTTGCACAAGTGGACTCCAGAGCTGTACATCTTGGCGCTGTCTTTGTTCGTGGCCTTACAACTTTGCTCATGGCAAATAGTGCCTGTGGCTTTCCATTCAGAATGGATGATTTGATGCCTTGGCAAGTGTTTGATGGAAAACTTTTTCAAGAAAAATACCAGCAGTCGCACCGAGGTTGCTCTTTGGAAGAGTTGTTGGAAGGCGATGTGAGTAATGACATCTTCTTAGACAGTTCTGTATTCCTTGAAAAACGTAGCTGTCCATGTTTGTTTGTTGTTGGGGTTTTTTTTAATATTTATGTTTACACTGGTCCCCTTTCTTTGTATTTTTCCTCTCTTCCTTATTCCTTTTTCATCATCTCCACCAAAAAAAACATAAGAAGGTAGAAATACTGAGACTATGAAGGAAGATAAAATTTTACTTTTATTTTTGTTTCCACTACTCAGAAAATAATATAACAAAGTGTTAAAATGGTTGTCAATTTCAAAAAGTTAAAACACCTGTAATGATTTTCTAGTACTAAGATATGAATGAGATCTTTTTCCTGTGAGATTTTAGGCAGTGTATTAAGAATGTCTTTAAATAAGCATACTGGGTATAATTTTTTAAGTGTTTAAGAGTCATATTTATAAAGGTATTAAGGAACCTAAAGTTTGAGATGAAGATTTGGTGAATTCAAAGAGGAACTAGAAATCAGAGGAAGGTATATATCTAGGTATTTTTTTAGAATCTCACTGAGTACCTTCCTTTGCTCTAAATACTTATTTAGCTCACTTTTCAGAAACTGGGGATGTGTACAATTTGCATGCCATGTTGCCAGAAAAAAACAGTATGAATTAAAACATGTCTGTCCAGGCAAGGGCAGGGGGGTGTCAGTGGAGTCTTGCTGGGTACAGGCTATACCTGGTGTATTAGGGTGACATCATGTCCAGGCTCAGAGGTAGGATCTGCCACACTGGGTGGAAAGCTGAATTAATGCACCACTGAAACCTCAGACCAGACCTGGCTCGTGCCCCACCAGGACCAAATGTGTGGAGAGATGCTTGGGTAGGTCTGTACTCATCTGCAGAGATAGCTCTTAAGATCTTCGATTAATGTGTCTCTTCTCAATGTGGAACTAAAAACCCTGTAGCATTTAATTATTTTTGAAAATTTTACCTTTGAAATGTTTTTACCTTCTGGTACATATATCACTTGAGGTTAAAATAAATAAAAGTGATTATAGAGAAGAAAGGTTTTGGTTTTGAATTATTTTAATCTCAATATCAGTTGTTGTATAATTAGTTTTCTTTTCTAATTTTGTGTCCAATTACATACCATCCTGATCTGGAATGATGAGTGGAACGCGTGTGGGTGGTTGGAATGTTCATGTTTTCAGCATGGAGGAGTAGGAGGATAATCCTTTCCATATGGAATCAATCATGTGATTAGGACTATAGCCTCTCTCCAAATCCTGTGGTTCCCATTAACTGGTCTGTTGCTTTCAGTAGATTTTGGATTGGGCTAGTGGTTCATCCATTTTTTCATGCAGGACTTTTGCAGAACAATAGGAAGGTCTAAAGAATAAATGGGAAAATGTAAAACTCTACAGATCTGTGTGAAACTGATACTGCTTTTCCATTTGGGTAGAATTCAGGTTAGTGAATAAATTTTACAACATGTATCTACCTCTGAATAAAATTGATATTGGCAGAGAGGCATTTTTAAATGTGCTAGCTAATATGTTTTAGCTAACATTTGAAAATTCCGATGTGGTCAGGTTAAACTAATATTTTAACCTGCCTTAGAAGGAAGATGAGTGAAGATGCTTAGATGCCTAGAACGGAGCTGGAAATTTGCTTGATCAACTGAAATATCTAGGTTAGGGTTTTTAAAAGCCTGATACTCTAGTTTAAACAAACCCTAGATAAACCGTTCTGTTGTGGGGGAAAAATAGTCTAACCCTGTGAATTTTTAGAGTAGATAAAAATATTTTTTTCTTTTTTAGGTACGATTTTATGGTACATATATGACAGAGATAGCTCCCAGACTAATAAAATAGCTTTCCAGCTTATCAGTTTGAGGCAAGAATCTGGTTTTGGGAGAATTGCTGAGAGTCCCCAGCCAGTTTAGCTGGGGACGCTGGCAAGGCAATAAGCAGATGTGATTGGTTTTTGCTATTATTGTAAGTTCAACTTTGATAAATAGAACTGGTACTTAGTTCCTGGCAGAGCTTAATGTACCACTGGAAGCCAAGATCTTTCAGCACTTGTTTGTTAACAATCTACCCTTGAGCACCATAAATCTAATCTGATGATAGCTACAGCATTGTATTCAGAAAAAAGTTATTCTACATGGGATGTGTTGTTATAGAAAAGATAAGTAATAGGAAAAAGTTACTTCTTTTGGTGTTCAGTGCTTGTCTCCTAAGTTCTGAGGTCCCTTCTCTATTATCTGGACAGTTACGGTACTTCAGGGAGTTCAGGAGATCTCAGAATCACTGTTGTTTTGATTGTGATGGGTTTAAATGCAGTTAATAGCTTTACAAAAATTACAGTAGAAATACAATTTCAGTTAAATATTTACATGTATACCAGAATTTTTCAATATTTTAGGGTTTCCTTCCCACAGATTCTTGTACCAAAAGAAGAAAATGTATAAATTAAATGCCGTTGATATATTTGTGGGCAAGTTTTTGTGTAGCTCAGGTCTTTGTAGGCCTAGCAGCTGTTAAAGATAAAAAATGGAAAGCTTCTAATAAGAATAAAATATAGAGCCATCTTGCTTTAAAAAAAAAAAAGCTAAGCTCATATTATGCTAGTTCTCTGTTTTTCATAACAGTAATCATATTAGTTTGTTTATCCACACAGAAAATTGGATATAATAGTCTCATAAAGCAGTGAGGCAATGATATTATCACTTTATTAGGCTTTTTATTGTGCTTCTCACTAATGAGTATGTTCATGATCAATTTTTTTAAATTAAAACTGAATTATCTAATGAGGTCAGCATAAGTGATATGTTTTGTCCTCTTCTGATCATGACTTTCATCCAACCTTCATACACGCATTCTGAATTTATTCTCCAAAGAATAGAATGAAAGTTTTTTTCCCATTAATGGGTGTTCTTCACAAACTGTACTCAGTTTGTGTGGGGAAAAAAAGTAAAAATCTATGGGTTTTGCATAAGGCTCTATAAAGAGGTTTGTTAACCTCTTTAAAAATTTAAAAAATGTTCTAGGAAAGTTCATGGGAGGGTTCAAGGATTCAAAATTTATCTCTAATTCAAGAAACCTCAGTAGTTGCTTTAGTCTTGCCACCTATTGGAATTCTACCTTATTCTGTATTCCTCTCCTCTCCTTTCTGCTCCCCCTCTGCCTTGGTTTTTACAAAAAGGAATTGTTATCCTGTAAAAATCAGTTCAGTTTTATGAAAATCACAAATTATGCTATTGCTCTAATATCTCTGTTTTCATAATTCTTTTCAATGTGTACTACTGCCCACATGCCCAGTACAAATCAATAAAAAAGATTCTAAGATCTGACACTTCTTCAAAGCTCACTGATATCAGTGAAAGTTGTGTCTTCAGATAGCTTCAGCTTGGCCTTTTGACAGTAGAACTTTTCATCACACCACAAGGTAAACATTTTTATTTAATTCTCACATTTCTCTTTAGACTTGATTATATTTTATCAGTCAGGAGTTGGGGCTGATGTTTTACTATTGTGTTAAGTTTTATTTCTAATGTATGAGATTAAGATACTTTGATTTTCGCTGGTGTGTTTTCCATGAGTTCATCAGTCCTTATCTGGAGGCTTTAACTATCTCTGCCTAAGGTATTGCTGATAGAAATCTAGTTAAGTATATCTACAGGTGCAAGGTAACAGAATAGGAAAGCAAGTGATTTATAGATGTGAGCAGAGAAGAACCATGAACTTCACTGAGAAAGGGGAAAACATTCCTTCTACACCCCTATTCATCCCTCCAAGGATCCACTTTTAATATGAAATGTTTGAACTTTGATTCCTGAAAAAATGTGAACCAGATCTACCACCTTTGTATATGCATGAGTGTGGCTAAGACAAGTCTTTAGTTGTCCTATATGTGATTGACTTGTGCGACACCTGAAGAGAGAAAAGCACAACAGTCATTGATGTTAACCCTGTTGTCTACAGGAGTCTTTGTATACACCCTTCCAGAATCTGAAGTCTTTCATTTGCAAGGCTTGCATGGCAAAGAAAAGAACAATACAGAGAAGACCAAGAGGGAATGGATTTATCACAGGTTGGCTTTGTGTTAATTTTCCCAATAAAGTCAATATATTGATAAGCTCAATTATTCTTCAACAGCAGCAGCATTTATATAGGCAGCCCATCAAGCTAAGTACTTTGTAAGGTCTTTCTCCGAGAAACCAAAGAAGAGATCTAAGAAAACATTTCCTGGTTTTAAGAATTCATGTGAATTTGATTACCCAAGTTTGGATAGAATAATATTTCCACCTAGCTACATAGTTAGATATATGCAGTAAATGAAATATCATTCACTGACAGAAACATCACTGCTATTTACTCAGTGACTAAAGTTATTTTTATAGGAGGAATTAGATGACTCAGAGGTTTTTTTTTCTTCCTTCCCCTCAGGGAGCTATTTTAACATTGATAGTTGAAGGTCTGAGTGAGGCATTGAAGAGAGAATACTCTGTATTGAACTGCCTGATATAATTCAAAATATGAAAAAGCTTTTGGGCAACCTAGAGAATGTTGGGGTTTTTTTTGCCAAAGACCTTGCTTTTTTTCCCCAACTTTATTGCTCGGTTTAGTAAAGACATTTGTTTTCGCCACCTGATCTGCCTGACTTTCAGGAAAAAAAACCAAAAATCTAAAAGGTTTTTAGCATCATTCACAGATCAGCCTGAATGTTCAGGTTTTTGAGGCTTTGAAATAATTCACACTGAATCTCGGTGTTTATGCTGGTATTATGTCTATTACTTGCTTAATACCTGATCAGTTATAATGTCTGTGAGGATAAAAATTACACCTTCAAAATTCCTTGAACAAATTACAACAGACAGAATAATTTTCTACTAGTTCAGTACTTTGCATTATGTGACAGCAATACTTCTGATGTGGTACTACACCATACTGGTGCTGGACATTCAAAACTAAAAGTATCTGTTGGTGATTTATGATACCAGACCTTGTTAGCATCTGCTATTGCTTGAGAGCTGTACATAACCATTTTAATTATGATTTGTGATTCCGGTTTGGACAGAGATTTCTGTTTTGTTTTAATGACTGCAGTCTCCAAATCTGTGTCATAAAATTTTGATCTGGTTTCTAAATACACTTGTTAACAGCTTATAATCATGATGTGCATAGATGGAAATGAGGACAAGAACCATGCTTATTAGGCTGACTTTAGTTTGGAAAAATTGTAATTGTGCATAAGTATTTTGGCATAAAACTAAGAAATGTTGTTTCCCAAAAAAGAATATGCTGTCTTTTTTTTCCCTTTATTTAACCTTATATACAGTCAGAGTTGCTTAGTAAATACTGTTTTTCAGGAACACAACAAAGAGAATTTAATCCCAGGTTCCAACAAACACACAGGAGTTACTTTATTCCTCCATATCATAACCAGATGAGGGGGTTCCTATGGAGAAATCCTCAACAACGAGGTAAAAACCGTGTGCATGTGTGTGTATTTGGAATTGTCTATTATCAACAATATGATGGCTCTGTGTCTATATGCAGTTTGCGTTTTGTATATATGCAGTTAGCGCTTGTATATCTGCGGTTACCCTGTGGCTGCAACAGCTAGTAACAAAACTTGTATCAGTTATAGATGTGTACTACCATTAGCAAAAACTAACTCTGCAAGGTGAGGTAGAGTGTAGCATTATAATCTGGAGTCAACTTCTACTCACAGTGTTCTGAGAAAAAAAGTTTTCATGTGATATTTAAACTTTCCATGCTTGGTCTCAGCTGAACTGTGTTTAAAATTGTAATAGTTCAAAATTAAATTGGCACAGCTGCACAGAAATGTCTTAGCTGAAGATCTTGGTTCATACTTCAACAAAACACTCAAGTATATGAATAAAGTTAAACACATTCTTAAGTGGATTTCTAGATCAGGGTTTCAGCTTGCAGATCATTGCCTAAGTAATACAAATGCAAGTACTATCTTGTCTTGGCATTAATCTTAAGTCATCCACCAATCTCACTTCTTGAACAGAACAGATATTTCCATGAAGCATCGCTGTGGACAGTACTATTGAGCTGACATAATTCAGTTGTACTTCCTCATTATTACGAGTTAAAGCATATACGCGTAGATTAAAGAAAATAAGCAAAAGGAAGAGAAGTGTCTAAGATCAATTGTTTTATTAAGTCTTCAGAGCCTAAATTTCTTCTGTGTTTAAAGAAGATTGATGATGTGATTAGGGAAGATAAATAATAAATAAAGTCTTTATTGTGATTCAGCTGCCACTGTTGTATGCTTGAGAGTGAGATAGTATTTTATTCACAGATAAGATTGTTTGATCTTGTATGTAAAATGTAAAGCTAAAATATGAAGTGTGTACGCTGACCATGAGCAGAACCAAACCTGGTCATTGTTACTGTGACCATCTCAAGAAGCCTGCTATTCAGGGGTCAGGTCATCTCTGACCAGCTCCAAAGATCTTATGACTAGATGTATTCCACAAAGCATGTTCCACAGCAACTGTGCTGAACTGTGTTATAAATGTGTTTCAGTAGCATTATCAAAATATCTTGACTTCTTCTACACTAGCTCTATTTACTACCCTCAGGACACTCTTAAAACGTGATCCCATAAGTACATTTAAATTGCCTCTGTTATAAGTAAAATAGATTTATTGGGAAAATATATCTGTCCTTACAAAAGAGCCCTGCAATGTTTTGGAGCTCCTTTTAAACTGATCTGCCAAGATGACTCATTTTGACAAAGTTTCTTTTTCCTAAGTTTTCTAATAATAAGACAGGTATTTGGGTTGCTTCATTATGTAGCTGTTGTGTCTGCTAGATGTGTGTGTCTCACCAAAGAGAGAAAAAAGAATGGGAAAAGTAACGACTGTGTGTTCCATGATAGCTTACATGATAAAACTTCCTAGTAATATTACTGATACCTGTCGATCCCATCCTTTGTATACCTACCCATGGTATACTGTTATGGTTCTTCTGTTGCATGTTATATATAAATCGTTGGATTAAATGCATTAAAAAGTGATGGAGCAGTAACCACTGACCCCATATCTTCTGTGTCAGGAGTGTACCTAATGATTAGGCAGCCTTTGCTCTCTTAACAAATAATGTTTAAGAATTCCATGACAATGCCTCAACTTCAACTGTGGAGGAAAGAGTGCCTCCACCCAGAAAGCATAAATCTGAGAAACACTGCTTTGAATCCCCTCAGGCAGAACAAGAATTGAACTTAGGCATCCCTCATTTTATGGTGGATACTAACCACTGATCTGTTGTAATTAACGTTTCATCCTCTAGCTGTATTTTGAGAGAAGAGAATTCAGCTGTGGGGTTTTCGAAGGGGGACATTTTGGTTTGATTTTATTTATTTTAAATTCTGTTCCTAAATTTCTTGGTTGTATGTCACAAATGGAGAGTGCATCCATGTAGCTCAGAGCAGGACATCTAAGCCTCACAGGGAGGTAGATTTTCCCTTGGTGTTTCTTGTTTGTTAATTTAGAAGACTTCCTATATAGCACGCTGACTTTTGTGTATCCCATTCTGAGTGTCTGTCCATTTAGATGCTTGTTAAACAGATCATAGGTATCTAATTTAAAGCTAAGGTTAGGCTTCCATTATTGAGATATAAAACTTTGCATTGCAACACTTATTAATGTGTGCTTTGAATTTAAAAGTCTTGCCTGAGGTAGCATAGATGTCTGCAATAAAGCATGACTTTATGGATTCTAGGTTTGTGGCTGAAACATCACACCACATGCCATATAGCCTGTTGGTAGACAAAACTTCATTAATTAGCAGTTAGGACCACTAATGCATTGTTTTGAATCACATTGTTACCTCATTCTCCAAATAGCTAAAAATAAACCGAGCACTAAGAACTATGGAAGTCACTACTGAGTATCATGTGTCTTTGTCACTCTCATCAGCAGTCCAGCTGAAAAACACTGAGATTATTTGTCATAGCACACAAATTACCACCTAGATCTAAATCAACATATAAAAGATGGGGGGGGGGAAAGTAAGTCTAACCTTATCTATGCATTGGCTTACATACTTTTATAGCTATATTTTAACAGTTCAGTGATTTGGACAATGGTTCTCATGCTAGTATTTGAAAAGTGAGCTGAAGAAAAAGGAAGTGTCTGTAGGACTGGATGTAACAGCTACATGAATGGTTGAAAACAAGAGTACCCTAATACATTAGAAATAATGAAAGGTATTGCAAAGATACAGAATTTCTGCCAGTGATAAGGTAAACATCAGAACTCTCTGTATGACAGACCCAGGGGAGAGATGAGGACATAATGAGTAAGAGCTGTCAGAGAGCTAGAAGTAATAGATAATAATTTCAGCTACCTACAACCAGAATCATAAACAGTGAGATGGGGAACAGTGAAGCGTTTTGACAATTTAATACTTGCATTTAGAAGTTGTTGGATTTGGGAGTCAACTATATTCTGCCTAAGAAAATTATGTTCTCTCAAAAAAAAAAAAAAAAAAAAAATTTTTTTTTTTTTNGTTTTGCTTTCTTTGTTTCCATCCACCTTTGCCTTGTTTTCCTTCCATCTGTCTATTGGAAAAGAAGAAAAAAATGGAAATGGGCAGCTTTTGTTTTTTCAAGAATTCAACTTAGAAAATACAACTTTTTCAAAAGTGAATTATTTTTCTTTAAAAACAAGGTCTTGGAGAAAAGCTTTTATGGAAAATTGAAAGCAATTTTTCAGGGGAAAGGAAAGATATGTAAAAAATAGACTTATTGGAAGTATGTCTCACACAAGAGAAACTCTTTTGTCCAAGACAAAAGGGAATTATCCAGAGTCCCTTTTCTTCGTAGAATGTAATTGCATCATTGGGTACATTCACTTCAGTCTTAGCACACTGTAAACCATGTAGCTGAACATAATACAACTATACTGAATGATCTGAGTTTGTAGCAAGTTTTCATTTGCTAGGTATTTAATCAAGGCTTCCACACTTGTGTTGCATACTCTGTGTTAAAGCATTTTTCTTATTAATAGGATTTTGATAGAAGTTTAATGTAGGTGGAACTTGGTAGAACTTCAGGGCTGAAAAAAAGATTTCCTTTACGGTTTGAATACTACTTTGCTTATAGGAATCTATAACTAAAGCAGTATTGTGCACACTTAAACCAGTATGAGCATGTTTGTTAATAAAGCTTATGTCTGGTTCTAAATAGGGTACTTTCCTTTCCTGAATTCACACAGTCTGATCTACCAACAGTGTATGACCTGTATGATTCACTATCCCAACCCACTAATTGGAATAGATTTAAAAGTTACAGTGGCCCAAAAGCTTTAAGAAGAGCAATGCCACTGTGGACTTTATCCTCCAACATCTCAAAATACTGCCCATAATTATACACCAACTGGAGAGGGACATGTTCTTTTTTTCAAATATGTATAAATGTAATTTTTCTTGCAGACTATCTGAATTAGCTCTTGTTTTCCTGCTTTAATGTTAATTAAAAATATTTAATTTCTCTCCTACTCCCTCCAGGTAGAGAATATAGACTGGGACATCCAGACTGGAGGAGAAGATTCCACCTTCCTCCTCGGTAAAAATACATGTGTACAGGTAGCAAACTGAGATGATGGGATAGTTACCATTGAGATCATTTTTGTCTATGAGAGCCTCTTTTTATGAACTTTGCAGAATAACTGAACCATGTGACTGCAGAGGAGGTCACTCAAAGCTGAGGCTGTTCAGCTTGTTAATCACTTGTCGTGTTAGGTCTAAGCTTGCTGTGACTGGAATCACTAAAACTTAAGTTAAAGGTACCAGCTGAAGCACAGTAACATCCCAATATAGCTACATTGTTTTGTCCGTTTGACACTGGAAAAGCTGAAGTGTTTTTACAAATTCATTAGATATTCCTGACTAGAAGTTTTGAGACTTAAACTTTAAGATTTACCTATGTTTGTTATAGCTGGGTGTATTACAAGACTTTGATCACCATGAATAATGTGGCATATCCATGCTGAATTGTGGTTTGTGTCTTAATTCTGGATTATATCTTTATCTTAAGGGTTATACCATTGTTACTGAAACCTGTTGAACCATTTGAAGCATGACATCACTGATGGAAACATGATCTGCCAGTGAAACCAAGCGACCTTCCTGTAAAATGCAGAGCCTTCTTAGAAGAGCAAAAAATTGCTCTTACTTTCAGCATTTCTAGTTAAGCAACTTTTTCTATCTCAGCGACTGTGTGGAGTGAACCACATCTCTGCTGAGGACAGAAAGAATCTGTCATGCTTTACTTCTGTAACAAATGATACTTATGAGAGCTAAGTTTTTACTCATAGAATCATAGAACGGTTGTCCCAAATTCTAACTTAAACACTTATCTTCAGAATTATTTCTTAAAAATGTATATATTTCACTTTGTGATTCAATTTCAGTGATGTACATATTTAATTATAAAATTAATTAGTTTTAACTAGAGTTAATATAAATAATACTAAAGAACTGTAAAATAACAGAGCACATTGAATTTTTAAAAGCACCATAAGATCATATATTGGTAAATTGGTACCACAAAAGCCCCTCTTCAAGTCATTACTTGTGTTTTTTAAGAAATTGTTTTAGAGATTACAACCACTTTCTTATGTCTTCTATTTGCATATTGATTCAGTTAGAAATAATCAGAGGTACTTTAGTTGATTACTGTCTTCAAGAAACAAACAAAAAAAAAAGGCAGTTATGTAGAAATTCCATTTTAAATCATGAAGTGTAAAAATTGTACCAGGGGACGAAAGTATGAACAACACTTATGTCACATAGGAAGTGGGTGACACACTTAGAACTGTGTTTATCTCTTTACTGATCTGCATCTCAACCTAATTGAAAATTGTGTCCATCTATGTAATCTTCAACAATTTCATGCTTCTCTTAAGTTTCTGCAATCTTTGAATTGAGTTGGCTCAACTGGATGTTTATGGAATTGATGGGGTTTTGTCTGTTTATGTGCTTTGGAATCACAGTATCTTTAGTTTTGTACTTCAGTATTTTCAGTACATGAAGTTATATAATAACCTCTCTTCTTCTCATATGGGAGGTATATGATGAAAGAAAAATGAAAGCCTGATGTCCTTTTCCTGCTTTCAAAAAAGACTGAGCAGCAGAAACAGAGGATATCCAAAGACAGAGGCAAAAAGTTAAGAGGAAGTTTGGAAATCTGATACAGTTTGCAGATTTTCCTAAGAGCATGTTTAGTTATTGAGGATGATGGCTATTCCAAATAGTGAAGTCAGTGCTGTTGCACATGGACAAAACTTTGTATTTACACAGAGAACTGTGGCCTTAATGTTTATCATGTTGGAAAATCCACTCTTTTGGATTATTTTTCTTTTATATTTTGAATAATATTGATTAGTATCTTGTCAGTGTAGTTTTCATAATCATCATTCTAGATTTTACTGATACAGAAACTGTATTTCAGTCTTAGGCTTCTTACTGTGTTACTGCCAGAATTATTTATTTTTATAAGCATTTGAAAATTAAATTTATATCTGAAAACTATCTCATGACCCATACTAACAGAGAGTAGCAGATGCTATGAAACTTAATGTTTACCTTAAACTTGCAGAACTTAAGGTTTGAAACGTAAGCGCTGATCTGGATAATTATTGTATAGATCACTAAACCCAGAACGCATCATTATGGTAGTTTAATCATCTGCATAATACAGATTAAAAAATCTTACCCTGCAACAGGCCATAACTTCTAAAATTGTTTCAGTGTTGATGTTCATGTGTCTTACTTGGCTTCTCACAACTATTTGTCTTTTAGATCACCCAGATGACCCTGCTCATTACTGGAAGTGGATGAAAATGGATAAGAGAACAAGATACATTTTTATGAAATGCTGTATGCTGAAGATGATAAAAACTTCATCAGTATTTCAAAAATGCTGGTGGGAAGGCTCTAAGTAGAAATTTATCATGCCTCATTTTCAGTTCCATTTTATTTTGTGTACTTTTTTCCTAGCCTGTAGCTTAGAGAAGTAAACTATGAAATGTGACACAATTATTATGTAATTTAGGTTCCAGATAATATTGTTTGGAGCACATTACAAAAACCTTGTTGACACAGTTATGAAATATGATCATTAAAAAAATTATGTCTGAAAAGTCAATGCCAATCCTAGGTGTTGAAGAAGGCTGCAAAATGTTAATTAACTCACCTGATTCTGTTGTGAAAACTACTATGTCTCTTCTGTTAAACCTTTATGCTATATGAGGCTGAAAGTGCCCGGTCTCAGACAAAAAAGGGTACTTTTAAAGTGTTCACAATTATATCATGGTTAAAAAAATGTTACTTTTATGTGGCTTACTTTCATAGTTTCTCAGTCCCAGAGAATGAGAAAAGGGTAGCTAAAACATTCCAGAAAGTTATAAAATTATTTTCTACGTACAAAACTGCTGCAGCTTTAATGTCCTATTATTTTCGGGCCTTTCAGAGCTGAGTCAAATGCATCATCCTTTTCTGAAATACCTAGAATTCTCCTCCATATGTAGTGAGTCATTTATGAAACGTATAAGGTTTATGCCAGACCTTACATCTGTCTTTAGCTTTAAAGTAAAGGTCATTGTGAGCCTCTGGCCAGTGTAATTTTGAGGAAATTCTAAATTGAGGGGACATTAGAGACATTTTGAATGCTTTTTTTTTTTTTTTTTTAAGTGGCACTTGTTTGAAGCACACAGGGTAAAATTTTTTCCCTTATGACACCACTGGTGCATCTTTTGCAGATATTAGTGGCTCCATACCGATAAGGTATCCCAGGAGATCTAAGTAAATGGACAGGGTACAGGTACGACAATCAGGTGTCTCCCGTGTTAATTTTCACTGGTCTATTCATCACACAGACTTTTACAATTTTGGAGACGTGTATTTTTAGAATAGTACATAAGTACACTTGAAATTAAATGTCTTTAGAAATGTTTAGCATGAGGAAAAAACATTATTTTTATATTCCAAAGAGAAAATTCAGTTCTAATTTTGAAATCTATTTTCAGAAGAAATACTATAGCTATTGTACAGCTTGCACTTATCTTTATGCTACAATAATTACCAATTTAAACTCTGTTAGTTTCAGTCCATTATTGTTCAGTTGATGTTATTTCTTAGGCCTTGTGCAGGTAACTTTGAGTCAACTGTCAGTGGAATTCCTATTTAGTATACATGTTATGTCAAAGTGAATAGTATTGTCAGACATAGATAATACTATAATTTCCTCGCATGTGTTTTTCTGTTTGTAACCCAATAAATATATTCTTTCACACTCTGCATTTAGCAACAGTCCAGCTAAACAACAAATTGGCAGCAATACAGTATTTCTAGTTTTATTAAAAGTTTGAACAGACACAATTTTTACACAACACAGTGTCTGATTTGCATTCCAGGGATCGTGTATGATAGGGGCATTCCTGCTTCCTTTTTCTATTGATTTGTCACTGACTGTAATTGTACTACCACTTGTTTTTTCTTTTTTTTTCCCCCACCAAACCTTTTGGAATAATGTGGTCTGAGTTTTATGAAAAGTTCTCTAGTTTCAGGAATCTCGTGATGTATAATAGTATATTTGCAAAGAATGTAACTGTGTGCCAGAATTTGTTGGTAATTCCCCCTTCAGACTTTTATATGAGAAAAGATTTCTGTTGGCCTCACTAAACAAAGTTAAATACAGTTAGAGTGGGAGTTTTGCTGTGCTAGTTGTGGTATTTTATGAATTGTTGGTAGTAATTACCCTGACTGCTGAAGAATTGTTAGCTTCTCTGTGAGGTTTGTTTTCCTCCTAATGTTAGACCATAAGCAGAAGATTATTATTATTATTATTATTATTATTATTATTATTATTATTATTATTATTATTATTATTATTTCCAAGCCAAAAGATTGTTTTTCCCACTAGGAATCATAGAGTGAAAGCAGAAGCATGNGCCAAAAGATTGTTTTTCCCACTAGGAATCATAGAGTGAAAGCAGAAGCATGAAGTCGAAACATAGAGCACTTGCTTTCCTGTCTCACTGAACTTCAAATTGGTCAGAGCACCATAAAGGAAATCAAGTCCAAGAACATGACCTTAAAGATTCCAGTTTAATAGGGTTTCCTTAATATGTGGACCACAGGGTTACTTTGAATGGGTACAGGACAGAGGAAAAACAGGCATCTGGATTTGAAGTGAAGGAACCTATGTTTGTGAAGAAAAGCATTCTTATTTCTTGTTTGACTGTATTGCTTACTGACTTTTCTAGCCTGTTCGCTGAGTAGCTGCCGTTCATCACTGAAGTAGTAATGTTCACTGAAGTAGTGGATTTTTTTATTAGCTTTATTCCTCTTCTGGAAGGGGATTCAGAGAACATTCATTCACTTAGTCAACTGTGACTCAAGAGAAATTGTGACATGGTCATTGTGAGAGAAAGAATAACTGACAGGAAGACATTTATCAACTTTCCTCTTTTTATCTATTATGTATCCTTCATCTTACATTACTTTGCTCATCTGGGACACAATTACACTGGGAATCTGAATCTGGGCTGCAGAAAACACTGAAACACTGAGTTAATCTTACAATATTTTGGCACTGTAAGTATCAAAACATGTAGATTATGTCTGTTTTATAAACCAGGAACCTACAGTTTTAATTGTTTTGCTACCTTAGCAAGTGCTGAGTTGAGGTGGAGAGGAACAGAGGTTCTAGAGCTCTATAAATCTTTTTGGGCAAAGTTAGAAGGATAATCAAACACATGGTATTATTTTGCAAGGGTGGTCTTTAATTAATGTTGGAGAAGACAATCAAAACTTTACATGTTCACATTTAAACACTGACTCCCTCTTGTCAGCTAAGCTGGGAAGGAGGCTTGGTATATGATCCTTCCCTAGGAAGGTTGATGGGAGGTTCCTCTGTGCTGCACTGCCTCCTTCATAGAGAGTATCTCTTGGTGATATAGAAGCATGGCCAGTAAATAAAATGGCCTGGTAAGGTTGCTTCTGATTGTAGGTCATTCACACTTGCTGAGGTTGCTCAGGCAAGGGCTCAGTGATGGTAAGCTTAGGAAGTGTGGGTTAGATGAGTGGACAGTGAGGTGGATTCAGAACCAGCTGAATGGCAGGGCTCAGAGGGTTGTGATAAGTGGTGCAGAGTCTAGTTGAAGGCCTGCAGCTAGTGGTGTGCCCCAGGGGGACCGGTCTTATTCAACATATTCATCAATGACCTGGAAAAAGGGACAGAGTGTACCCTCAACAAATGTGTTGATGATACTAAACTGAGAGCAATGGCTGACACACCAGAAGGCCGCGCTGCCATTCTGTGAGACCTGGACAGGCTGGAGAGTTGGGCAGAGAGGAACCAAATGAAATTCAGTAAGGGTGAGTGTAGGATCCTCCACCTGGGGACAAATAACCCCAAGCACCAGTACAGTTTAGAGGATGTCCTGCTGGGAAGCAGCTCTGTGGAGAAGGACCTGGGAGT
>VXBL01007148.1:1556009-1577302 GCA_013400195.1 Aramus guarauna
TCCCCAGTTCAAGAGAGACAAGGAACTACTGGAGAGAGTCCAGCAAAGGGCTACAAAGATAATTAGGGGACTGGAGCATTGCTTGTATGAGGGAGCTGGGTCTGTTTAGTCTGGAGAAAAGACTGAGAGGGGATCTTATAAATATCAAAAGGGTGGGTGTCAAGAGGATGGGGCCAGACTCTCTTCAGTGGTGCCCAGCGACAGGACAAGGGGCAACTGGCATGAACTCAAATGCAGGAAGTTCCACCTCAGTATGAGGAAAAACTTCTTCACTCTGAGGGTGACCAAGCACTGGAACAGCCTGCCCAGCAAGGCTGTGGAGCCGCCTTCTCTGGAGATATTAAAAATCTGCCTGGATGTGATCCTGTGCAACCTGCTCTGGGTGATCCTGCTTTAGCAGGAGGGTTGGACTAGATGATCCCCAGAGGTCCCTTCCAACCCCTACCAGTCTGTGACTGTGATTATGGTGAGTGTACAAGCTCCAGTGTTTCCTAATGTCCCAGGTGCATAGGTACGTAACAGCCACATGGCTGTCTGCACCCTGAATGCTCTACCAGGCTCTCCTCCTGGCCCCCAAGGGGTTTGGCTGCCTGCAGCAGGGTGACCTTGCATCCAGCTGCTGTGTGAGAAAGACCTGTGTAAGACAACTGTGAAAAGCCCCATTGGAGGCCTGTGCCCCTTGGCTCAAGAGCTGCATTTCAGCCCAGGTCCTTGCCCTCGGTCTTTGCCTAATCTACTTTGCAGGTATGCCTGTGCCCAGCCTGGCACCTTGCTGATTCTGCCTTGCTGATTTGACTTCCTGATTTGACCTGGGACATCTGTCATCACCAGAGACTTGTCCAGTGATCACAGGACTGTTGTGTGAACTGGTTACCATCATCAGACCTGCTCTGCTCTTGTTCAGGTACCCTCACCAGTGAGGTCACTGCCCTACCTGCATTGCCACTCAGATGCTGGCTTGCCTTCCCTTGTGGAGCAGCCCACCCTACTTGCTCCATGACCATAGGCTTTAAAGCCCTGACAGTACAGATGGTCAGAAAGTTTGGCTGTAACTACCATAGTAATTAGGCCGTGTTAAAACAATAGATAGGGCCTGTGGGATTACTTGCTGCTGAAAACAGCTCAAAAAACTGAAAACAACTACAACCAGCAAAGTGTCTTAGTGTATCTCTATACAATTAGGACCTTGCAGCTGACCTCCAGACCTTTCTCACCCATAATCAGGCTACTGAGTACACCATGTTTCAACAGACCACAAATGTGAAGCTGGTTCAGAACATGGAAGTTAAAGAATATGTTCTTGCAACTGGTCCTCCTAGATACTCCTGGCTTGTACTGCTTTTGAAGTCCTAGGTAGGACATTAGGTGTTATGTTTAACCTACAGTGTCTTGCCTAGGATTTTTTACCTGGAAGTGTTTAGTTCTCTTGGGGCTCTGTAGTTGAGACAACAAATGATGAGTTGAAAAGTTATCTGTAAAGGACAAAGAGGCAGCTGGCAGGGTATTCTGTCTGTGTATTCACCAGCCTAAATGTGTTACTTAATTTTACTACAAAATTAAAGACTAATTTTTTTTTTTTTCTTGCGCCAACTGGGAAAATATATATTGTATTTAAAAAAAAAAAAAAACACAACTGTACAGTCTTGAATATTTGTTTGCTCAGGTAAGGAATCAAGACCAAGTACTGGCCCTGATCTTATGTTGAGTGCTGCTCATTGCATGAGTAGGAGTTATGGTAGGGTACAACTGAAACCTCCAACATGCTTGAAATCAGAGTGCAGGCAGGGCTTCAGCTGTAGTAATTTCAAGTTCTGTCTCCTGTATTTCTATAAACTGCAAATAGGGAGGTAGACATTTAATTGGGGCCAAAGAACTGCTCTGGCTGCAGAATTTCAGTCACACAGTGTTATATTGTGCACTTGGTGTTCATAAGTGATATAAAAATGGTGTGTCATCAATAAACATCATCAAAAGACTCTCGTCACTGATTATATTTGAAGGACTTGATTTGTTAATCTGATACAATCACAGACCTAAAAATTACAGAGCCTAGAGAAGCAAGGAAGAGAGACAGACTACAAGGGATGCCTACAACATTTAACATTTTTAGGCTTTTATCTTTGTGTTAGTTCTTTTTATTCTCCCACAGTTAGTCATTAGATCACTTATGGAATGACCTATTATTTGTACTGGTCACATAGGTAAAAAGGGATATATTCAATGTTAATATACTTAATCTGGGCATGAATTTTGATATGAGATATGTTGATATTTCAAATTTATTAATCTTCTCTTTTTCATGCCAGAAGACACAAGAAATACCAGGCACAGAAAACCAATCCTGGATATAAGCCTTCTGAAAAATCTTGATAACTGAGGGCTTTTTAATAGAGAATGGTGGCCCCGTCTCAAAAATTAGGTGGCCAAGTATGCAGCTGACCTCCGGACTCTTTATTAACGAGCCAAACTACTGTAAGGGCTGTTCTGATCTCAGATGTGATTTCTAAATATGCTGTAGATAGCTCAGAAAGTCGTCTTTCAGTGAAAGCAATCATAAATTTTAGAAAAGTGGTGAGAAACTCACATGTTGCATATGGCATTTGGAAAATTGAAGGTAACCATTCTGGAGTTAAGCTTTATCAGATCCAGCTTTATTTTAGTCAAGGGTGGGTTGGTTGGTTGATTGGTTGGTTGGTTTGTTTGTTAATAGCAGAGCCCCAGCAGACTCTGTATTTACTTTTCAAGAATACTTTAATTTTCGTTTGTGATGATGATTCAGCTCATCTAAAAGGACATAAGTGCTGCCTTTTGATAATCATCTTTGCCCTCTGGTTTAATTACCCATCAGATCCTTTAGTCCTTCTGATCTACATTCTGCTGGAGGGTTTTCAATTTGCTTAAAGTTTATCCAGGTTTGAGGCATGCTGGTGATAAAGCTAGACCTCTTGTTACGTAATACGCATATGAAAGATCACCGCATTTAAATACAGTGATAAGGCTGACTCAGAATCTTAACTATCTTTGGGCAAATCGCAATACTTCTCTCTTTAACAAAGCCTTCATTTTGTAGGTGTGATTTAATTTCTACTCTACCTTCCCTATGCAGAGGGGAGACTCCACAAAGGAGCAAACAGGAGAGGTTCAAAAAAACCCACTAGCGACATGGCATTTCCAGACAAAAGAGGGAGAGCAGCTGCACAGTTGATGGACAGCAGCACAGAGCATTAAGAAGGTGGCTAGTGCATCTAGACCAAAAGTTCTAGGTTTTAAAAACAACTCGGAAACCGAGGGCGTGCGGTACTTCCATCATGGTTGCAATACACTTAATGCCATTATATATTTTTTTATGTATCTAGTCTCACTTTGCAACGTGTGTGAGACCTCTGCGAGTCTAGACAGTGATTGTGGTTTATGCTTTACGTAAAGGTTACATTTTGAATTACTTCCTGAAGTGGTCGAACAGAAAAAGTAATCAATAACCTGCAAATTCATCCTCCTTTTATTGTGAGGAGGGAATTATTTTACTTCTTTGTGTTACTGATTACTGTATTAATTCTTGGCAGCAAATAGCACTGTGAGAAACTTTTGCTCCGAGCAAGTTAAAAAATAGCATCAAAGAAAAAAAATATTAAGCGCTAACAGGAGCCAGTTTGTGTGTCCTAACACTTACTTGTTGGGAGCAGGAAAGAAATCCCAAATTTCTCCTTGTGCCTTTGTTTACACTAATGTGTAAAGCTTAATCAATCCACCATCCCTCCCCCTGATAAACACCCCCGTCTTCTGCAGAGAGCGCCCAACCTAGCAAGGCTGATAGCTGTGTCAGTTTAGAAATTAGGATCTGTTGCTTGTGCTCCGGCAGTGCAGTGATTCAGGGGGCTGTTGACTGCCCCACGTAACGCTCGCTAAGGGCTGCGGCTGGTGCCAGCCCGCACCAGGTAGATTTTGAGAGGATGAGTGTCCAGCCTGCTGGAGGATAAGATGCATTTGCCTTTCCGTCTGCTTGATACGATCCTTCGAGAGGGAAGAGTTTCAACCCCCACACAATTGTACTTCTAGGTACGTGAGGGCAGCCTCTGCGAACTTTCTCTGAGAGACTCTCTATCATTTTTCTCCCATACAAAAAGTTTCCTCACTCTTTTTATGACTTCAGTTAAATCTCTGAAGGGCCAGGGGGAGGGGTTTTTTCCCCTCAGTTTTGTTGACTTTAAATTGGGCCCACCAGAAGAAGATAAATCAGTTTAAAGGTAACTTTACAGAAGAAGATTAAGAGGATATGAGGCCAGAGTTGCTGTAAAAATAGAAATTAAGGGCTATGTTTTGTCTTAGATGGCTTGTGCAGCTGACTTCAGAGTAACTGCGCCCTTTTAGGTGCGTTAGGCTGAGAGCGTGGGGAAATTAGCCCAGGCCTCCTGACTTCTGGTGGCTTTGCCGACTGCAGGAGTACAAACCGGCATGACAGATTGCATCCAGCACAGTAGGCTGCAGAAAGTAGTTAATGGAAAATAGGCCGCTTTGATGTTCACTTCTGGTGGGCTGATCCTCTGGTTTAGAGGCTAAACATCTATTGTCCTCAGTCGGAGTTTTCTTTACTAAAAACTTTCACAAAATCTGTAATTTTCCGTTTTGTTTTCTGAGACTGTGGTTTGCTCTATTTCTACGTCCAGTAGCCAGCAACTATTTTCAAGAGCGATTTGTAATTTCCGAGTCTCTAGCTTCAGATGCCACAGTCAGGACCTTATTTCTCAGAAATCGCTAAGCATCTGTCCTCTTCTGCTAAAGCAGATGTCTCTAAAGTATTTCCATAACAGCACCAGCAACGAAAGCACCTAAACACAGTGCCTGCTTTCCTGAAAAATGGGGCTAAGCACTGCAGAGATGCACCTTAGAAAACAGGCTTGGCTAGAATGAAAATGGGGGGAGGGTAAGGAGAGAGCAAGAGCAAATACAGTAACAGCCTATGATTAGAAATCTTAACAATGACAATGAGTTCTGTTTAATTTCTAACTGCTTAAAAGCAGGCCCGGGGAAATGCTCTGCTTAGAAATGTCATGGAAAGTGCAGCTGGTCCATGGGCTTTATCTTGAAAAGCAAAGGATCTTTCCCATTTTGCAGTAACACTGCCATTTACTGGGCCATACCACTAGCAATTTGCAACAATGGGAGGGAAAAAAGCTGCCATTTGACCTAGAATGCAATTTTCAACTAATTAATAAAGTGACCATTAGTGCCCGAGGGGATAATAACAGGAATAAGAACAAATTACTATGGGGTGCAAAGGAGGCTTGGGCATTGTATTGCAAATTTCTTATGGCACTATTCTTCTTTTTTTTCTCACTAATACTTTTAAAGTGCCCCCACTCAACACTTGCTCCTTGTAGGACCCTTGCAAACCACATAAGAATTAGCCCTTCAAAGATCAATCAGGATCTAATTGTTGTTAACAAAGTGCCACCTGGAGAGAAATGTTACAATATACCTTCATTACAAAGCATTCAATCTCTCTCACGCTCACAAGTCCTGGCTACAGTACAGACAAAAAGAAGCGGTTGCTAGCATTAAGATCAGGCACCTGCAATTGCTTGTAAAACACTGCCAGTCCCTGCACAAATATGCTCCTCACATTGCATGAGCCTCGTTAGAACTGCTCTGTTTATGCTTCCTCAGAGCGCGTTTTGCTGGGGTCCCTCTGCTTGCGACGCGTTAACGTGTCACTGGAGCCCTCATATCGATGGGGACGTTAGCCGAAGCAACCACGCCGTTTGCGGTGCTCTTTCACAGGCTCCAATATCTGCTCTCAGTAAGCATTCTTCTGTATTTTATGGCCACTGCTCTCCGTGTCCCAAAGGCAAATGTTGAGGCAGGCCCCCACTGAAGTGACTTAACACCATGGCTTCGTTTCTCTGCCCTCTGAGAGATTTTACTTGTAGGTATAGCACATCTGCTGTAGGTCCTGCTTCTGCTAGTACTTCACAGCTTTGATGGTTAAAATACAAGACAAGACCCACATTGCCCGGTGTCTGCCACTTACTTCTTGGACACCGTTGTGGCTACATGTCCACAGAAGTTGAAGTCAACTGATATTACTGTCGTCTGTCTGGAAAATTTCCGGTTGACTGCTTTATAGCAAATTAAAAACTGCTGTCCGCAAACTTGCTTTGCTTGTGCCTTGTTTACAAAGTCAAGGAGTTGGCTTGACTGAAAGCTAACCTGTTCAAAAACCCAAAAATAAACTAGTTTTTGATCAGTTACTCGATCCGTCCGCTGTGTCTGCACAAAAGCTAGTGCCAGCACAAAGGAGGGGCAGAAACTGGCAGCTGGGAGCAGGTGAGGGAACATAGGACCTTCCCTTCAGTGGAAGGACTTGTTCCACATTAAGGTGAACTCAACCTCCTTTCCCAAAAGCATTTTGTAAAACTACTTTATTTTTTTTAAGCAATGAGATATAAAAATCATAGAAGAGCCCAGGTTGGAAGGGGCCTTGAAAAATCATCTGGCCCAACCTTTCATGGCAAAGGGACCCAAGATGAGATTCTATAGCACTCTGTCCAATGACATCTTGAAAACCTCCAGTGATGAGGATCCTACCATGTCCCTGGGGAAGTCATTCTTGTGAATGATTGTTCTTACTGTAAAAAATTTCATGTATCAAGATGAAACGTCTTCCAGTGTAACTTGTACCCATTGCCCCTTATCTTCTCCATGTGGCTCCTTGTGAACAGAGCTCCTCCATCCTCTTTGTAGCTGCCCTTCAAGTACTGGAACACTGTGATGAGGTCTCCCTTGAGCCTTCTCTTCTCCNCAAAGGGACCCAAGATGAGATTCTGTAGCACTCTGTCCAATGACATCTTGAAAACCTCTAGTGATTAGGATCCTACCATGTCCCTGGGGAAGTCATTCTTGTGAATGATTGTTCTTACTGTAAAAAGTTTCATGTATCAAGATGAAACATCTTCCAGTGTAACTTGTACCCATTGCCCCTTATCTTCTCCATGTGGCTCCTTGTGAACAGAGCTCCTCCATCCTCTTTGTAGCTGCCCTTCAAGTACTGGAACACTGTGATGAGGTCTCCCTTGAGCCTTCTCTTCTCCAGGGAGAAAAGACCTAACTCCTTCAGTCTTTCCTTGTAGTGCAGGTTCTCCAGTCCTTTGATGACCTTCATGGCTTCCTTTGGACGCTCTCTAGTCTGTCGGTGTCTTTCTTGAATTATGGGGACCAGAACTGGACACAGTACTCCAGTTGTGGCCTGACAAATGCTGAGTAAAATGGGATGATCACTTCTCTGTCTCTGCTAGCAATGCACCTGCAGATACAGCCCGGGATTGAATTTGCCTTTGTTGCTGCAGCAGCATAGTACTGACTCCTGTTCGGCTTGTTGTCCACCAGGATCCCCAGGCCCCTTTCAGCAAGGCTGCTCCCCAGCCACGCACATCCTGGCCTCTACTTGGCACTTGGGTTATGTTGTCCCAGGTGCAGGACTTTGCTTTTGTTGTTGTTAAACTTCATGCTGTTCTTGCTAGCCCACCCTTCCAGCCTGTCCAGGTCTTTCTGTATGATGTCTCTCCTTTCTGACGTGTCCATCTCACCACCCAGTTTAGTGTCATAGCAATATAGATTAACCTTTGACAAGTGGGTGCCTTACATTATGAATGATGTGGTTGCAGTGAGTCAGAACGAAGGCAGTGAACAGGAGACAGATATAACCTTTATTTCAATAAATATAAATATCCTTCTCCTTCTGAGGATCAGGAAATTGGAGAGTGAAGGAGAGGTAGAAGCAATCTCCTCTCTTTCTGTTTCTTGCTCAGGTTAGCCACCTGCCCAAGCCTTTATCCGTACTGCTCCAGAGAACTGAGGGAATTACTGGAAAGGAGCGCTCAAGTACCTTGGCCAGGTTGATTCTTTAATGGGTGTACATGGAGGCAGGAATATTCTGAAGATTTAGGCAGTGGTAACAGTCATAGGCTGCCGGTTCTACTAGAGAAATTATCTCTGTCCAGACCCTGTCCTAGGCAGATATATACACGGGGAGAAATGGCACACTCAGCGCCTGTCTTGTTGGATAACTAATCCCAATGCCCTACTTGCCTCATATTTTGGAACATATATAGTGCAAATAGAGATATAGAAGATATTTTTTATGATAAAGAGCACATGACAAAACTAGACCAATCCTTCTGGATCCTGTAAGGCTTCACTTGTTAAATGTCATTCCAAATGTCCTTAACTGGTAGATACTGGCTGTATGTGCTCACCCTGCCATTGTTTTGTAAACAGCGTTATTGCTGCAATTAAAACACATACCTTGAATTTTTCATTTTGACTTTGTGTATCTTTGACCATCTTCAACTTCCATGTAAGAACAACATTGATCACAAGGGATCTGTGCTGCTTTAACCTTGGTGAAGATTTGCCAAAGAACTAAATGGTGATGTTTGAAATACAGTCTTTGGTGTAATTGGGACAGCGAGGCTGCACCAAACTATTGAGTATGTATAAGCTCTGCTTACGTGAGGTGAAGGAAAGGAACAAAACATCCTCTATGACTGGAAGAGCATCCCCTAAACAGCACTGAAAGAGATGGGCTTCTGACAGCACAATCCCAGACTTGCAGATTGCCTTTTTGATACACTAAAAGTCATTGATGATGTAAAGCATAAAGCAGCCCAGAGCATAAAATGAGCACCTCTTGGCAGTCAGGCATCCTTCTTCTTGAAATGAATAAAAAATGGTTCAACTACTCGGTCTTTTCAGGTTAAAAGTGTGCTTAAATGGCTTTACGGGAGTTACGGTGCTTGCCTCTGGAAGTTAGTAACAAGAGCACGTGCTTGGGATGCCTTGCTACTTATGCAGAAATCTGCAGTTTGTGTCTGATTGTCTGCTCATTGCCATACATCGTTCGTTAGGGAGTTCTCACTGAACACATGTTTTCAGAGTTGATGAGTATCTAATTTGGTCTGTTGTAAGAGGATTCTGTCCAGTTGGTAGGATATGGGACAGAGTTAGGAAACCTGATAAATTCCCCTGCACCTTCCTAGACCTGTCATTTACTAACTCTGTGACCTTGGTCAAGACACACCAATACCTTGTGGCACCCACTGTCATCTGCTGGAGCACAGCCTGCCATCTTTAGAAGTCTCTCTGAAGCTTAGATCCATTGGGCACTGATTACTGTAGTGAGTGGCCACTAAATGTGTGGAATGTTACCCCTAGTAACTCCGTAATGCCGAGGCTTGCAAAACTAGAAGCCACCTGAAAAAATCATCAATTGACTCTCTGTGCGGCTCTTTGCTAAGAGAGAGATGATATTCACCTGTCAGATTATAGCTTGAGGAAGGGCAGGTGATCCTTATGTGAATGGGCTATAGGACTGCATAGTGTCTGGATAAAGCTTCAGAGAAGACACTGTGTGACTAAATAGTGGGTGTATGAGGGGTTATCCAGATTGCAAATCTCTGATCAAATTCATGCTCTCCAAAGACAGGCAAAAAGAACAGAGACGGAAGGGTTTGCCATCCCCAAAACAGCTTGGCAGTCCCCCAGGACTGTAGACTGGCTTCACTGGAGGGTCTGTTCTTCTCCTGACACAAGAGATGGATGTACGTACAAGTCCATTAGCATTGAAGGGAGGTGCCTGCTAAACTTTCCCACGTGTTGGCAGAGGAAAAGACTTCTAAAGGTATCTCACAAGGTAACAGAAGGTTGTTGCTGCACGTGTTGTATTTCTTTAATATTTGCCTGTGACACAGCTGTATGCTTACATCATTTGGATATATCTACTTGACATCTTGCTGTCTGTCACAAAGAGGCATTTTGGAGCCATCCAACATGCTTTCCCATTATCCTCAATGCAAGTCTATAAATATACAACTTGTGCGTAACCTGTTTGCATGCTGATTCCCTGCATCCCAGATCAATCTGTTGTTGATTTCCAAGGACTACAATCTCCCTTGGTTCCTAGTTTTTATTGAATGCTCATCAGCAGGGATATACGCTTGATTTTTTTATTTTTTTTTTCTTCTGTGGCTGTTTTTCTGTCTTTTGTAGCAACCATTAAAGTTTATTTGTGGGCTGAGGAAAGTTATACCCTTTGTGACAATGTGTTGTGAGGCTTTATTTAATCCTGTGGGGTATTTGGGTGCATTCTGTTGGGGGAGGGATGGGAGAAGTAAAAGAAAAAGCTGTAGAAATCAGTGGAACTGGAGATCTAGAGTCCTAGAAGGTGGCAATCTGTTAATTAGTGTTCTTGGGAAAACCTGCCTGTGATGAAAATAAAGCCCCATCGTTAAAACCCACTGCATTTTCCTTTGCTGCCCTGAATGTTGTTAACAATGTTGCACTCTGGTTAAGTAAAAATCTAAAACTGCAGTGAAGTGTTAGTAATCGGTTCCTGAGCAGATTCCCTAATGCTATTCACTTTTCCCTGCTAATCTTCCTGTGTGAGTTATAACAATGCAGCACCAAATGAGAAGGAAATGTCAGGTTATGTTTCAGGGCCAGCCTCCTGCCCACCCTCCATCTGTGCTGATGTCAGTGCTTATTGGAACATATGCTGCCTGTTGCTCACTGACCATCTGTTAGCTGAGCTGATGAAGTGTTCCCGTTGCTGGGACAACCCGGCCCTTGATTGCCAGTGGCACCGCAAACATTTTCCGCTCAGGTTTCACTTTTATCTGTGCTCTGGAATGGCAGCCCCGCCATGGTACGGGCTGCCCCATCCCTGCCGTTCCCTCAACTCGCGGAGGGTGCGGGGGGGGGAGCGCAGTCAAAATTCAAGTTACGAGTTTTAGGGCAAACGTAAAAGGCTGCAGCAGAGCTAATGTGCCCGTGATATGCTGTTGGCACTACGGGCTGGGATGCGGGGGCGGGCACGCTTTCCGATGGGAGCCCGGGGTCGCGGGAGCACGTCTGGTGGTGGTTAGAAAGTTTGCGTGATGAGACTGTGACTGGCGTCGCGCAGAAACACCTACCGCCCTGAAGACGCGCAAGGACACAGAGGGATTTGTGGAGCCAGGCAAAAGGCAAGAGATGGGCAACTTTTCCCTTGGTTAAGAGTCACTTGTGCTGTAATTGCTGCGTGTTGTAGTTGTGCCCGACAGCCACGAATCTTTCAGGCATAACTGAATCCAAATGTGACCATTCCTTTGCAGCACAGGCCTCAGTTTGTGAAGTGAAAGTGATGTTGAGCCGCAGCAGTGATAATAAACCCGTTTGCCCGCACGCAGCCTTTTTGCAGCTCTGTCTGGCGAGATTTCCCCCTCTCTTAAAAATGTCTACAAACATTAATCAATCCTCATGACAAGCCTGTGGGGCTGGCAGGTGGTATCCCCATTTTAAAGAGGGAGAAGCAAAGTGTGAGAGCTGGCACGAGAAGCGCGGCATGCCCACCTCCCTGCCCTCGCCTGCTGAGATCGCTAGACCGTACTGCCCTTCGCTGCACACCGAGAGCCCAGCTCAGCCATGGTGCCAACAGGAGCCACATACCAGACGGGACGGCTGAGCAGACAGTGTCCTCTAGTTCTCTCCATCTTATATGTGAAGAGAATAGAGCAACGTCTGGTAAATGAACTTTGTTGGTGAAGCTACCATAATAGCTGGGCTACAAAGCGATGATGGCCTTTAGGATGCGGAAAGTCTGGATGCTCGGTAATGTTGGATGTTAAATGCTCTGAAGCTGTGAAATGTCTTGATCTCTCATTTTCTGTGTTGGTATTCCTCGGCGTTGTCCCTGCTGACGTTGTATTCCTCGATCTCTCATTTTCTGTGTTGGTATTCCTCGGCGTTGTCCCTGCTGACCTGTTTTGGTCCCTGGATGGCTGCCGTCACTTCCATGATCCCTCATCCCCAACCTCAGGGCCGAAGACACCCATCATCGTCCTTCCATTTCTCACCCTTTTCTTCTGTCCAGCCTTGCCTCTTTCCTGTTTTCCCAAGATCTTTTCTCAGACGTGTTGTCCCTTTGCAGGCCCTACGCAGCACAAGCAAAGTTTCAGCCTTTCTCTCTTCCAGGTTATCCTTTCTGTCTCCCACTCCAGTCCTCTGTCAATCGTACCCCGGCTGGCCTTTCTGCCAGCTCCCCTTGCTTCTCATGTTTCTAAAATTCTCTTTTCTTCTGTTACTGGCACAAAAATCCTCTTCCCATTTTTAATGCATCCTGTCAGATATCTATACCATCTTTTCATAAGGCCAAGCTGTGAGCCCTTCAGAAAAAGGGCTATTCATTTTTCGCCCTATACATCAATTATTGTTTTAATTAAATGACTGAATAGTGTAATAATGCTATGTGCTCAGAGACTACATGACGTCTGTGCTAGTGCTGGATAAGATATGACACATACTGACATAATCCTAGGTGTTAATAATAACATGCAACTTTCAGCATATGTTGCTATTTCAGGATGTTCTGGCACAACAGGCTGGTTTTTTTAACCCCAGGGACGAGTACATGAGCAAATTACCGCAAGGCCAGCGAGGGTGGGGATTTACATTGCCTCATTTGCTTTGTGGTGAGTGCCTGAGCGTTGGGTCTCATTCCGCGGCACGTGTGAGGTAGTGCACTGTGCTTTTGTCGGGTGGCAAGCCGGGTCTCTTGCTTTGCCTTTATTGTGGTTATGATAAAGGCGTTTATCTGCAGTTTATCACAATTACCACAATGGTGCCTGAGCACTCTAAATTTATACCCTCTCTTGTGGCAACTCGTCTGGTGCCAGTCTGCTTTTAAATCCGCTTTGGTGTCCTCATTTGTTGCCAGAACGGTGCAAATGTGCCAGTACGTAAATGAAAATCGGGCCAATCTTTTTTTCCCCTCCAAGAATGTCATAAAGCTTGAGGGTTTTGCTGGCTTTGCAGGCCTGGACTGCTATGCATTTTGAATCTAAACAATGCAGAATTTAACACTTTGCTTTGAGATTTGACAACTTGATTTTCCCTCAGTCAAAAACCGTGAAGGAAAACTGGTAGCGTGAGCCACCACCTGCCCAGCCTCCAGCAGGATTTGCAGCTCCCAGCTGAAAGTGCTATTTTTACGCAGGACAGGACTGCATGTTTTGGGCACTTTTTAGACTCAGATTAAATGGTTGCACTGATTTCTACATGTGTCTGAGAAGACAGATTACAGTGTGGCTTTACTGCGTGGTATTTGAACAGCGAGGGTGGTAAATTAAAGTTTCGAAGCTTTGAGATGCTACTAAGAAGGTGAAATGAGGCATAGGCGTGAACTTTACCAGAAATTTGTAACGTCTGCACATTTCTAGGAGAGTGTAGCAGCTAAGGGTCATGTTGAAATTTCAGATAGCGATGCCCTTGCTGCCTTCATGGGTAGCTATGCAATGGTTGCTGTCCTCATCTTAAGTGGTGGTGGAGGTCCCTGGTGCCGTGCCTGACTACAGCACTGGAAGGCAAACTGCAGGCGTTTTATTGCAAGCACATATACAGGCTTCTGCATAGCCCTGGCTTGCAAAAAGCAGAGGGGTGGGTATAAATTGCCTGTTTGGTGTTGCTTGGACAGGGTTCTCAACTAATTACAGAAGCACTGTTGGACTGCTAGGGAAGTTCCTCAGCTGGTCGGTGTCTATTGACACCATGAGAAAAATAGTGATTTTCAGCAGCCAAGAACCTGCTCTCTGCTGTGGCTGGAGCGTCAAGCATTCAGAGCTCCGCTTAATCACAGCTTTAACACATTTCCTGAATCTGGATGGTTGGGTCCTGTAAGAACGATAAATAGCTGCTTGCGCTGTTGTGCTCTGAGGTTTGCAAAGCAGGGCCGTTGTGTGTGCTTTTGTGAAAAAATCCTGTCCTCCCCGCGGTGCGGAGGGCAGGCTGCCACTAACATCAGTTGCGCGAGGATTTGCTCCGTGCTTCCTGGGCTCTGGAGATCGCTCTCCGCGCAAATTAATTAAAAGATGCCTTAGGTAGGTGTCCAGCCGGCACAGAAGGAACCCAGCTCTGTTACTAGTCTGCAATCCCCAGTTTTCCAGCTGTCACTATGTAATACGGTCTCCCCCTCACGTAATTCCTTCCTGTGGTCCAATAGAAGTCCTTTAAAGAAGAAGAAAAAAAAAAAAAGAAAGAAAGAGGAACAACAAGCAAGTAATCCTGTCATACGATCTGCCCCAGTAGTTTGGGGCCTGTTTCTCTTTCAGGGGCTGTGAGCATGCTTTGAGGTGCACAATAGAGATGCCTTCCCCATTGACTGTGGGGCTCAATGAGCCAAACCGGGCAGCAGCCCCGGTAGCAGCAGCAGCAGCAGCAGTGGTGCAGCGCGGTAATGGCCCCAACTGTTAACTGATTTAACACTCTGCCAGCTGCAGTCCCTGAGCTCAGAGAGGAGCGGCGGGCCTTTGAATATTACCTTTCAGCCAATTAGACATATGTCACTTTCATAAAACCTCTCGTGCGCGCTCCCGTCGAGGGGAGGATCTGCTGGGGAGGAGGAGGAGGAGGGAACTGCGTTACCTGCCTCCCCCCGGACGGACGCGCGGTCCCTCCCTCCCTCCCTCCCTCAAGCAGGAATTTGCCGTTGTTTCTGGTATTATTTTCAGCGCTGATCTAAGTGCCTGGAGAGGGGTATGAGGGAAAGAGAACGACTCTGGGAGCTCCAGGAGTCTTCAGTCTTACAGGCTGCCCAGGATAGGAGGCTTTTACAGCAATGGTGGGCTTGACTCATTAGACTGAAATGAGACCCCTCTCACCACCTGAACGCCGAGAAGGCTAACATCAGCACCCGAATCGGCCTGAGCTTGTTTCACACGTAAAAACCCCTGATCTCAAAGAAACTTTGGACTCAAGTGAAGTAAATGAGCGTGCAGATACCAGAGGACTAGTGCTGAATGTAAAAGTTTTGGCCCAACAATCAATTTCACAAAAAGAGTACAAGTAAAATAGTTACTAGTGAGCTGCAGCTCAGGGAGAGCTCCGCAGGCTCCGCGGTTTGTCCAAAGGATCAGCAGCCGCCGCCGTAGCACGGAGTGGGCAGACGCGGCTCGGGGTACCCTGCTCCGCAGTCAGTGTCCTGAGGGGTGGGAAGTACGTGGGAAATGGATGGGATGGAGGGTTGTTTTCGGAATCCGTGTGGCACGCAAAAGCATTTCTATTGGTCGTAGAAGAGTGATGCCACTTTTTGTTCCTTCAGATTGATTGAATGTTTTTATTTCAGTAAGGTTTAAATTCTTGTTTCTGTCATGTCAGTTTCTTTATGCTTTTTATATCAAAATACACAAAAATGTGCTATTAAAGTGCATATTAGGTTGTGATAAAATGTGGCAGATTATGTTAAGTTTTAAAATGAAATATACAGTATCATGTGTTTAAAATATTCTAATATCAAAAGTCAATTCACTTCAATAATAAGTGAATTGAACTAAGAAGTTGAGCCAAAATGAACAAAATGAAGACAATAATATAAATGCTGAAAATTTTTTTCATAGCAATGTAAAAAATCAAAGCATCCTGGGGATGGGGGCTGATGGACAGAAAAGCATTTATTTTAAAATCCTGGCCTAAAGCTTTCAAGCTGGCACTTGTTGCTGACACCGTTGGTGTGCAGAAATGGGTGATCTAGAGCTGTGTGAAAATGGCTCCTTTTTCCCGCTGGAGGTGAGAGACCTGCACGGGTTTTGCACGCTGTCAGACCTGGAAAACAAACTGTGTGTGGCATGCAAGAAGAGAGGGGTGTGGGTAATGGTTATTGCTTCTGTAGCTTGGGAGAGGAGAGCTGAAGCTAGGTTAATCAGCCATGAGGGTAAAATGGTCTCTGAATACACGATCGATTTATTTGCTTTGTTTCCAAAAAGTTTATTCTGGGTTTTCCTTCTCAGTCTCTTCAATCATCTTCCCAATAGGATGTTCTCAGATTTAGACTTTGGGTGCCTGGCAATTGGGAAGTAGTGCTTATCAAGGGCAATGAGGCGAGACATATTTTGGGGTGAGGGATCAGGTTATATCTAAATGTGCAGGAGTAGTCTTCAGGTATTCGGTCCTATTCACACCTGAAGAAAGTCATGAGTTTAGTTTTTGAAAAAGAAACTCTTTTCCAAAAAACTCTTCCCTTGCAGTATTTTGACCAGCTTCAGGCAGTGATGACAGGATTATGGAGTGGTAATACATAAGCTGAAATGAGATGCTTTTTGGAAGATCCCAGGGTTGTAGTCAGACAAATACTTTAAGCCAGCATAAGTTGTCAGTGTTGATAAAAGCTGTAGTTCCACCATTCCTCTGCTTCTGGTTGCTTGTTCTCACCCTTGTACTATTCTCTTCCTTTTATCACGCTTTTCTTTTTGCAGCTTAATGCTGGACTGGAACAGATTCAGCTGGAAATAACCTTTTCAGATTACTTCAGAGTCGGGCTTGGGGAGTGGGCGGGTGGAGGGGATGTAACCAGACCCAGTGTCTCCAGTCCAGTTCATTGCATGACTGTGTCAGTAGGCAGGACATGGTACCACCAAGGACAGAATTGAGCAGCCAAGGCAGGGAGAGATCAGGACCACATTTTATGTGTTAGCACTAGCTTATTTTCTCCATTGAAGTCTATTTTCCCATTTAATAAGGACAATTTGCCCATTTTTAGCAGCTGGATCACCTGCCAAAAGAAGCCACTTGAGGAAATCTTACAGAGGACGAGTGTCTTGTCCAGCCGACAGCGGGTGAGACAAGGTCAGGCATTCCTCTTGCTGATGGTTCCTGTGGTCAAAATCCTTATGAAGCTCCTTGCAGGTGTTACTACCTGTAGACTTTGCTTGGATGTGATAACTTTCCCAGTGGGGTAGTTCAGTGCTGCTGAGCATGTTTTTGATGACAGTCCTCACTTTATCTGAGTACATAGTTTGTAGGTAAAAAAGAGACACTGAACACAAGTAGGGAACTGATAAGTTTAAGTATACCATCAATAAACAACATATTTTCCCCCTGTGGAAGCATGTCGGAGATTTACTTCACAAGTCTGATATAACATGATTATTCTCATTTTCATCTTTCTCTGCCAAATCTTCACTGAAGTGATCTAGCAAACTCTGTTCCTTTCCACTGTCAGTCACTTAGTTGGTACGGCTTGGAACTTGCATATCTTTGTGCATTTGAATGCATTGCTAACGCATAAGCATTCATCATTTTGGCAGGAATGGACGTTACACATCTGTAATTCATAAGCTTCAAGACAGTTTTGGGTGATGATGATTCAGGCATCCACTGAATGTCCAAATTCCCTTTGGCATCAGTTGTCCCGCCGTAACTTGTTGGATCCAGCGGAGTGGGTTCACATTGCAGGAATCATCTCCAAATTCCTGCTTAGCAGTTTGCATGCAGTTCATGCTGGAATAAGCAATCTTTGCATGGGGGAAGCTGGCTGGAGTCGATTTCATCCCTTTTGGCAGAGAAGGGTTGATAATGGCATCAGTCGTTGCACTTTTAGGGACAAACAGATGGCATGTGAATTCTTGTAATTTCTGAAAGAAGCCTGATGAAAGCTCCTAGGGTTGTCCAAACACTGAAAAGTTATATTGATAATGGCATTTTCTTTGCATGAGTTCTAGGGCTCCCAGTTTTCCTTTGTCTGAATAAAAGCACTAACAGCATTGCATCCCAAAAAGACATGCAGGCCAATCAGTACTCTGCATGCGTGAGTCCCGGGGGAGCACACTATTATATTACTGTCAGTGAGTGATGTTTTGTGCCTGTTTTCTGACTTTCCCATGCATTAGCCAAGATCTATATTACTGCTGGATTTTACCCATTGTTTGAGCATGCAGTATAACACGCATCTTCCTTCTTTAACGGTACTTTGAGAAGTCCTGTCTTCTTGTGGTGGTCTCTGGTTAGGAAGAAAAAGAGGATTGCAGCTGAACAGAGGTGTGATGTACTTTACCTTTGTAATTCATACATACACGCACATCATCTTTTAAGCAAGAATTTGATGAGGTTTGACTTGCTGACGGGACAAGAGAAAAATTTGTCCCTTATTTGGATTTCATGGCCTGCAGTTGTGTCCTTGAAATAAATGCTGATAGTGGAGCCTCTTGGATTTCTCACCACCTTTTGTTGTTATTGTCTGGTAAATGTTTAACATTGTATTAACTTTATGACTTTCTGCACCTTCATGTAGTTCAAATGAGCAGAGATGCCTTGTTAACACCGCTCAGCCTTTGGACAAGTCTTTGTTAATAACACAGACAGATGGGATAGTGATGGTTTCAGGGGGGCTTTGGTGGATCGGTTTTTTTCCCCATCTGACTAAATAAACTAAGTCTTAGTCAAAGAGGTTTATCCGTTGCTCTGTTCTTGCTGATGGGCTTAAGTCTTCCTTCTATCCTGTTAGCATTGTATGAAGAAGCCATGTGCGTTTGACTTAATTCAGTTCTGAGGGCTGAAAAGGCCACAGCTCACTCTCACTGCATACTTTGATGTCTGCTGTCCTCTGTAAAACTGCTCTACACAGCACCACTTGGAGGCTATTGATTTTTCACTTGGTTGCTTTCAGCTCTGCGTTCAGCACTAAATTATCTTTGGCAAGCATATCCATCAACAAGTTGTCTGGATACGTGATCTGTTTTCCCTTTGTCACCCTGGCTGATACATACCTAGTGTCTCCTTCAAACCTGGTCTTTCAGGCTCCAAAATTGCTGGGGTTTTTCCTCAGTTGAAATATTATTTATTGGTTTACATTTTTTCATTTTCAATAGAACCACTCTTGCTTGGAGATAAAAGTTGCTATCATATCTGGATTAACAAAGACACTATAATAAATGCAAAGATCACTTGGTATACAAAGGTTTTTTTCCTGCAGAACATTCAGAATTTGGATTATCCATCTGGTATTCTTCAGCACTGCTATTTTGGCTGCCTTTGCTTTAAAGTACAAATAGCAACCCCACCAGTAATTAATGAACTCTTGCAGCCACAGTTTCTCTGTTGAAAATGACAAGGATCCTAGTTCTTTGTAATATTCCTTACTCGCGCATCAGCAGATGCTGTATTACGTTTTAGAGGTGATTACTAGTCCTTTGTCTTTTCAAGTGTTTGGGAGGCAATGTTTTGTGGGCTGGGTTTAAGTTTTGGGCTTCTTTCTGGTAGAAGACACATTCATACTCCTCAGATCCTGTTTCTTTCCTATAAGTTTCTCCCTTGTCAGTCACTGTTGCCTTACTCCTTTGACCTAATGACATCCCAAAAGACGTATTGTTGGCCGCAGTTATTCATATTTCTCATAATCCTGAATCTGTGATGCTTCATTTTTCTTCAAGCCTTTGGTAATATCCTGAAACATAATCTGGTTGCAGATTTAGGGAGCTTTCAGAAGAGTATTTGCAAATGCATGCTCACATGTGGCTTTAAGTTAGAGCTTGGTCTTCCAAAATTGTGTGAAGCATGTGCATTTTCTATGTTGTTTCAAAAGTGTTCACTCTTCACTGCTTACTTTCATTGATGTGACACTAATATTTCAAATCTGCAATAAAAGACGCATGGATTGAAGGCAGCAGCAAAGTTCACCATCATGTAAACATAAACAGAATGAGCATATGTATAATGAAAACTGATATTGTGGCATTAGGTTTTCATTTATTTGGTGACCATCTTGGAAAAGCTAACCAGATTGACAGGAGCCATTTGTCATCAAACTGCTAAACCATGTAGGTAAGTTCTGTAACAGCCAGACCACAGAGATAATGAAGAGTCTGCTGATTCATACAGATAAATCCATCCTAACTCAAAATTTGGCCCTTCAAATGATACCACTTAACTACCCAGAGTCATTGATTAAGAGGAAAAGTGCTGTATTTCCACCTCTGTGAGCATTCAAACTGTAATAGGAGGAGGAATACAGATATTCTTTACACTATCCCTGACTTTCCTTAACCAAGCAGAGAGTGTGAAAGTTTAGCAAAAGGGCAGAATTCAACAATTCAGTAAGATACAACAGCAAACTAATGCAAAGATGGATTCCTCTCAGAACAAATTGCTTTCATTCAATGCTTTGTGTTATTCATAAATTTCTGATATTACTATTATTTTTCTGGTTCTCCTTCAGAATTAGATGAATAACTCCCTTATTACTGGACATTCATATATATATATAACCTCAAAAACTCAAACTTTTCAGCTCATTCTCCACTCTTTCTGTAATAACAAGTGACTAGACAGATCTGGACCAGAAAATTGTTGAAATGGATATGTTCCTGGGAAGTATTTTGTCCTTTGCAAAACAACATATTTGGCTAAATTTCATGTGGTTGCAAATGCCCCCATCAGCCCTAATCATCAGTATTTGGTAGTGCCATAAATGAAATAAATATTACCCTCCAAAAGCAATTGCCTGTGCAGAACACTGTTAGCAGAGTTCTCCCTCTCACTTTGCTTTGATTACCTAGATAGGTACTTACTTAGATAGTAAGTAGAAGGAGCAGACAAACATACAAGTGGTAACAGACTAAATAATCTAATTAATAAGGTAGATTGACTGCCTGTGTAATACTTTGCATTTCTCCTTTGATTTGGATGTTTTAAATGGCCCATAATGACCAAAACAGGGAAACCTGAGAATCATCAACCTAAGAAAATTTGTTAAAATTTAAGATGAGAATTTCCATGGCAAGAGTAGAGGAACTGGAGGAGCACGATCTCTGTGGGATTTCTGCTTTGTGTTTGAATACTCTGGTGTTTAATAAAATGTGGGCTCTAGTCGAGGGTTTTCCCCACGACCGAGACATTCATAATGTCTCCCATATGGATTCCTTGCACCTAGTAAGGTTTAGCTTCTGCTAAAGACTTGTCTTCAATAAGGGCACAAACAGAACCACCTTCCTCAACCCACATGTCCATTTTCATAAGACTTGAAGGAATGTAATATCTTGGAGTGTCATGTCAACCTCCATCAAACTTGGTGGAAACTGGCTCGTTAACTCACAGGCCATTGAGAGAGACGAGTATATATGAAGATAGGCAAATGTGCAGAAAATTATTGAACAACCCCCCTTTTTTTTTTTTTTTTTAGTAAACTTGGCTTAAAAAGGTTGTTGAACATCAGGCTTTTATCTCTGCAATAATATTTCATCAGCTCCTAGTGACTTCACTGCAGTTGTGAATCTGTGATGCTTTGGGCACTTTCTTATCTGCTGATGTGTGCATTTAGGAATCTGATGTGAAGGTCACTTTTTCTAATGGCTTATCTCTTTTGAAAATGCAGTGGACATAGTTCTTCAAATGTGAGGTGTTGTCCTACTTAAACGTGTACTGCATGCTTGAAACCATTGGTTATTCTTGCTTCTTGCCTTTTTTTTTTTTTTTTTTTTTTTTATTTCCTTGGAAAA
>VXBL01007148.1:1585321-1639231 GCA_013400195.1 Aramus guarauna
CCAGACTAAGTGAAACAGATGCCTCTCAATACACTTCTTTGGTAAACACACTCTGAGAATCCTCCATCCAATTGTAAGTGATTATATGGCTAAAAATGCAGTCTGTAATAGAGAAAACAGATGCAGTGATAATTATCCCAGTGCCCTGCATATCAAACATTAACTATTGGTGGTGGAAGAAAAGAGGCTGAAATCAAAACAAAGTGGGATTTGCTGCACCAGATCAGACTGTCAGTTCAGGTTGCCTGACACTATCTTCAGATATGGGCTGAGCTTGATAATTTATAAAGAAATCAGGAATGCTTCTTTATAACTTTGCAAAGAATGTACGATGCTTCTTAGGTTCACTGTTGCTTGTTTGTATGTGATTCATGCTAGTCAGGCATGGAACTCAAAGGGTCATGGGGCTTCTAATTATAATTATTTGACTATTTTACATCTACAACCTGAATTTTCCATGCCGTTTTACTGCTCTCAAAAGCAGTAGGCAGCTGTGCTCTGTCTTCAGTAATAGGGCAATTGAAATGCCTTGATAGGAAGTTTGAGGTTGGATCACTGAAATAAGTTTTGCCTGTGGCTGTTGTGGAAAATTCCATGTGGATGTGCAAGCTTATCATCTGATCTTCCAAGATGCTGGTGAGTATAGCATTAGCCAGAGTGACCAGTGTGTGTGCAAGATCTTAGGCCAGGCTGGAAGGTTTAGTCTTTTGACTAAAATCATTGCAGCTGTCTCTGATTGCTCTTGTTTTGCCCTCACATAGCTGAAGATGATTCAATTTTAAATTACAAATACCCAATAAATAGCCTGCAATATGATCTAATCTCTTCTGCTATTTTTTTCTGATTCTTTTTAGAAGGGTTTTGATACAGAAAATGTGAAACTCCTCTCTGAAGCTGACAAAGGTATTTGGCCCAGATTCCTGTCAACTAACTGGAGGCATCGAACCTATGATGCCCAAGGGTGCTCACCCAAGCTGCTGCAGATCCAGACTGACGGTCTGTCTTCCTCCTCTTGCCAGTCAGGACACAACAGGTATTTTCAGCCCCTCCTAAAATAGATGGGAAAATCGTCTCCCGCGGATGCCTGTTCTGTCTCTGACTGTAAAGGGAGCCTTAAAGTGCTGGCACGAGCTAGAAGCCTGATTTTTGGTGGCTTGCTTGCCTGAGGTGAGCATTACCCCTGTAAGCCTCGCTGTTCCCTTTGCTTCTGCTGAGGACAGAGGAAAGACAGTCTCTTCCAGAGGGTTATTCAGGTCACTTGAGACCCAAATCTGCCCTTGGGAAGTGCTGTTCTTCCTTTGACTGTTAGAAAGGGGCAGCTCAGAGAGATAGTGTTAGGATGAAACCAGATTGTCTTCCTCCGGTCTTTTTCTGGAGGAGAGGGAGAGAGGACTTGTTGCAGAGCCCCGGAGCTCTGCCAGTTCACTGGAAATCTCTCTCTGGGACCTGTTGCTCTTCCGAATAAGGAAGTCTGTAAGTGTTACCATCCATGGGACACAAATGCCTTACCAAAAGCTTTTGACTTACCAAGCCAGTTTTCTTCATGAAGTGAAGATATATGCTCTATTGATTAGAAATTAGTCTGCTGTGACATCTGATCGTGGAGACTCATGCCTGTAGACTTAACAAAGTGCTTTTGTTTTGAAAACTAAACATCAGAATAAATTGTCACTTGCCGACACACTGCTCCATAAAAGTGTCCTTGCTCATGTTAGTCCTAGTCACGCTAACACGTTAGAAGTATGTGCCACTGTCTTCTGATGTACAGATGAACGTGTTCATCTCATTCGGTTGTCCTAAAAGATTGGGTAATAACATCAAGCTGCTGTGCCAGGCCTGTCACTTCAGTTCCTCCTCATCGGGTCCAGCTTTGGCCAGAAGCATGCTCGTGGGATGAACTCACTCATCTGGAGTAGAGAAGCGTGACCCTGTCACACGACGTAGCCAGAGGCTGGTGGTTAAAAGAGGAAACTAATGTAAACTGCTTATCATTGACAGGTAGGTAAACTTTAGACCCTGGGTGAACTCACCTGTGTGAAATGTATGAGAAATAGGTCAAGGCCGTGCTGTCTGTTTACATGCTTTTAATCTCCACTAGGGCATAGCAATTTATCATCTCTCCAAAGTGAAAGCCCTGCTCAGTACAGAGGAATGGGCTGAAATTCCATGGCTGAGGACGCTTAGGACGCACAAATGTTCAGGTCAGAAAAATCTAATGGGCTTTCTGGGTTTGAAATATACCTGTCTAGATACAGTTTGTTCCAATTATATTTGGCTATCATTCGTCACATGTCAAATATACTTACAGGATGGTCTCCCAAGGGATTTTGTGGGGGCAGAAGAGCCTTGCTTTTTTTGCAAAACTCTCCTAAAGTTGGACAAAATGTTTAGAAATATCCCATATGTGTACTCATCCAGGAGAAAGGTGTGATATGTTTATGTGAAAAGCCATATGCCCCGGTCTTGTTACAGAGTGAAGACGAGAGAGGGAGGGCTGTCAGAAGCTGAAGGCAGCTCCTGGGGTACAACTGAGACCAGGTCAGGCTGGACCCAAACACAAGACCCTTCTCCACATTCTCCTGCACCGTGCGCTGAGCAGCAGCAGGAGCAGCCACTGCTTTGGTTCAGCGGTAATCACTGGGCTAGCCTTTCATTAGTGTCTGACACTAATTAATATGCCATGTGCTCTTTCAAGAGCACCAGATAAGTATTCACGGTTTTGCTAGGCAGATGGTAACTTTCATTACTTGACCAGATTTCCTGATCTCCTGTTAGATAGCTCACCCCTTGCGCAGCTCTGTGGCCATACTCTGGCAGGCTGCTAAGCATTGTCAGCCGTGAACAAGAAGCACCCTGTCTGATTTTGAAAGCCATGTCCCAGGTAAAATCCCGTTGCTCTTTCCTGATACATCTCCTCCTGACATCAACTGTTTGTCTGAATTTTGCCTGAACACAGAAGCACAACAAGCTGCAGGTTTAGACTCCCTGTGGGCAGCAAAATCCCTCCCTCATCTTAAAAGCCTTTTGTTTTTTCACAACTTTGTAGCATCTTTTAGGTCTCAGGAGGGGAATTACCCATTGTAAATTTCTTTACGTGTCCTCCTTTCATGCTCCCAGGAGTGAAAAATAAAATGCTGCCCAGATAGGCCGTCCCTCTGCCTCTGAATAAACATTTGGGTGAGCGTTCCCATTCTTGCCAAGGTGTTAGGATAACATTCTCATGCTGATTCCTCTGCCCTCCTTCAGCATCCCAGTGCTGGAGGTCCATTTCCGAGGCTTTGAAATGGCCATGCTCTCACCTCATCTCATACACATGGAAATCAGATCACCAGAAGGAGCGAGCTTGTAAATCCTGCGGGGAAGCCAACAGGGCAGGTTAGGAAATGATGACCTTCAGTATGTTATGTTGGGTGAAGAGTTCCGTGCAGCCAAAGAGGCTGCAATGAAAATGGAGGAGACAGGGCTGGTAGATGGTGAGGGAACTGCTGAAGGGCTTGGGCCTCCTTCCTCTGAACTCCACTGACCACTTTGCCTTTGTTGCAGCAAAAGCCAGAGCTGAGCATTTAAAACTTGTAACTGTTTGCTTATTTTTATACACTGAGGACAAAGGATCTCTTATCATTAGCAACTGCTTGTGTAAAGGGTTCAGAAACCACAGCTGATTGGGGAGCCATGGTGCACTGGGCACCACACATGCCCAGATCGTCCTTGCCACAAGCTTAACAGATGAGAGACGAAGTGCTACAGCATACGAGTAGTGTGGGTATTGCAACAACACATTTCTGGCAAGATGGGCCAGCGCCATCAACCACAAGACCAGCTTGTCTCCTTAGTAGTTGTGTAAGACACAGATGGAGCTGACTGGGTGTACAAACATCTCCTGCTTATGCTGCTTCTAATTAACCAGAGGAACTTATTGCCACGTGGTGTCAGGGAGGCAGATAGCCCCTGCGACTGCACAGCAAGGAGAACAAGGCTTTCTCTGTGCTTCAGAGAGGATCTTGGTGTAGTTATTCCCTGAACCATGTTGGCAAGCCCTCCAGCTACCAGACGTCATGTCCTCTGTCCGGTATCGATCCTGCTCGTTTTCTGAGTAAAATTAGCAATGAACCCTTCTGCTGATTTAGTTGTACCTAAACAAGGGCTTTTCCTGGCAAAATGATAGTGCTAAGAGAAGGAATATTCTCCAACTCCTGGCTGCTGTAGCTGACCTGAGAGGAGTTTCCAGTGCAGACCTGGAAATGGGTCTGCAAGCAGTAGGGTTATGTGAGTACTCAAGTTTCACAGCTGGGATACAGAAACAATTTTTCTTTTCATTACCTAATTGCATAGGTAGCTTAATTGGTGGAGGGGATCTTTCTTTTGAATTTCCTTCACTTGTGTACTCCAGCCTTGTCCACAGAAGCACCTAGACTTTGGTTTGGTTGCGTTGTCAGTGCCACCGTTTTGTTTTCTGTAGATGCGAAGCAGTTCAGAAGGAGCTTATGTGTGAACAGGTAAGTGTATCGCCAAACCCACGCCTCTGAGAGCTGAATTGAATTGAACACCTCTGTTCACTCCTGATCCGCAACTCAGTCAGGTTTGAAGTGTCTCTCTGGTGACAGTAGATAAGGTCAGTGTTGCTTGTTTAGGGTAAGGCAAGTTAGGTACAGTGAAAGGCCTGAAGGGAAGGAGGGAAGACTATTGTGAGAAAGACAATGTGTTCAGTATTGTTCTGTCCCTGTAAAAGAGAAAGGGGGCAGCAACCAAAGCCCTGATCTAGATTAGATCCAGAGGTCTTGTTGGGTCTGCAATAAGATCATCTTCAAAGCTGACTTAAATATTTGTTTTCTGATCTTGAGTAGGAGGTGGTTTGAGGATATTGCTTCAGGCACATCTTGAATGCAAAATACCATGAAATTCATATTTGTTGTTGATCAAAGAGACAGATAGAAATAAGCTGTTTGAGAGAGATGAGAACTTTAACCAACACTGAAAGAAATTACAGAGAAATCCCAAGATTAGTCAAGTAGGGTATCTTAATATTATCTTATATTTGACATGGTTAAATGCCTATTAGTTGCGGCCATTAGAGCAAGTGTCTTTTGATACATTGGAAAATACCAGCAAAAGAACAGCTATTACGGCTCTTTGAAAAACTCCTGTTTTTTTAAAACTGAAGTAAGAGTTGGATTTCTGCCTGAAATCCTGTATTACAGACTGTGTTTCCCAGGTGAAACCCCGTGTTCAAAGATAAACGTGCACACCTTCACTATACCCAAGCCCTTTATTGTTACAAATTATTTGTTTTAGAGGTCCCTGAGGACTTTTAAGTAATTTTCTTATGATTAGGGGGACACAGTGAAGCATGTGCAACAGCGCTCGAAGTGGGAATGTTCCTCATTCTGTATTAGCTGGCACACTCCTTCTGAGGGACGTCTGGTTTACGCTGTAGGGTTTTTCTAGTTCATGTTTGTAGAGCTGTCTTACATCAAAAGAGAACCAAGCGAAAAGGGAACAAAATCTTAAAATCGTTCCCTTTCCTCTGCTACTACCGTGAAATATGCTCCCAAGAATGAAAGCAGGTCAAATTATTCAGCGTTGGTATATGAGTGCCTTGGGAAGGGTTAGTAGGGCATTTCCATTATTTGCTGTGGTTGTTCGGTGGTTGTGACATTTAGAGGGTACTTTGAAGAAAATAGCCCGGCTGGTAAATGACAGCAGAGAAAGGGGAAGGAAAGCAAATGGAGAGGAGGGAAGTTCACAGAGATTTCCTGACAAGATGAAAGGGTGAAGAAAACCCAGTGAGTTCTTATTCAAAAACCATTTTGGTGGCCTCTGTTTGAATGAGAGAACAGTTTCTTAGCGTGCTTAACAACAACTTGGTCCTGTCCAGGAGTACACTTCACCAAATGTCTGCTGTGTTTAACACCACAGCCAACTTTGTAATGTGTGATGAGAATTATTTTTACAGCTGAGCTTCTTAAGAAAGGCCCACATGTGGTGTGTAAATCCTGGTGCGTTTTAACACATTCAGTTGCACTAAAGAGGGAAATGCTGATCTTCACCAAGATTAATAAGGTACGCAGAAGTGTTAGCACCCAATGTTTAAACCAAATTAAAAGCAGCCTGGGAACCTGGTGTCCTCTACAGGGAACCCAGTCTGTGCATGTGGGGGGACGGGGACGATGACAGGACTTTCCGTGCTGATTCTCAGCACAGTTTTGGTCATGTCATCTTTCCCATATGTCCTCCAGTGTCACAATTTGCAGAGGAGACAAAATAGTGGTGGCTACTCCAGACAGACACGGTAGAATTTAGTGTTTGGACATGGCTTTAATGAAAGGTTCAGTAAGTCTCAGTGCTCTGATATCAGGTGATGGCATAAATATTGCTACGTACTTAACTAAAAATGATGAGCTTGGGGATAAAGCATTAGTCTGGTATGAGAGGGAGTCTTGTGGAGGAGCACATTCCTATTTTGAGTGTGACCTTAGGAAAATTGCTTAACCTGTCCTCTGTGTCTTTATTGCCCAACTCTAAACCCAAGTTGATATGTTACCGCCTTGTTTGCAGGATTGCATGAGCAAATTAATCAACCTCTGAGAGACACTCAGCTACTACTGTGATATAAATAGAGCTGAGCAGGAAACTGTTCTCAGATCCTTCAACATTATTGCACATCAAGATAAAACAATCTTTCAAAGGTTGTTTGGTAGATTGGTAATTGAAACAAATACATACATAGAACAGACGTAATTTTGGCGGTAAGTGTGCTCCTATGGGATTGTGGATTCACATTCAAATTTCTATTACTTCATTTCATAGATGGACTTGAACATGGGGCTTTCCTTTCCTGGAAAATTGTTCAGAATTGGGGTGTTTGGTTAAAAAAAGATGTTTGTATCTAACAAAAAAATAAATCTGACAGGCTCTGCACATAGTAAGAACAAGAGGGATGTGATGCAAAAGTGCAAACTTTAAATACAGACCAATTCTTATAAAGAAGGCAAGGCACAAGGGGGGAGAAGAGAAGGAAAAAGAAAGGGAATAGAAAAAGGCCTGCATATCTCTCGCCAAATGTGCCTTTTCCAAAACATACGGAAAAAAGCACCACGAAGAGTGCAACACAGCAGGCTAGGTGTAGACTGAATACATAAACCTGCCCTCAAAGCACTGAATAGTGAAACGATATGGGATAGTGAGGTGTCAAACAGGGCAAATTTAGAGAAAGGAGAGCTATGTCAGCAGCAGCATCAAAACGTAGAGACTAACATAGCCTTGTTTAAGAGAAATTAGAGGCTGGGAGAGAGGGGAGGGAGAAAGTGTTGGTGCACTATGAGATTATCACACATTTCTAAAGAGGTCTGAAAGAGTGGACTTCCTGCTGTGGGGTTCCTCTCATAGTGGTGTGAACAAGCATCGCACTATCACCTGCAATGTCTTTAAGTGCAAGTGGTGACACTTCGGTATTCACAGCCTGCCTTAGAAAATCCAAGGGAAGCAAAAGAAAGATGAAAACCATGCAAGTCAAAAGGGTGTTGCTCCCATTGTTCTTCTTGCTGCTTGGTTAACTGGGAATCCCTTTGACCAAGAGAGAGGTCACTCCTCTCCAGATGTGCTCTGCCTGCATCCTAGGGCAGGGCAGTGCTGCTCGAGTGGAAGCAGCTCCCCACAAACACCTTTCAGTGTAACAGTACAATGAAATTACCCTGCTAGGCAGGACACAAGCTCTCACTGTGAAAGCATGGTTTTAGCAGAATATATACCTGTGAGCACAACTACTAGTGAAAGATGATTATCCTGTGACATGGCAGCACAGCCCCTTTTACAGAATAGGCAGGACTGAAACCACTCAGGACTGTCTTGGACCAAACTAGGACTTTGTGGGCACCTGAGACTGGGTCTGAGTTACCAAAGATAAGAACGGGTGCATCTAAACCCTCTCTAGCTAGGACCTTGGGGATGACTGCTGCACCCCTGGCCATGAGCTCCTGCTGGTTGCAGCCCACTGGCTTGAGGACTGAAAGTGCTGTCAGGTACATGAAGGCCTGAAGCTGAATCATGGAATCATAGAATCTTCAGGCTGGAAAAGACCTCTAAGATCATCAAGTCCAACTGTCAACCCAACACCACCATGTCCACTAAGCTATGTCCCAAAGTGCCACATCTACACACTTTTTGAACACCTCCGGGGATGGTGACTCCACCGCCTCTCTGGGCAGCCTGTTCCAATGCCTGACCACTCTTACAGTGAAGAAATTTTTCCTAATATCTAATCTAAACGTCCCTTGATGCAACTTGAGACCATTTCCTCTTGTCCTTTCTTCCTGAAGGAAGCCACTGTAGCTGTGACAGGAAGGGGCAGGAGCTTCACAGATAGGTAAAATAGCAATGAACGGGTCATGCACCAGAAACTGAGGGGAAAGGAAAATGAGCCCGAGATTTTGACACCAGGTAAAATAGTTGATCAAACAGGTCACTGCAGGACCATGCTGAACTCAAGAGAGATGTTAGGCGTGTCCATGTGCTTTGCTGCATGCGTTTCATACCTTGTAGACAGTGTAGCACCACCGAGCTCTCCAGAGGAGAGGCTTGGGCGTCCAAGAGGCGCTTTTGCTAACTCCAGCATGAAGTGAAGCAACAGATTGCCAGTGCAGCCTTGTTATTCTACGGTGTTACAAACGTGTAATGAGAATCTGGAATAAGCAGGGCTAATCAAAGTCCTTTATTTAGATGATACAACAGGAATGACAAAGCCTGTCTTATTTTCCCTGAAGGGTTATGTGGGAGGGTTTCTTTTGGAGGTAGGGGGAGTATGCTCTGAGTATGTTTGCCTAGTTTTAATACTTATTTCTGGTTTGGATAACCTCATTTATTTAATGGCCAGTCCTTTAGAAAGGACACAAATAAGGATGAGAACTAACTCTGTGATCTGCAACCCTACAACATCCAACAAACATTTTCAGCAAGGAAGCAGCTGTTCATGTTCTTGATTCTTTGTGGGAGACAAGTCTTTCTCTCTAACCACCACCAAAAAAATCAAGCAAATTGCAAATGCTTTATTTTTCACTATTGTTAACCCCTCCTCAGCAAGTCAATCCATTTCTCTTTTGAAATAGTGAGATAGCGTGCCTGGCTGACACTCACTAGAGAGCCATTTAAGCTTGCCTTCCCTGCATTTCAAGAAAAAGTTTTTTTCTTCCTTTTAATGAAAATTCACTTTTTTTTGTCCTCCTTTATTCATTTATTTTTGAGGCCTTCCACCTCTCCTAACTGTGGGAAAAGGCTTCACTTTGCCAGGGTACAGCATGCATTGTAAAAGTAATTCAATTTTACACCATAGCAATGACATGATCAAGGGTACTTTGAGCAGGCTTTGTGAGCAAGAGCATTTAACAAGTATGTGAAAAGCCTCCAAAGAGCCTTCATGAAAGAAAGAAAGGTTATAACAATAGAAGAGGTGGTTTGATACTGGTAAATTAAGAGTCATAGGAGTGATTCTAATCAGGTTAGACTTTAAAAAAAGAGAAGCACCTTTATATCCCTTGGGTATAGGCCTGAGTGCATTAAGAACTGTTGGATTTGTGTTGGGAAGTACACAAATAAATCCCTGTGTACTCAACACTTGCTCCTCCTTGGGCTGAAGAACTCAGCAGCCCTGCAAGGGCAAAGACTTTCTAGGCAAAATAAGTAAAACTGCAGATTTGGGCCGAGTACCTTGGAAAAATATAATGAATCTTTGTTGGTTTTAGTCGATACCTAGATCTCTTTAGAGATTGTTACCTTCCACTCTGTTCCCTGTGGGACCCTCCTGGCAGTTCCTGTGCAAGCACGGAAACAGTCTTGTGTATAAAAGCGATGATGAACCATCCACACATGGTAACAGTTCATAACGTCTGCGCAGCCTGAGCCAGCTTCTGTCCTGAGCTATACTCCAGTGAAGTACATCAAGTACCACACGCAAGAAAGGCCATGCAGATGACAAATAATTACATATACTGTGTGTATTCATATGCACATCAGGGAGACTTGGTTCTGGGCATATCATTAAAGCTTAGGATTGGTAAGGAACATGTACAGAGATGTATGCTTTAAAGGAGACTTCAGCTATCTAAAAAGATAACACAAACAGCCTATCAAGTTGTTAGGGCTAGTTTTGTTGTTTCTCACATGTGGCTTAATCAACACCTTCTATATATGTGTTATGGTGAAAAATGGTCAGTTTATTTTGCACAGGAAAAAGGTTATAGCTTGTCTTTTTCTCTGTTAGAGAAAAATAAGAAACAAAAAAGTTGGGTCTGACTCGTTTTTGCAATCGACAGGGACACCTACAGGAAGAGAAAATTAACACATTGGCATATTGGGTGTTTTCTGCTTTATTTGTTCACAGCTTGAGCCTATTACCTAATAGAGACACAAGAAAATGGCCCATCTGTTTGCAGTGGGCAAATGTGTGAGTACTACTCTCTGGGGCTGCATGGGAGAAGGGTCGCTTTTCAAGAACGTATTTACTTTACTCTCTGTTTTCTCAACGGTGTGTATAACTCAATACTAAAGGGCTAATTTGTTTAAGAAAACCAAACCTGACTTCTTCAGTTAATTGCTTACAGAAAAGCTGTAGGTATTGCCTGGATTTTGTGTGCTTTGCTGAATGCACTGGAGTGGTCTCTGCTACGCGACCGACGAGGAAGCAGAAAAACCCGCTCGATGGCAGCGAACTGCTCATTGTTCCCAGCCCACTTGCTCTGGCGGGGCAGGAGCTCTTGGAAAAGATCAAGGATGCATAAGGAGTGGGAGAGAGATGAAAGTCTGTCTATCAAGGAATGGGGATGAGGCAGCTGGGAGGGAAAGGCAGCTCAGGGGCACGCGGGATTTGAGGTATGATTAATGCTTTGGCAACATGCTAACGAGACAGGATCTGGCAACCGAGAGGAAATGCCTATGTGTTCGCTCGCAACCAGCCTCAAGCCGGAATAGGCGCCCATGCTCATATCCCAGCTTTTGCACAGACGGGAGTGGAAACAGGCTGTAATTGAACAAGGTGGAATTTGGAGACCCGCATCCCGCGGGGCCCGTTCCACCAGTGGGAGCGCGGTCTGCTTTGTAGCCCCTTTTATCAGCAGAGGGACAGGGGTCATTTTAGTAAACAGCAGCACCCTCTCAAAACAGCGTCAGCAGTCGTTGCATCTTCTCCCTGGCTCCTTTGCCACACAGGCTTTTAACACAATTTTTAAAACTCCTAGAGTCGAACCCACTGATGACAGGGGTAGCCTTTACTTCTCTGTAGTCTGCAGGGACAGAACTGCTTGAAGGTATTAGCTATGCTAAGCCTCTTAAATAACTATTAAACGCATAAAACTCTTAAATGCACGCAAATCCTGTGTAACAAATGGCAAACAATAAGGAAAAGCTGATCAACCATTATACAGCAATTTAGTCTATGCAATTTACATAATTTTGTCTAACAGAAGGAGGCTGCAGCAGAATTGCTTTCTGAAGAAAGGCAGAAACGCTGTACAAAACAGGTAAACAATTGGGAATGAGGATTTTGCAAGTCCTCAGCAAATTCTTGGCATCTAGACAAAGGGAGTGTGATATAATTGCAAGGGATGGGATGTAGATGGACTGGAAGAGACAAAAGACAAGTTGGGAGGCATGAAAAAGAGTCAGTTTTGCAGTCAAATTGGAAAATTTAGAACAAAGGTTGAATATGTACCTTCAACTCTGTATCATTTCAGTAGACTTAAGTGTTGGCATCCTGTACCTCAGCTATAGTACTCATAACTACGATAGGCAAACTGCAGCTACCTGCAACACTTGTGCCTGTGTAGCACCTTCACATTTGGAGAGACCAAAGAGTGGTGGACTTCTGAGCAGCCTGTTTTACAGACGGCCACAAGGAGCTACCAGTACCAGGACTTGGGACCACGCCGCAAAATAGCCTGTGCCTCCTCTGTGGCTCTTAGAGAAACTGCTTTCTCTGGTTTACAGTCTGTAAGGTGGGCTTATTTCTGGAAATATGCCTAGCACATTGGGGACTCCGTAACGGTAATCTAAGCTCAGATACTGAGCATGCAGATATTTCAGGGACAGGAGCTGTACCACTTAATTGTAAGTAGATAACTGGGGGCTGCTTGTTACTGCAGAGCTGCCTGCTTAGGTACAGCCCCTGCACCCCATGAATTTACACCAGGAGCTCATTAACAGCTTAGTGCTGGGCTGCAAAGCCCTTTTTTTTTTTTTTTTTTTTCTTCAGGAATGTCCTCTATTATGTTCCCAGCAGTCTGGTGGCCATCAACACCTTGCTGATAAACTGGAAATCTTCACCTTCTTCCATCCTCACCTCTCAAACGACCCATGAAAGAGTCTTGGAGATCAAAGAAATCGTCTTCCATCTTTATCCTTCTGACAGAGAGACTGATGGGATTTAGCACCCGTGTGGGAATATGAGCGTTGGTAACTGGGGAGTGGTAGGGGTGGAAAATGATTGGGGGTGGTGGAAGAGCCCAGAAGATGAATTACCTGGGGAGGAGGTGCATACTGAATTGTGGTCTCCATAATAAGTGTGAGAAGACAGAAGAGAAATTACTTCCTCTGCCCCAAATAAAGATCAAGGAGTATTTGCATTCAAAGGGGTTGGGTTTTGCACATAGCTCATCTCTTCAGTCACTTTCTTTTAACTGGAAATCCTCACTAATTAATTGTTCTGCAAATTCTGCTCCTGCACATCCTACGTCTGAAGGGCTTGCTGGTTTCTCTGGTGCTGACTGCAAGTGTTCCTTGCCCTTGCATTTTGCTATCCAAAGCAAAATAAAAAGTATAAAGGAGTTAAATGAGAAAACTCTGGGATTCTATGAGATTTTTAAAAGATCCTGCAATTTCAATATGCTGAAGTATAGGCCTATGTGCTACAGATAACCAAACAAAATGTCCAGTAAGAGTTATCCATTATTTATCCTATTTTTTTTTTCAGCAATTTTAGGCTTTATCTTAAATTCATGTTAGCAAACTCAGCAACCTGGGGGCTTTTCACAGCACCTTAGGCAGACTAAAGTGGAGCTGATGAATAATCAGTGATGGAACAGCTGTTATCCAGAGATAACAGAGGACTTCAGGCTGCAGATGTGCATGGGGTCAAGGGAGACAATGTTGTGCATGAAAAAGTCATACAATGGAGTTCTGTGTATTTTCTTCAGATTTGAAGAACAAAGAAGCAATGACCTTTTGTCTGCTGCTGTCATTCCCTGCTTCACTATTAAGGTAGCTTTCCTTTCCTTCCCCCCGCCCTCCTCCATTCCCTAATGGGAGGTATTTTAAAATACACCCCTGTCAATCATGCCCTGAAAAAGATGAGCCCATCCACAAGCAGAATCCATTTTAAAAGTTTAAATATTCTGAATGTGAAAACATGTGGTGGTCAGGTTAACATAACACTTTGGATACCTGTGACTTGGATGTATTTGTTTCAAAGACAGGTTCATTTTTAATCACTGAGTATGCCAAGTTTCAAAGGACAAATGAAAAATAGAAGAAAACAAGACTATACTTTGGGGTTCAGTAAAGATCCTTCCAGCCTCCATCAGTGGTCAATAGTGCTGTGTAAGAACAGGGCTAGCAAAGAGAGACAATTCTTTTTGTACATCTTCCTGGTATCAGTCTGTGATTTAAAGGACTTTTGAGTTGAGGTTGTATCCATGTCTTTGTGTTGAATTGCATTTATGGACTATTCTTATCTAGATTTATCTCTTCTTTTGTTATTGTAAATTCAAAGTTTCATAACTGATACATTATAGGAAGAGGTACTTCCTCTGGACCTTGCCATGGCATCATTTCAGGTGAAGCCTGTTAATATTTCTAATGCGAGAAATGGTGAATAACTGTTCCCTTGTTGCCTCTCCATATCCATCACAACGTTACATATCACTGCTGTTGCTCAATTAGAGTCTTTGCCTGCTTAATCTCTCCTTCCTCAAAAATCATCCCCTGCTTTTAAACATCTTTGAGCGGTATTTCACCCTCTCCTGAGGCATGAACCTCTCTCTTCCCGCTGGCAGGATCGCAGGGGTGTGAGGCTGGGGGCCCCGGAGCTCCGTGCCAGCCGTGTGCCCGGCAGCAGGACGTGCTCCCGCAGCAGCCGCCCCAGCCCAAACATCTCCCCAGCGCTGGCCGCCGGGCTGCACCGCGTGTTTGGCTGCGGGTCCCCGTCCCACGTGCCCCACACCCTGCTATGGGGCTGTTATTTATTCCTCACCCGAGACCCTTCATGAGCTGATTACGTTGTAACTTTGGGGATTTTTTTTTTTTAAGGAAGGTGAGTGCTTATCGATCATCTCCCCAGCCAGGCAGGGGTGCGCTCATCCTCTGTGGAGCATCCCTTGTATTCAAGAGAGAGAGAGAGTTGTGTTGGGTTCAGTTGAGAAATGTAGTGAGAGCACACAGCAGTTATGTTCCCAGCCCAGCCTGTTATTTTTTATGGTTCCCATCCCCAACAGAGGACAATGGCTTCTGTCGCTCTTACGGTCCATGGGAAGCTGGTGTTTGTCAGTACACTCCCAGCACTGCTGTTTTGTTTTTCTGTTCAAGTTTTTATTTTACTGTTGAAGTTAGGAGTTTCCAATTTAGCTTTTCTTGTTGTTGGGTTGCTTTTTTTTTTTTTTTTAATTGCTTTCTCCCCTCCTCCACACTTCATTCTTTTGGCATAGGGCTGCCACTCACCAGCTGTTCACAATTCCTTCACCTCTTCTGTTTTTCAGTACCACATCACCATGACATGTACTCAAAGGCCATTTTCTTCTTTGCAGGAGGCTTCCCATGCCCATTGAATACACTTAATAAAAAAAACCTTTTCTCTCTCTTTCCTACCTTGGAGGAAAGTTATTATATCTGTACTCCTCACATATTCAGATTGGCCAGTCTATGATCCTCAAATTTCCTGAGTTTGATTTCTTGACTGTCTTTAGATCCTAGGATGACTGATCTTCCTCTCTCCTTGATAGAGCAAGCTCATCCACAAAGTGAGTACTCAGTAATTTCTTTTCAACAAAAAGTTCACCCATTAATTCATAAATCTGGTCTCCTCTTGCCTGCCCTTTCAATTTTGTTTTGTGTAACTGGATTTTTTTTTTTCTAGGCTAAAATTTGACCAAAAAATCAGCACATTCCCACATATCAGCAAATGGTACCCAGAAGAGGCAAACTGGAATGACATCATTGTGAATCAACCGGTTACGGCAGAGTCATCTTGGCAAGGTGCAGAGCATGGCAACTCCCACTGCTACTAATGGGAGAAGAGGCTGCTGAGCTCCTCTCAGGAATGTACTGTTTTAATTTCTAATTGAGTTATTTGTTCACTTGTTAAAGAACTCATCTCTTAGGGCAGTGACTCTCACAGACAATAATAGCGGCCGCATGCAGCCACCAGGGAATTCATTGCTGCCACAAGACAAAAACTTGCTCTGATTGTTCAGTTCTGTTTTGACTTAAACTGTCAAAACTGTGGCCACCATTAATTTACTGTGATGGCATGTGTCACAGCTACTTGTCTGAGAGTCCCTGGTTAGTCCCGTCTCTCTTTCAGGCACTTGGAGCAGGAGTTCCCAAGTTGCAGTCTAACAGACCATGTCAAGGAGCCTGCAAAGCTGTACTAACATCACACGTTGGTGTTGTCTTTCTGATGTTTCAGTTACAAGTGCTTTGAGGAGGAGTGCAACAGGCTGGAGGAAACACCAGGGTGCTCTGTGGCTCCAGAGAAAATGGGACCGTCAAACTGACAGGTCGGGTTTGTTTGCAGAGCACATCTCTGCCAGTCTCCACTCCCAGGTGACCAGTGCCTTCTGCTGGCCAGGCTCCTGTCTCTGACTTGTGTCTTCCAGATCCATCTTTTTCCTCACAGGCATGAAAGCAACCCCAAAACTGTTTTTCTAAGGAACCATCCCTGTCACCCTTTTTTCCCCCAAAAAGACCTCTCCAGAGACTCCTAATCCAAGAGCCTCTCACGGCCAGATGGACTCAAAACCAATCCCCTCCAAAAGACATTCTACTAATGAGATGTTTCTCTTTCATTGCTAGTAGGCAAGGGCAAAATTAAACACATCAAACATGCTTAGTTTCCAAAGGCAAATTTTCAAAATGTCACACAAAAGATACACATATATCCATTACTTTTACTACCTTCCTTTCTGGTCTTTTCCTTTGGTTCTTATCCTTCTGGAGGAGCCATTGTGCGGGGAGAATTAATTTACTTCTGTGGTAAGAAGTAAAGAACAAAAATCTTCCCTGTTTTATTGAACAATGTACTGTATTGTTCTCTTACCATAAAACTTTTTATGAGGATACTTTTCCTCATATGACAGTTTTTTCTCCTGTAAATGATCAGCTTTGTATTGTTTTTTTATTATTTATCAATATATCATCAAACCCCTTGTTCTAGCACCCTTCTGCTAAAGCCCAGCTATATGGAAGTAGTTGCTTGTATGTCTTAGGATAGTACTTGCACATGTTTAAAGGCTTGCAAAGAATAACCAAAGAGAGCAAAATAAACTTGAGTGCCTTTAGCTTTAAGGAAAAATATTGACTATGGACAAACATTAGTAATATTCTAAACATGAGATAAGAAAGTATTGATTTGCTATTGATTGTCTATATGAGAACTGCTTGCAAAAGGCAAATAGGGGAACCCTGAAATTCCTGAGACATGACCAAGCAGTCAGTTAGAAATATATTTCATGAAACACTGCAGCCCAGGCAGAGCAGAGGCATCCAGGAAAGGCTGCAGGTGAGTTGAGTAACTGCAGAGCAAGGAAAGTCAAGACCAAGGCAGGTAGGCCAAGAGCAGCAGCAGGAAGCTCCTGCTCCTGGGTTTGGGTCTCTTCCCAGGGGGAAGCTGGGCTAGACTCCCTGGAGAAGAGGTGACAACTCAAGACTGGCACAGCTTGGATAAGGAGATGCCCAAGGCCAGGAGATGAGTTACTGTGTTTTAGGAAGAGAGTCTGATCTTTCTGGCCTCGTGAGCCCTTCCAGTATTCACAGAGAGAGTCTGGGTAGGTGTGCGTGATCTGTGCAGGGGGCTGGATATGCTCTTCGCACACAGACCTGCGGTGTGGCATGCAGGCTGTGTCTGCTGCTGCTTGAACCTCTGTTTGTCTTCCCCACAAATGCTGGGGAGTCTCCAGGGGTGTGCGTGGTGAAAGTACCCGAGTCTGCGGCATCTGCAGTGCCTGGTGGAGGTTACTGTCCTGCCTAAGAGCTATGAAATGCTCACGGTCCACTGGAGCAAAGCTCCTGGGGAAAGAGAGTTGTGTCCACGGCAGATGTCCTCATTTGCCGGTGATGGAGGAACATGCTGCTGGCAGGGATGGGGAAGGCAGTCCTTCCCTCTCCTTCACTCTCTCAAGCAAAACAAAAAACAGGGCTTACTCTTTTTAAGGGTCATTCTGCACTCACTGAGGCAGCCAACCTAGTTGTGTCTGGTGCTGTAAATTATGCAAAGGAAATTTAGGAGCTTCTAAGATAAGGCAACAGCTAAGTACATGGTTTGGGTTTGGGTTTTTTTGTTTTTCAGTCATTACTTTGGGATTTTTTAAACACAGGTGCCTTTTTTCCCAAAGTCAAAACCTCTTCCAGTTCACATCCCTACCCCCTCCTGCCCTGCCCAATACAACGTAATAAAATGAAGCTGGCTCAAAATACCTATGTAATACTCCCTAAAATGCCATCAAGACCCCATATCTTCTATGGCACGTCACTTTTAGGGTGAGACATATATCTATTTTGCGGGATGCTGTGGGCTAGTATTTGACAGGTGCATGCATCTATCCGCAAGGTCAGAGTCTGAATCTTCAACTAAGCAAGTTCTCTTTATCCAGAAGAGCTCCTGTTTCCAGCAGCGAAGATAGCTTACGTACTGTGAAACTGTTGAAGAAAACCCAAAAGCTAGAGGTTTTTTTCCTTTTCCCCCTTAATAAAACTTCAGTTTGAAAATGTACCAAGCCAATGGCAGCATAAGGGCACAGAATGCAGTTCAGGGAGTTCTCAACTGTAAAATGATTCAGAGGATGAAAGTCGTCTCTTTCAGAAAGGGTGAAAGTTTCTGACATTTTAGGCCCAAATCTGATTTTACGTAATCTGTTTCATCATGAATTCACTTTTTTGCATGTATTTCTAGGACGTATATGATAGCACGCCACTTAGAAGAGACAGCTGTGCTGCAAGTAACAGCGTCCGCTGTCTAACACCCAGCAGAAGGGAGAGGCACTGCAGCTCCTTCCTGAGCTTCATCCGAAATCCTGCGCTCCCCAGAAGTGCCAGGCGCTCGCAGGCGAAGCTGGGCTCTCCCCAGGTGAGGAGCGGGGGGCGGGGGAGTGGGGCCAGCTCTGCCGACCCCGCGGCGTTCACCTGCGCGAGCAAAGGGTCTGCAGCGACTCTGCCCTTCCACGCGAGGGAGGGAGGGAGCGGGGGGCACAGCCTCGGTGCTTGCGAATCCAACGCTGCGCGCCAGTGTTTCGTGCTTCTCTGGCACGTCTGATACGATCAGCTTTGTTTTTAAGTACTGCAGTGGAGATTTGTCATCAACTTCTTCGGTACATCATCGCGCTGTCCTTTTCCCCTCCCCGCCCTCTTATCCATGCCCCCTCCACCTTGCCCCTGCTCAATCGCACCCAACAAGGCAGTCTGAATTGTCCATATCTACTTTTTTTTTTTTTTTTTTTTTCCCCTTTCCCCCCCTCTTTTGTCTTCTGGTAACAGCGTTTGGCATTTCCCGGACAGCCCGTACTCCATAAGGCCTCAGTGTCTGAATACGAGGACGGCTTGAACGTTGCCTGCTGAGACTGAAGAAGAACTTGAGTGAAAATAATCCTCTCTTTTGTTCCGCTTGGGTTGCTTTTTGTTTGCCTGACAGATGTTCGGCCCCTGTGCGTGTGCACGGAGCGGCTCCTCCGCCGGGCCCTCTGATCCGCCAGCTTATTGATTTCTGCCTATCTGTGCGGCTTGTCTCCAGCCCTTACAGATGCGAGGGCTGCGGGCCGGGCGGCAGCCCCTCTCCTTTGCACACAAATAGGGAGACCCTCTATTGTGAGGGGGCCGGCGGCGGAGAGCCAGCCTCGCTCCCTCTTCAGCCGCTGTGACAAATCCGGGCAGGTTTTGGGGGGCAGAGGGGAGATGCGTGTCAAGCACCGAGCCGCAATGCTGCGTTTTGACGTGTTGTGACACGCTACCGCGCGGGTGCCTGAGGAAACGGGGAGGAAAAAGCTGCGGGCAGAAAGGCCTCGGACCCTTGTGCTGTGCCTGTGCGTTATCTCAAGTTCATATTTCAATCGCTTGGCTGATGGATGCAGGGATCAAAGCTCTGGCCAGGGAAAGGCTTGTAACCGCAGTACGTGCCGTTGCCCTGCTCCTCCCCTGTGGGGACTTTCAGCTCGCAGTTAGTGGCCTTGTAAGCCACTTGTAACACTTGATTTTGTTTGGTGTGGCTTGATTTTCTGCCTCCTGCGTAATGGCACAAGGACTCTGTCAGCAGGAAGGTGCCAGGGTGCTCTGGGAGGGAGGTACGCTGCAGACCTGCATCCACGTTTTGGCATATGGTTGTAGGCTTACTCTGCTGATGACAGGCGTTTGGCTTTTTTTTTTAACCCTTGACATACGTCTGCAGCGGTCTGACCTGGCTGTAGTGCTCTGGATGGAGTGTGGAAAACAAGGCGTTTGTTTCCCCGCACTCAGCTGTCTCCCCTCCATCAGGCCATGCCCCGAGAAAGCAGTCATTGCGGGTGCTGCCCACCGCTTCCCTGTGATGGCAGCTCGTCACGTGCGTGTGTAATACATGTGCGGAGCGGCCGTGCTCTCAAGGTGCGGAGGTGCATCCCTTTCTCTGGTGCTGGGATAAGGGCTATAAGGCAGCTCCGCGGTGTGTATCTCCTGCCCCGCCAGCCCCTTACATGCCTTGCACCTACCATGAGCTCTGTGTCCGCAGACCAGCGTTTCTGCTCTGTACCACGTTGCCTTGCCTTATCTCCCCTCTCCCTAAAGCGTATCACGTATCACCGTGCATGTCACAGCCTCCAGAGCTATGACCACGCAGTGGCTAGGAGAGGGATGTCCTTTGATTTCACTGATGCTATTTGGCACTGGGTTGTCATTTAATACTACAGCAGTCGGGCACCAGTTTATTGAAAACTTAGCTAGCTATGTGTTAATGACCTATTGCTTGACAGGATATTTTACCCCGCAGAAACAAATACGGACACGTTTGTGGTGTTACAGAGTTCATCTGTTCTCCTCCTGAAGTGTTGCTCTTTGCTTGGAAGCGTTGGGGTAGCTCGGTTTGGACTTGTTAAGGCAAAACTCTCACTGACATGTAGTCTGTTGGGTCTTCCTGAGAGGCTGTCAGAGCTGGCAGCGATACTTCACATGGTGTCAAGTGATTTATACGAACATGACAAGCAGGCAGAGAGGGAAACTAAACCATTCCACAGTTCTGTGAAACTGAGTTTGCAGGCTGTGGTGGCCTGTGTTGCAGCTCCAGCTGCATTACGGTTACTGGATCTGAGACTGAAACCACAGCACGGTGCCTCCCAGTCCTCAGTCAGTGCTTCCCACCGACAGCTTACTGGGACGGGGCTCAGTCAGAGCTGATGGCAAAGGAGGTGTCTCTGTGCAATAATTCTTTGAATAACGACTAGCAGTAGGCTGGGAAGAGAGACTTGGGCAGCATCTGTAGGGCACAGCAGATGTTCCACACAGCTGCGTGAGCCCCCGCTGCCTGCATCTCTCTCAGGGTTCTGCGGCAGCACGTAGGGATCGCCTTCGCTCTCACGGGCAAGACGAACAAATGCTCCTCTCAGCATCAGCTCAAGTCTTGAGATTTCTTTCTCTGATGGGCCTGTCATGCAGTTTGAGCGGGGTGTGTGTGTACGGGTCTTTATTTTAGGGAAAATAACATTGACAAGCCACAGCGGTATCAGTAGCCAGCAACTTTCATTACCTTCTTTGTTAGTCTTGGATCCGCCTTGACATATATGTAAAAATGAGGAAAAGGGGCTCCTTTGGAAAGGAGAAGAGCTTTGTAAAATGCTCTCTGGTTTGACAAGTCGGGCCTTGCTGAGCCTGCTGGACCTTCTATTTGGCCTCTCTTTTGGTCGACAGGAGAGGACTGTAACTGCTGAGAATCGCTCAATGCAGTCTGCAAATGGAATCTAGTCCTGGGAGTGTCACCCAAACACTCCGTTAGCTGGCTTGTGACTTGGAGACATTTAAGGTGTTGGTTCAACCTGCTAAAACCAGGTGGTTTGGGGCTAAGCACTCACAAAGCTTGCCTGTAGCAAGCTATGGGGATGGCCAGCCTCCTAGTTCAAACCAGGAGGGACAGCAGGTGATGTATGAATGATTCCTGACTGGAGGATGAAGAGGAGAGAAAATTCCAAAATCCAGATCTATCGATCCTCTGAAGTCAGGGGGTGGGGTGATAAAAACTTCCTCTGGCTTTCAGACAGAAAAGCCTTGCGGCTGTGGGAGGATCCGTGAATACAGCCCTGTGCATCAGTCAGCACCTGTAAGACAACGTAATGCACCGCCTGGCACAAGTGATTTTGTACACGTCTATTTGGTGCAAAGGCGATGTTATAACTTTCTGTAGGCACGGTTAGACCAGTATGGTGGGAGTTACGTAAAGCAGTTGTATTCCATAGGTGGTACCTGAAACCCCAGCTGCACCCATGCTGAGTGTTAGAAAGGGATTTCTAGTATTTGGATTAATTCCTGTGACTTGTCTTGTTTCTGCCTTTACTCTTGTAGCCCTTCCCCTTGCCCTGCACAGCCGGTGGGTGATGTTGTTGTTTGCAGGGCTGTGTGCGAGCTGTTCTGTGACTTTTCTTTTAAAGCAGTTCTTTGAAATTCTGCTGCTTCTGTAATGGGGTTTGAGCACAGTTGCGTCACTGTTGTGATGGTCTGTCAAGCCATCTAATCGGGTTGTCTCATTAAAACTTACAATCAGAGCTTACAAGGCAGGAATCCCGTAATCCAACACTGTAGCTAGAGCCACACTGGCTGGCCGAGCGCCTGCACGTGGGTTGGGATGCGGATGCAGAGGTCAATGGGAACCTGTGTCTCTTGTGAAGTCATTCCACAGCTTCTGCGCTGAAGCTTGAATGTATCATCAGATCACCTCCGACTTCACCTTCTCTGTAATGACACCAACTGGAGTAATTCAGTTAAAGTCAACAAATATGTGGCTTTTAGTCTCCAGTTCAGCATCAAGACTACTTCTGGGATCTCAAACTGGACACTCAAGGACCATCTGCTCATCTCTATTGGATAGCTTGTCCGTAATGTTCTTTTTGTTAGCAGGAGTGTGAGGAAATGGTGCAAGAAAAGGGACAGATTTGTGTAGTCTCTAAGAGAAACTAAATTCTTGGAGTAGCACCAAAATGCATTTTTGGCTTTGAATGGAAACACTTTATGAAAAAAACTCTGAACCTCTGCAGGTCAAAATATTAGTTAAACCACTGCAAGTGCATTCTCTTAGGGGAAGTCTGTTTTTTATTTTGTTTTAATCTGAGCCAACTAGGCAAAAGGACCTTACTTACTTCAGGAGTCTGATTCTTTATTTTAACTGAAATGATGACTTCTAGCACCATAGTTAAATTTATCCAGGAGCATGAATTGGAGCTCAGAGCTCCAGCTTTGTGCAGAGAGTGAAAAACGAGGGCGGCTTTTCTGCCAGCACTGGGCTTAGACTAAACATGGGGTTTAAACTAAACTGCCAGAAACTTCTCTTAAATGTTTGTGCAAGAGTTTTATGGGTTAAACTAAGCACGTGAACACCTGCATATAGATGCTGCTTTGGCCACTGTGACTCCCCAGCTGCTCAGAGAAGAGCTCTTGGCTATTTGGTGCTTCACTGAGTTTGGTGGAGAGTGTCCCTCTGATAGCGACTTAACAGAGGTGAAGGGCACAGCAGCCCCGACTTTAAAGGCTGAAGAGCCAAACAAAATGCATCTGATGATTTAGATGTAATAGCCTGTGTTGAATCAAGAGTCTGTCTATTCAAGGCTTACAGCTCCACAGCTCTGCACCAAGGGCCTGGAGAAACAAGGGGGAAACCAACTCCTCACCTTCCTGCGGAAGTGCTTTTGGCTGCACCCAAGCGCGTGCTCTGGCAGAAACAGGACGGCTGGCCAGGAGACACTGGCCACTCAGGTGACATCTTTGGAGAGTTAAGGAGTGTTGATAAGCTTTGTTATGTAGCAGCCTGACAAAGGCGTAGCCCAGGCCGAGCCATGCATCACACTGGTCTTTTCATGAGCCTGTGTGAATTCTGTTCAGCATCACTTAACGTGCAATAGGGTGTGGACAGCAAAGTTTTCTTTCCTCTACCTCGCACAGCCATCCCCACGGTGGAGTTGTATGAGAAAAATCTTCTTGTGTGGTTGTGTTTTTTAAAGAGCAGTTTAATGTAAAAGCCCCATTAAGTACCAGATGAAAACACTTTGCATCACCCTTCAAAATGTTTTTACTTCAAATTTTGTGGGTTAGCTCAGGGTGAGTACTTCTCTTGACTTTTATGAAAAGCCATAAACCCCCAGATTTTGTGGTTTAGTTTAAATTAGAGACCGAAAACACACTGCATGGCCCTTCCAAAGACAAATTATCTTTAATTTTTAAAAATCCCATCTAATTGTCATTAATCAAGCCATCCCCTGCACTAATAAGATGGAGGCGGGGAATGGAATGCCATTCCGGCTCAGGCAGCTGTTGCGCGTGTCAACCAGTTTCAAAACGCTTGGCAAAAGTTGTAAATGCAGTTCTAATGAGATCGACTTGTCTGCAACTAGCAAACAAATACCAGCCGCACCAAAATGTTTGTTTGCCATGGGACTTAATGGAGATTGTGTTAACTGTTCTGCATTCGAGGGTACATGTCAGGAAAAGTTCAGATCAAGCATAAGGCAGTGACACTGGAATGCAGCTTTCTCCAAAATGGTCGCTTACATAAAACCTGAGAAAAAGCCTCCCCCTTCTCTTTTTTACTCCCCCTCCGCCCTGCAGTGGGGTTGTAATCCTGTTCAGCTAAGCCACCTTAGTGGGCCAGACACGGCAGATGTCACATACCTGTACCTGGGTGGGCACCTAGGTAAATCAGCACATCAGTGACTTCTTGTAGAACCACCGAGGACATAACCAAACTTGAGTGGCTGGAGAAAGCCAAGCAACGGGGAATATCTAAATTTCAGAGAAGTCAGGTTTCAGGCAATCCAAAAGCACTTTACCCCAACCATGAAGTGTCTACAACACTGCAGTACAACTTGCAATCTTCCACATCTTGTTCCTCTTGCTCAGCAAAAATGGGAAACCTGTTTTTTAACCTTCCTTTTATGGTTCTTTGATCTAAAGTGCAAAGGAATGGTTGAATTTCTAGTACTGTGACTACTCTTTTGCCAGTACCCCTTTAATGCGCGTCTTGTGCCAAAGCATATTAATTATTGTAGGCTACAGTGAAGTTCATCCCTACCCCCACTTGAGCCTCTGAAATGAACAGTGAAGTTGAACTTTGCCAGCGACTGTTAGGAAAAGGGCCAAGAACAGCCTAACAGGAAAGATACTGAGGATTTTTTGTTTGTTTTTCTGCTAAATCATGTTTTTGTAATTATGAATACTTTATTGAAATTGCTTAGAAAAGGAAGTGCATGTAAAATGGTCCATACAATCAAACTAACTACATATGAGAGTTGAAAGAATATAAGGCTGGTCTCACTCTGATGCACTCACACAGACAAAAACCCTTCTCAAAAGGAATTTGGCTTGAGAAGGCAGATCTGGAGACAAATCTTAGTTCACTTCAGGCCCGTGTGCCATATTGTCTGGTTTACAACTGCACCCAATGGCCTAAAAAGCAAGGGATATTCACACTGAACAAAAGCAATGGCTGAAAGAGAGAGAAGAATTTGAAAGCTATCCTTTCCAAATCCCTTCTACTCAAAAGTTGGTTCCTGACTCCAGATCAGGAACCCTGAACAAGGCAGCAATTACTTTATGCTCCTGAAACTATCTTCTGTTAGACTGAGGAGAAACAGGACCACTTTATTGTCATAGAATCACAGGATGGTTTGGGTTGGAAAGGACCTCAAAGATCACCTAGTTCCAACCCCCCTGCCATGGGCAGGGACACCCTCCACTAGACCAGGCTGCCCAAAGCCCCATCCAACCTGGCCTTGAACACTGCCAGGGAGGGGGCAGCCACAACTGCTCTGGGCAACCTGTTCCAGTGCCTCACCACCCTCACAGGGAAGAATTTCTTTCTAACATCTAATCTAAATCTACCTTCTTTCAGTTTAAACCCATTACCCCTTGTCCTGTCACTAGAGTCCTTGATAAACAGTTGCTTTCCATCTATCCCGTAGGTTTTGCTGAGACTCACATGAATGCTGCTTTAATCATTTCCCATTTGCTCCTGCCACTTCTCCCTAGGCTTAGGTTTCTAAAATCCTGGATCACTAAATTGAGATTGCTCACCAAGGCAGTGTTCTTGCTTTCCAGGATAGTTGATTCTGGGGTATTTAAAAAAAAAAAAAAGCTTTTCAAGTGTGGGAAATTACAACTTCATCCCCTAAGTAAATAAATAACGTAAAGGAGTAAGTTGTAGCTGGACCACTTTGAACCGCTTTACTTCAGTGTTTTATAATTTCCATTTAAATGGTTTTCTCTAGGAAACGGCAATAAAATAGCAGCCCACTCCTGACTCCCATCCACCGAGGCGTATGTAGTGTTACAGGCCTACCTCGCTGTAAAAGGAAAAAAAATCATCCTAGAGTGAGAAAGCTCAATATTTGGTTTATAAAACAACATTTTATGATTCCGCCTTAAGAAAGTCTTGGTTTTAATTCAAGGAAACTTAAACTTATCCTTGACTAATATAGTGAACTAAACTTTTAGAAGCAGATATGAAATATATATACGTCCTGTCAAGCACTTTCACTTCCCATAGTAACAAGCCCCCTCCTCAGTACACAAAATGGATTTGATGCATAAACAATATTGCTGAAAACCCGTCCACAAATAAAGCAATGCCTACTTTATTACAAGCCTAGTTTTTAAGGCCGATTCTGACCTTGTACAGTCCCTTATATAAGCAACAATATGCTGCCATTTGGCTGAGATCAAAATAAAGCCTCCCGTCTCCTCAATAAACACTACCGCAAAGCACATTATAGTGGGAAACTGGTAAAGCATGCATGACTATTTTTACCCACACCGCGTGTAATTGCGGTGAAACCTGTGATAGCAACTAACTATTGCCATCTTAAGGCGGCCCTTAGTATTGCTACAGAGGTCCAGCTCGCTGTTGCTGCTCCTGTGCAGTGCCCTGCTTACACACCCTGACACTTCCAAGTTCTTGGAACAAGGCGGTTCGAACTGCTCGCTCCAGGATTAGTCCAATCCTGCAGTACAGCTCTCTTTTGAAATACACATGCAACTTGTACTTGTTTAATATTAAGAGAAAGTATTGCAAGATAAACATTTTCCCCTCTTCCCTCCTTTCTCTTACATAAAATTGTATTAGATATCTAATCCCTGGCCAAGTAGATCTGCCAAACCCAGACCTCTGCGGCCAGCAGCTGTAAGCGTCGTTGTTGTGCTTGTTTTGCCTAGCCGTACCTCTACAGCCCGCCTGCCAAGACAGTTCTGTAACCAGATAGTGCTCAAAGTGCTCCATAAACTATTAATTTACATTGTACACATGGCGTGAGATGACTACCGACCTGATTTATACATAGGAAGTATGGGCACAGAACTAAGGGGAGCTGCAGACAGTCAGGGTGTTCTGACCTTCTAGCCCTAGGTGATGATGGTCTTCACAAACACAGCTAAGTAACTTGGTTAAAAAAAACCTCTTGGTGCCTTTTTTCTGTAAGATATCTGAAATTTTTTAATGTGTTTTAATACTAATGAGCAAGCAAATAACTTCTAGCTAAGCAGCCTGTGAATGTTTTTCTACTCACACATCTTCTGTCCCTCCTGCAACTCCTGACTCTGAGCATGAGTGGTGATGACATCAGGGCAGGGCATAACCAGGAAGTTAAAAAAAATAAATTGGGAACAAACTTTCCCACATCACGGTTTTCAAACCCATCCACACAGGGATTGAATGTAGTGCTACCTTCTTCCATAAAAAAAAAAAAAAAAAAAAAAAAAAAAAAGAGAGAGGGTATTTTCAGTCCAACAGGCCTGTGAAAAAGCTTCCATCCCCAACTGGTTCTACAGCCAGTGTACTCTGCAGGGAAATGGAAAACTGAAAAGTATACAAAATGGCCATCTCATCTGCTCAGTGCTCCAACAGCACAGCACTGATGCACAGCTGCAGGAAAGCGTGTATCCCTGGTACCTGCTGTTGTATCTCTTCTGAGATTGCAAGTGAGACCTCAACACTCTAATCAGGCATATTTCTCCTGAAAAAACTTACACAGACAGGTTTAGACACCTCAAACTAAACCAAGTAATTGCTAAAATCTGTTGGATTTATTTTGGATGTAAACTTTACCCTTAAATACAAAAGCATCCAAACTTAACATCAAAATTTTAAAAAAAATGTAATCCGTTCAACTTTCCTACATATTTGGCATCCTGTAAGAACATTAAATTAATGCAGGTACAAATTAGATAGTTCCCCTTCCCGTCACTGTTCAGATCATGCCTATTACAAACAGACCTGTCCCGAAGGCAGGCATGTCAACTGTTGACCCTCAGCTGCTTTTCACTGCAACTTAGCTACTACTCAGTTTCACTAGAGTTCACCAACTTTGCATAAAGCTGTAGCAATCTATTGTGAAACACTTGAGCAATTCAACCTAAATCGGATATCAAAGATAGCCAAGCTTAAAGTGCTTTAATAGCATTTTACAGAAGTAACAGAGGATGTATTTAATTTGGTATTGCTGATTTGTACTTTAAAAAGACACAAGTTTTCTGTTCTTGGAATTATTGCAGCGCATTCAGTTTGCTCAGTACAGAACAGCATATAGCTAAGTCATCATTCATACAGCTAACCTTCTCTATTCAAGATGACTTTTCCAAACAACATTAAACATCCCATACCTAAGCACATCGAAGTTCTGATGTACGTGATCAAGTGACTTCAGCCCCAGCCGGGATGCTGTGCTCCTTCCTTATTGCCTAAGGACCCAGGGGCGAGGTGTTCCCCCTTACGCTGCCCAAGAGTGGCACCCAGCGGTCAGCTGTTTCCACGAATGCTTTGGCAAACAGCTGCTGTTCGCGTTCCCACTCACTGGATTTCCTAAACACAGATGAAGTCAGTTTAAATGCATTAGCTGTTCAACTATTGAGGTTCAAAAAATTACGCCCTATTTAAACTGTCTAGAAAGCCCGCGACTACCATCACTGCTGAATACTAGCCAGAGCTGGGAAAAATCCACGCCGCCTGAAATGCTGCACGGAAGGCTGTCAGCCACCCCCACACAGGAGACAAGGGTACTGCAGGGTCAAACACATCAGCAAAATTTTTCTTACAAAAAACAAGTATGCCACCGCAAGCAACAAGGTATTTTATATCGTGTATCACTGAGGTGCTGGAGCATGTCAAAGGAAGGGCAGCAAAGCTGGTGAAGTGTATAGAGCACAAGTCTTATGGGGAGCAGCTGAGGGAACTGGGGTTACTTAGCCTGGAGAAAAGGAGGCTGAGGGGAGACCTTATCATGGTCTACCACTACCTGAAAGGAGGTTGTAGCCTGGTGGGTGTTGGTCTCTTCTCCCAAGTAACAAGCGACAGGACAAGAGGAAACGGCCTCAAACTGTGCCAGGCAAGGTTTAGATTGGTTAAAAGATATGCAGATGTGGTGCTCAGGGACATGGCTCAGTGGTGGACTTGGCACTACTAGGTTAACAGTTGGACTCCATGATCTTAAAGGTCTTTTCCAACCAAAACAATTCTATGGTTTTATATGTCCTTTTCTAAATAGCTACAGACTGTGAAAGGATTCCTGGGCATGGGGTTACTTTGCCCTTGATGATGCAGCTCTGGAGGTCCCAGTACTCAAGCCAATTTCCAGGACTGCAATACAGCGCATCAGATAAACAGTCTACACATGATGCAATTTCCCAAGAACTGAAAGTAGTAGTAGGGCTAACAAACCCTCCAGAGAGTAACAAGCATCCAGGAGTCTCCATACCAAGTTATTTTGCATCAGTAGCCAGAAAAAGATGATGCTTCAGATTTTGGACATTAACCGAATAGGAACACGTAGAGGTAAGCCCAGATGCAGAGCCAGGAAGATGCCATTTAACATTCTTCCTCCTTACACAGGCAAGTTGGTTTCAGGTGACTCATTTATATAGTCTCTGTAAATAAGCACAGAGAGGTCAAATGCCAAGACAGCATGTCAGAAAGATAAAGGAGAAGAAAGGAAGAGCAAGCTATGAACTGCAGAGGAGGCAGCACAAACACAACAAACGCTTTTATCACTAAACCGAGGCCCAACTGAAAGTATTATCAGAAGAGTCTGTGAATCCCATTTAATAAGTTTATAGTCCTCCATGTTGTAGCAGAAGAAATTGCAAGAAGGGGACTAAATTGACATTGGAATTGGATTGATCACTAGATTAAGATGAGATGAACCAAACTGACTCTTAACACTTAGCTTCATCGTTACCACGAACTGCTCTGGTAAAGAGAGTTTTCTAAGAAACACTAGCACTTCCCAAGACAGAAAATATTCAGCATTACTTCTTGAAAAAATTTAATAAGACAAATGTCATCTTAATACAGGTAAATTGTACATCATAGATTACATGTTTATAAGTGAACTGAATTAGTCTTTTCGTAACTGGACAGTTTCCTCTTTAATTCCATCTTTTGTGACAATGCAAATCTTAAGTGCATCTCCAGTGTACACATCTCTCTCGGCAGCAGAAATAAAGACATCTTTAACCAGCTGCAAAGCCTTTTCCAGCGTCAGAGGTACATGTTCCACGTTTTGCATGTTCTTGAAACCAATCTAAGGAAGAAGAAAAAAATGCAATTTAAAGGAAGTATGTTCCATCTAGCATGAAAGCTGTTTCAGTCTCTGCACTAGAATGAGCAAATTTATACAACTTACTTAAAAAATAACAATCTATATTGGAGCATACCTAGTCTATTAAATAGTGTATTTTAGCTGATAAACTTCAGTGTCCACTTAAGCATCAGAACTGGAAAAGGAGGGGGAACAGTCACTTACTATGCCTCAAACTCATAGGCGATAAAAAGCAACTTATGACAACTTTGTTTCTGCAGAAGATATTTTATTTTCTTTAGTTAATAAAGTTCAAAACTGAGTCAAAGCTGAGAGCCTGGAATTGTTTTTTAAAAAAGGAAAGATTCTATTCCTTTTTCAGCTGATAAGAACCAAGGCTTATTGCTTTTTTTAAGCACAAAAGTTGTGTTGATATCAGGCTCAACTGACCAAGCAGTATCAATGCCAGAGAATAAAATTAGTAAAACATGCTTTGGTATTTCTCTCATTCAGCAGTTAACAGCTTCAATTAAATATGAAAATATTATTCAAGTACTTTTAGGCAGATTTAATTGAATAAGTTTCCAGCAGTTTTATGTAAGAACGTTCTTAGAAAATGGTGTCTAAATTGTACAAACCTTAAGACTTTTAACAAGTCTATGTTAAGTGACACAATTAGTAGGTGTACATGATACATTTGATCTTAATTTAGTATTATTTCATGCTAAGTAACATGAAACCAGGACACAGGCATATTTATCTTACCAGTTAAGGGAAAAAAAAAAAGAAACCCCAAACAGCTTGTATGGGAAACATAATTCCCCAATTAAAACATTTATCTGTATTTTAAACAGGTAGCCCACTGTTTGTAGTATATTAAAAACCTGAATAGATTCTAAAGCAAAACTTTTTATTTCTCCTGAGAAGGTAAACCACAAAATTTATAAACATATGGATTAACAGTCCTATCTGTAACACATTTAAAACTTCTCTCAAAAGGAATATTCCCCAAAATTAAAGCTACATTAAAAAAAAAAAAAAAAAAAAAAAAAAAAAAAAAAAAAGAAAAGAGAACTATTTTACCTGGTTATCAAGCAAGGGTTGCAGCATGGCACTTGCTGATCCACCTGCTTTAAAAGAATCTCTCTGGTATGAGCCTACTGGATCAAAGCTATATACTGCTCCCTTCCCTGAAAAAAAAAAAAAAAAAGTCACAATCCAAAAAGATTCTCAATACTGATAAGTATTTCAATCAAAAACTAGCTCTCCCCATAAGCAGTCTCTGGAGTACCACAGATTCCAGCAAACCTTCACCAAAAAACACTGCGGTGTGTTCAGACCATGCTTTGTACAGTAGGCTCACTGTGGTTGTGGCCTGGTGCTATACGCAAGGTTATCTTCAATATTTAAGCTATAACCATGCTCTAACAGATGTTTTCTACAGTACTTACCACAGAAAAATTGCTGATGCAGAATAATCAAAGCAGGAGAACATGCCAGAGCACAGTGCTGCACAAAGAACTCTGCTGGTTCTAAAGGCAGCACGAAGAGGCAGTTTAGCCATCGCTCTTGAATTACCTCCAGAGCACATGCTTGGATGCCTCTGCATCGCCCTCCTGGAACCAGGGACGATGCTCTGGTCTCTTACACACTTCCCTCTGGAGTTAGGCCAGGTTGTGCAAAGCTTATTAGCTCGCACCGACATCAGCGATGCAGACACACTGTAGCTCTGAAGCATCAAGGTTGGATGAGGACATGCTAGTCAAAACACAGCACCCGGCCAAGCTCAGCCTTTCCATTCAGACAGGCTGCACCCAATTTAATAAACTGGCCAGTGCACTTGGCAGCACAGCACAGGTAACCGAGCAGCCCTGATAAAGCTAGCACAGATCCAGAAAGTAACACTATATCAAAACAAATCAATCTTGCTAGACCCAAATTAAGCCCACGCACACAAACATGCACTCTGATTCTTATCGATTGCTACAGCACCCTCATAATCCAAGATTTATCATTATGCAGGGCAGATTAATGCCTTTCCAGACTCCACATACTGTAGACGTGTCTTAGCAAGACTGGGAAAGCAGTATAACTTAATGGTAACAACAAACCGCAGGGAATGGTTGAAATTATCCAAACAAGACCACCTCTGAGCTCCTGCTCAAAGCCAGAGAACACTGTATTTTAGCAAATCATTGGACAAGAGCCCAGCAAGTCCTAGAAGGGCTGTATGTCAAACTACAGCTTCCATCTACAAGTCATGATTTTCATTAGAAGTTAGTTAACATTTAAAAATCACTTTGTAGAAACCTGTCTCTGGAGTAAATCTTCATATTAATAACATCTACCACACTTATAGGCCTGAGTAAAATATATGCAATTTCACTGCTAACACATCCTTTAAAGACAGAATTAAGAAATCCAGAAAAGCTGTTATAAAGTGTTCCAGTCTAGAGTAAAGTATGAGAGGTAAGCAATGTTAGCAGATTTCACTTGTAGTCAAATAATTACAGTTTTTAGACTTTCAGACATTCAGACATAAAAGATCAGGTTAGTAGCAGAACTAGGAAACAAGTCAGATGTGTAATATGCATTTGACCTGGTTTAAGTAACATAAAGGTACGTGTGAGGAATAGGAACACAAACTTAATTACTCCATCACTACACCTGAGATGTAAAAGGATAGCTATTCACCTGCAGAACTTTTAAACCCCCAAAAAAAAAAGAGAGAGGCTAAAGTCTTACCTTCTTCATCAAGTCCACCAATTATGTTGTAAACGTAGTAAGGAAAGAAACGTCGAGAATACAGAATTGTAGACAGCATTGCTGCAATAGCCCCAGTAGTCATGGTCTTGTTATTGGAATGCTTGTACATCTGCAAATGGTACAGCACATCCAAGAAGAAAGTCACACACTAAATTTTATACTCAATTAGGATTACATTCTCTGTAACCTCACTACAGAAGAATCTGATGTTAAGCAAGATTATTAACTATCGTGATTACTGAGAAGTAAAGCCTTCTTACAAGCCAAAAATTAACATTTCTCCAAAGTATTGCAAAGAATAGATGTTGCCTCATTAACATTATTCTCTCCAGCTCTTCCATTCTTTGAATTTGTGATGTTACACTTAGTAAGAGCACAGCATCAATTTCCTCTGCCTGTCACTAGCAATATGGTTATGATATAAACACTTGAAGAAAAACAGCAAAAAATGTATTTAAAACTTATCATATTATTAGTCTCAAATGTGATACTAAGAATATAAGTTTCTAAATACAAAAACATAGTTAGCTACCTTTAATCTTGCTTCAATAATTTTAGTAAGGGTAAGGCAGTCACCATGGAAACCGCTGCATCCAATGACGGTTTGTTCTGTTCTGTAAAATGTAAAATTTTGTTGTGATTTTAGATTTAGTATGAACTATACCACTTTCTTACATAGTAGATTATTATGGAAACACCAAATGTCTTTTCAGTTTCTCTAATGCTATCAGAAACAGTTGCCCGAAGTGCAGTAACAGATATTCTGTGTCTAAAAGGTAACTGCAACCTACATCTTTGAGAGGGCTCCTTACGTGCAGGACCACACAGATGTCTGTCTTTAATCCTCTGACTTCCACAGCAAGACTGACAAAAAGAAATTCTTAATTTCTTCATGCACCCCTAACTCTAGTTATTACCATTCAGTCTTGCTAGAGGATTTGTTTTGAGATTAGGAGCCTGTTACATCGTAGCACTCAGCCCAGTTCTACTCCACCTGGGCAGATGACTGCCTTAAGATTGTAGGATGCTTATGTAACATTTATGCTGCAGGTGGTTTTCTGCATCAGCACAACAGAAGTTATCTGGCTGTGGATGCACTGCAGAAGGTTAGCTCTTTGCTCAGTTTCAAAACATTTGATGAACAGTAAGGGACAGACATTTGAAATTTAAATTCTAGTAAATTGGTGAGAATCTACAAACATTCACACATACTTACAGACTAACACAAAGCAGTCATTCAGAAAACAATTTAAATTGAAATCTTCTCCCAGCCTGTCACAAAAATTACAGAAAGTGATCACGTGCAGTACGCACACATTACTGAACCACAGTAATTCCCATTTGGACAGTATCAGAATCAAAGATATAGTAAGGAGTTAACCAGGAAAAACCTAAGTTCATATGATCTTGTGCCATCAACACAAATGAACCCACCATAAACAACAGTATTATTTACATAGCTGATGGCAGTCTACTAGGTAAGCACCTGCTACAGTCAAAAGAATGCAAACAATATGTATTTTTAAACCAAGGGGATGCTATCTAGGTGAGTCAAGATAAGCGTACAATGAGCATAAAAAGTTCAATAATGGAACTCTGACAGGTTTACCTCTCCTAAAACAAACACCTCTTTGAAGTGCCAGATGACTAGAGAGACACAGTACGACTAGCAGCAGTGGACACACTGGTGTACCAACACCAGGAGTCCCGACCAAGCAGAACGAGTTACCACAGCATTAAGTTTTGCTACAATTAAGATAAAAGTTCTTTTGATTGTCAAGTCAAAAAACCACCTAGCTTACATTAAGCCTTGTATCATGCTAAAAACATTCTGTTATCAGCTAACTTCAAGAGCATGCAACAAGAAATCAGGGTGTGTTTACACCATGTCTTGCATTACAGCAAGAGTCACCATGACTCCAAAATCAATTTTATTACTATCCTTTTTTTTCCTGACAGTTCTGCTTAAAGAAAATGATGGATCATTCCAGGCAGGTGACATGCTCATCAATACCAGAGATCTTTGATCTGTATCAATTTTTACAAGATCTGGACTTACAGTTTGTAGCATTTTGGACTGTCCCGGCAGTGAATTGCATAATCTTCACTCAGTCGTGTGTCAGAGGCAACAATACAAAAGTCTTCTCCAGCAATCGCCAACACAGTCCTTAAAGGAGAGCATTTATATAACCATGACTTTGAGCACAAATGTTTTCTTAGGCAACAGAGGAACTGACTAGATAGCAGTTCTACATCCAGACTCACATTTTGTCAAGCATCTTATATTCTTTGCTACATTTCCCACTATGCGCATCCCTACATGTGACTCAAGATTGGAGGAAAAACATACTAGACACACTGAAGAAAAATACATCCATGATTCCCTAATCTGACTAAAAGCTGTAAGGACGCTTGATAAAACAGTTTCTATACAATGCAAGAACCAGACTCAATGGACTAGCAATTTCAGTTGCCTGCTAATGAAAGATTCACCCTTCTAAACCAGTTTGGCTCTCCAAGCAAAAACACTACAGCCAACTACTAAGCATTAGTATCATGATACTTAAATTATCATCGCTTTGTTAATCTGATATTATCCTGTGTTATTTACTTCTAAATAACTAGTTTTGTGATTGCCACATATGCGATACCATTAAGTAACAAGCAGATGTCCTTTAAAAACCAGTTAGATGTTATTAAAAAAAATAAATCTAAATAACACTATCTTGGCCAGATCCTGTCACCAACTCAGAGCAAGCATCTGTAAAACATCACCTACCTTTAACAGCTATGACAAAGTAGCTTTCAACCCAGTTACACGTTTAAAAGCTGGTAATACGACCATTACATGGTTTTCCTGAGTCACTATAAAGAAACAACCCTGCGGGCAACGGAAGGTGCTTATTGTGACCGGCAGAAGTTCAGGGAGCCCGAGTGTGCCAAAAGCCACACGGACATGCAAGAACACCCAGAAGAGCTGCAAAGACCCGCGGGACGCTCAGCCCAGGACAAAGTCGAGCCCACGGCCAAGGCCGACCCCAGCTCTCCCCCGTGCTGTCCCCCTTTCTCTACAAAGAGGCTCTCGCAAGGGGAGACAAACCCTTACAGAGCGCCGGGGGGAGGCAAAAGTGAGACGAGGAAGACCCAGCCCTACCGCCACTCTCCTCAAGGCCCTCTCCCCCAGGGAAGGGGGTGTCTCAGCCCGCCCCACCCCCCCGCCAGCGACTCCTCACCCGCCGTTAAAGGTGTAGGGAGAGAAGCGGTACTGCACAGGCCCGCCGAGCTCGTAACCCATCTCAGGCCTGGAGTCCGCGTAACCAGCAGTGGACAACATCCTCACAACCCAACTCGGTGCTGTCTCACGGCAAAATGGCGCACGGCAGCCGGAAGCGGCGATCTACCGCTCTAGGAAGTCAGTGGCGGCCTCGCCTCGTCTGCTCTGGAGGACGTCAAGTCCCGCGCGGGCGGGCGGTGGGGGGCGCTGCCGCGGGAGTGCCCGCGCGCCCGCGGCCGTTGGGAGCCGCGGCGGCCGTTGCCCTGCTTCCAGCGGGCGCTCCCCGGCAGCCGGCGGGCTGTGGGCTCTCGGTGTGCCGCTCCCCACGGGGCCTCTCCCGGCCTCGGCTTGGCGGGGCCTCCCGGGCACGGCGCGCAGCACCGACACCGGTTCTTGCCCGTTCCCAGCGCTGCCAGCCCCTGCGTTCTGAGTGCCCGGTTATGGAAGCAAGCGGGGTGGTAGCAGGCGGGTGAGGTGATCAGAGACCGCCTTGTGTTCGGGCAGATGGGGAGCGAGGTGGCCCCTGCTCTGGAAAAGGGGGCAGCACCTCCCGAGGCGCTGTGAAGAGTAAGGGCCAGGCGGCAGTCGGGGTCCTCGGGGTGGGCTGTGGGGCGCGGTGCCAGGCACCGCGGCACAAGCAGAAACGCGGGCAGGGCTGCGGTGGAAGAGCTGAGGCGCCGGTGGGGGGGGATGGGGGAGCAGGGAGTCGCAGGGGATGCGTGTGATGCTGGAGAGCAGAAGCGCGTCCCTCCGCTTGGGAAGAAGAGCTGCTGTCTGCGGAGTCCCCGTGGGAGCTGTGCGCTGCCGGCAGTGAGAGCCGCGAAGCGGTGGCACCGCAGGGTGCGCGGCTCTGCGGCAACGAGCAAGGGGCGGCGATGCGTACAGCTACAAAATGGGGAACAGGGCTGGCGCAGGAGCGAGCCGTGCCATCGCCGAGCACTGCGGGGAACAGCGGCCCCTGCTCGTCTCGGCGAACCGCCAGCCGGCTCCGCTGCTGGGGCTGGAGGGCCTGCGGCCTACCAGCAGCACGACACAGCGCCCGCCTCCCCACGCCCTCACTGAAGATGGCGGCGGGGAAGGCGGCGCAGACGCTCGGCGGAAGTGGCGCACTCGGGATGCGCCGGCGGTGCGGGCGCGGGGCGCAGTTTAGCTCCCGCGGGCGTTGTGCGGCGGCGGGGTGGCGCCGGGAGCGACAGGTACCGTCTGCGCCGCGCCCGCCGTTCCCCCCGCTGCTCCTTCCCGGGGCCGCCGCACGCCCCGCTGCCTGGGGAGGGGGGGGGACGACGGGTGCCAGCGCCAGCGGGGCCGCCATGGCGTGGGCCGGGTCGAGCCTGGAGGGTGGGGGCGGTACGCGGGGCCAGGGTCGTTCCGCGCCTCCCCGCCGGCGCCGCCGTAGGGCCGGAGCTCTCCGGGCCGGCCTGAGCCGTGGGGGACGGCGGGGGAAGCGGGGAGGCGATCTCGGGGCGGGGAGGTGGCGGCTGCCCTCACCCACCCCCCCACCCCCCGCTNGGTGTCTCGTGCCTCTGTTGACTCCACAAAAGCGTTCTCGAACGTCTGCGGTGGGGATGGGCGCAGGCCGCGGTTGGATGGTTACAAAACGGACCTCTGCCTAGCCGGTGTCCTCACTGGGTTCTGCGTGCCTGCTAGCTAGACTTGCTAAGCAGCTGGGCTGCTGAGGAGCTGACTGTTTCTTCCGCGGTAATGTTTAGGTATCTAACTTACCCCTTCCCCACCTTGTAAAACCTGGATGCTCTGTTTGATACCTTCGTTGAGGATAAAGACGATATTATCTTATGGTCACAGGGGAAAAAAAAAACCCATACCTGCACTGTAAATATTAATGTAATTCTGACTTCTCATACCTTAGGAAAAAAAAAAAAAAAAGCCAAATAGGCTTTCTTCAAATTTTGAGGTGGTCTACCCCTTGCCTAAAAGTTACCTTGAGTATTTCTGAGCACTAGGTATCTAGTTAAGAAGCTATAATTTAACGGAAAAATACTTTATATCAATGTTTAACATTTTAATTTTCTGTGTAATGTTTAAATTATTCATTTGTGTTTATTTCCAGAACACAGCAACAGAGGTTTAGTTAAAAAAAAAAAAAAAAAGATAAAAAATCATGCATACATTTCACTTGTGTACCTGAAATTGCTTTTCATGTATTTCTTTTCTTCTCCTAAAGTATATGTCATTGTTGTTTGAAACGTGTTAGTGCTTCATTTTGTGGACGTGGATGGAAGAGGATTTCCTAGTTCTGATTTGACCAGCGATGCTTCTCCCATAGAATAAAAAGTATTTTTGAAAGCCCAAGCCTTAAAATGGCCAGGAAGAGACTTAGAAGCAATGTGTCAGTAAGCTTGTCAGCTAGTAGTCAGTGGAATTCAATTGAAAAAAAAAAAAAATCAGTGCTTTTCCAGCTAAAGCAGAGCTTGGAGCAGAATGAGCATTAACAGCTTGAGTTGTTTGTGCAGGAGGGTTCGCTTAGACAGAGGCCTGCTCATGTGAGTCAGGTTACCTGCCAGGGACTTCAACAGAAGCGTGCTGGAAAGGTTCTGTAGAGCGTGCCTGAAAAAGGTTATTTTTATGCATTGCGCGTGTGTGTGCGTGAATGTTCTTATATATATTTGTATGTGGGTGTCTCTTACCTAACTCAGCAGCTGATAGGTTTGCTTTCGGGTTTGTGTGTAGGTATTATTCTCAACATACTACTCTTTCTCTTTTCAGGCTTTGATTAGTATTTTAGCCTCATAACGCCCACTTCTCTGGAACTGATGTTTTCCTAACACTTTCAGCTTGGCTTAAAAAGCTGCTTTGCTGGAATGTTTTAAAGGGTTAAAAACCCTCTAGGATTTGAAGTTAATTCAAATTAATTGACGAAAATACTTCTGGCCTCACCAACGAAATAACTGGAATCATGGATCAGAACAACAGCTTGCCACCCTACGCACAAGGCTTAGCCTCCCCTCAGGTAAAAACAAATGATGCAACTGTGATCTGAATTTCTTTGTGAACGTGTTTTCCATTTCTTGCATGTAACTTCAGTTTTTTTGTTTGGAGATCTGAAAAAATTCTGCTAGGTATAGAAGAATAGTATAAAGCAGAATTTTAAAACCATCAATATGTATATCCAGAGGTATAAGAAACATGCAGATATATGAGATTCCTTTAAGTTGAAACATGACTGACAAGTTGGAAATGTTAATTTAATTTTGGTGGTTGCCCTTTAAACTAACTTACAGACAGTGGGCTGTAGCTGAGCTGTGAATGCATTTAGTATGATGGGCACAGCCTTTGTTCAAACAATTGCAAGTTAAATTGTGGGTCAAAGTTGAGACATGCAAGGTAGTTTGAGAAGTGTATCAGTGTCTCTGGCTGGAGATGAACAATGCTAGAACTGGCAGATCCTTAGAGGCAATATTTTATTCTATAGAAGAACTGCATTTCCAAGGGCTTTCTGGTTTTAGTGACTTACTACTATATGCCTCAGTTTTGATATGATCAACTTACGTTGATTTAGTTTTAGGCTCCTCCTGAAAACTTTTTCTCTTAAAACCAAAATGGAGTCAGCAGGATCTGTGCTTAGTTTCATGTTTTCTTCTATAGGGCGCAATGACTCCAGGAATTCCAATGTTTAGCCCAATGATGCCGTATGGCACAGGACTGACGCCACAGCCTGTCCAGAGCACCAACAGTCTGTCCATCCTAGAGGAACAGCAGCGGCAGCAGCAGCAGCAACAAGCAGCGCAGCAATCAACATCACAGCAAGCGACACAGGGAACATCTGGTCAAACTCCCCAGCTCTTCCACTCACAGACTCTTACCACAGCCCCTTTACCGGGAACCACGCCTCTGTACCCCTCTCCAATGACTCCGATGACTCCAATAACTCCTGCCACACCGGCATCCGAGAGCTCTGGGATAGTGCCACAGCTACAGTGAGTGTCCCATGTGTTGGTGCAGCGTGTCCTTTCTCAGATAGCCCTTTAAAGACTTGGGACCAAAGCCGCATCAGGAATTGGGTACTGCATGTTGGTGGAGAGGGAGGCCCTGAGAATTTATGGGTCTCCTCTAGCAATATGAGTAATTTTTGCTTTTATTTTTAGCTTAGCTTCGTTACTAAACCACTTAGTAATATAAACATTTTCTTAGTGATTTGTCAACCATACATCTTTTAAGCCTACCAGTGGAGGATGTTATATATGTCTTCATTTAGCACCACTGTAACTTTTAACTCTGTGCACTCTAGGAGTGCGTTGTGCTTCAGCTATAAAGTAGTCTGGGTTGATAATCTGGTATTTCAAAATATGTGTAACTTGAAACATATTCTCATTTGTAATTTACTGGATACTTGTGACCTGTTCACAGAAAAGCACATAGCTCCACTGTGCGTAGAACTGCGTTAGTGAGGTATTAAAGCAGAATACAGGAACTACCACAGCTGAAAGGGAATTAGAAGGGTCGAGGGGAAGAAACCAATTGCTCATCTAGGAGCTAGAGCTGAGTTATACTTAATATTCTGTGTTCCCTTTTATAGTTCATGGCTACAGCTGAGTTTGTAGTAAGGGGAAAAACCCTAGAACTAGTTCTAGGTTTAGGTATGAAAGTATTGTCACTGAACTTTAGTTTTAAGATACTTTTACAGCAATTTATGGAAGGCCCAAAGAGAAATGTGAATTTTGCACTGAAAGAGTAGTTACTCATATGTCTTTTTTCCCCCATTGAGGACCTTCAGATTTCAGCGTTTTCCCAGAAAACAAGTTTCCAAGGAAACTTTGCATCTAGGAACTTCTCTTAAACTTTGTAGAGACCTGCTATCATATCACCTGGCACTGGGTTTACCTCCTGAGTCATTCCCACTTTGTCCTGCACCCCTTCTTCCCCTTTGAAGGGCATACCAAAGAAAATGTCAGATGGTACTATTGCTACCTCATTTTCGCCTGTTTCCAGCAGCTTCCCTGATTGTGCTGGAGGCTCTCAGCATCAAGAATTTCTCCTGCCAAACTGGAATAGAGATTCTTCTCAGGAGACACTTTTCATAATAGCTGGCAGATGAGAAGGTATCAGCAATCATGCCTTAGGAGCTGCTGCCCTACAAAAGGAGGTTCCTGAGCCAAAACACAGTTCAGTGCTCCTGTCAGGAAAGATGTCGTTCAAACTTATTCAGAGAAACAAATTTAAAAGAAAAACCACAAAAAAACCAAATCAAATTAATCGAGTTTGGTTAAAAATGAGGAAGACGCATGAATTCTTTATTGTCTTTTTTAATGTATTTCTCTGAACTATCTTCAGGAATATTGTGTCCACGGTGAATCTTGGTTGCAAACTTGACCTAAAAACTATTGCGCTTCGTGCCCGAAATGCTGAATATAATCCCAAGGTAAGAGAAATGTATTGGAGTTCATCCTATAACAGATAAGTCAAAGGCACAGGTGTATAGTTTACTAAAATCGATTGAAAAACCTTCCTACTATAGATGCAGTTTAATACTGTAGCTAAATAAGAAATCTTTAATAAACTTAGAACATTCTGTCAAACTAGTAAAAAGCATTTTTTACCCTGATGTAGCTGTGTTTTACACCTGGTTGTAATTTAGTAGTTTTAGAAAGAACACAGCATATTTAGGAAGAACCTAACCAACAGTGCAATACGCTGGCAGAGTTGTTTGTTGTAGAGCTGGCCTCTGCTGCTCTTCATATGGGCACGTTTGTTCATAGTGCTCAGAAAGTGCCTTTTTCATATGACTCTGAACTGTTTGATGATGAACTCTTGTTCCCTGTCTGCCAACAAGGAGAAAGGAAGGAAGAATTCAACTCGTGGGCTCCTGCCAGAGCCACGGTGGGTCTCTATATGCTGTGGCTTCCTCCACCACCTGGCTGCTCCCCTGGAATTCCTGCAGTTGCAGCGCAGTGACAGGGTTTTTACAGTCTTGCTTCCCCTCTGAGCTCTGTTCCTACCTGTTGTGCCCCAGCACTCCTGCCATCTCCTTGTTCCCGATGGCTAGGTTTGGTGGAACAGCAAAATTAAATTGATTTTTCTTTTTGTGTCAACTTCTAAGTTTCCTGCTGCTTCTAAATAGCAATTTGTTAAATCATGGGGTTTTTTTTTAGCTTGGGAAACTGAACAACAGGAGAGTACCTGGAGCATTGAATCAAGACAATTATGTTGCTTCATTTTTCATTTGGGTGGCTCCTCTTGGAAATGTTATCTTTGCAACCACGATAGTTGGACACTAATAAAAGTTTAGGTGTGTAGTTGAATTGGCTTGCCTTGGGAAAGGCTTCAGTTTTCCTGGGGTGTGGTTGTGTTGTTGTTGTTGTTTTAATATTTGGGATTTTGCTACAGTTTACCTGAACTCTGATTTCACAGATTAAAGTGCACTTGCAGGCATATGTGATAGAAACTTACAGTAACAGTTATTTATCAGTGATGCTGTTATATAATTGCACGTGAGTAAGATACTAGTTCAGCAAAAATTTGAGCATGCTGTGGTAACTGTCAAGGTAGGGGTAGGTGGCTGGGTAAAACTTGCAGGCCAGAAAAATCAATGCGAAATGCTGTTTTCCACAGCAGAGAGAAAGAAGGGTTATGTAACACACTCCTGACTTCTAGTCAGTACATTCATCTATCAGAGAAAGATGATGCTTGGCTGTATTATTTAAGCAATAGTTTGACAAATGTGGTGTTAGGTAACCCATGCTACTGCCTTGGTTACGTCAGCAGAACAGTTTACGGGACTGCATGGTGAGCTGGTCCAGGTTAAATATAACAGGCAAACAGAGGTTTTTGTGTGTGTGCCTGCCCACATCGGTTTCCAGTATCTCTTGCTTCAAAGAGTTTAAGAATATTTGTAAATGCAGGCAGAGATGTTACAGTACTTAGAATAAAAAGCTAGAGCTAACCGGGCCGCTGTGTTCTGCTGTGGTAGCGAAGGTGACTTCTGTTTACACTGAACTTTGATCTCCAGTTGTTCCATTTTGCCAGTATTCTAACACCATCCAATTTTTTAAGACACACAAACAAAACAGGTCATAGAATATTTGCAGACAGATAGTCTTCCATCATGCTTATAACAGATCAAATATCAAGATGTGGAGGAATTTTTTTTTATTTCTTTTTAAGATTGTCTCTGTTGCAAATGTTAGCATTACTTACATGTTGCATATACAGTAGTGAGAGATCAGCGTAGTAAAATAGGAATGCAATGATAAATATGCTTCCTGTCTGACTCTACCTCTTAGTGTGTATTTGATGCTACTTACAATTTAAGCATTTCAAGTAAAGTTTGAGCGATCCATAAATATGTTTGAACTTAGTATTTCTTAGCAATACAGTATAACTTGCTACTTGGATTATGCAAATTTGGTTTTAATGTACTGAATACAGCAAGACATCACTAACAGTCTCAACGTTCACATTTCAGCGTTTTGCTGCTGTTATTATGAGAATAAGAGAACCACGTACTACTGCACTTATATTCAGCTCTGGAAAAATGGTGTGCACAGGAGCAAAAAGGTATGTTTAGGCCTTACAAGCAAACTAACTCAGGCTGTCTTTTCTGTTGTACTGTGATGCTTTAGAAGCACTATTATTTGTATACGGTATTTGTGTATATACAACAAAGATGTACAGGTACTACTAACCTTGCTTCGCAGTTACTTAAAACAGACTAATAGATATTTCTACACAGTATGTCCTTTCATTACTTAAAGGACTTCCCTATGAAAGGGGAAATGATAATTCTGTTTCTGAAGCTCTTTCATACAGGCTGATAAACTGGTTTGCAGAGGTTATTGTATTCACTTTTTGGCTTTGTCTTTACCTTTTTTTTTTTTTTCCTAATAATTTGAAAAATTCAATGACTATGCACTGAAACTGCTGAAATGGTAGGGCCGGTGGCAGAGGAAGAGTGATTTTATGTTTGAATAGTTTCATTCGTCACAGGACAAGAGCTCCAAGTCTCTAGTCCCTGTAGTCTGATCTGTTCTTAACACGATCGTTGAAGCATAAGAATTGAAAACTAAACATAAGCTTAACTGCAGTGGGCAGGAGAGAAATTCTCTGAAGAAGACTATTAGGAATCCAGAAGGAATAAGCTAATGAGCAGAAATGAATGACTAGAGCTGTACTGGAGACACTTTCTCTGCCTGGTGACACTTGAAATTCAAGTTGTCTTATCCTGCCATAGGAGCAACCAGATCCTCAGCCACTGACAAAACTGAAGCAAACTGAGTCTGCAACAGCATGTAAGGCCGTGCAGTTGTGTTAAACCCAGGTTTGAATGCCTGGGCTGAATCAAGCCGAGGATTTTGGCAGTTTACAGATTTTTATAGAAATAAGCGTTTTCTAGCAGTAGTAGTTCAAAGTTGTTCTACACTGAAAACTTAAACAGTTTTCCTGTCATATTGGAGGGACTCGGGTCAGTATTTTAAGAGTAAGAAATATGTGGAGTTGTCATCTACTGTCTTCTGCCCCATGAACAGCAAGTACAATAGTAATGGTGTCCAGGATCCTAGTTCCAAAATTAGCATGAAAACCAGTGCTAGTTGTTCACTTTGGATATAAAAACTTTGCATGTGACCTTCCCCTCCCCCTCAACACAGGTATTTTTTTTCCCAGTTAAATATTTGTTGTTTAATGATATTTGCTTCAAGTAATACTTAGCTGAGGAAATAATATGGGTATATCTCTCTCACTCCAGTGAGGAGCAATCCAGACTGGCAGCAAGGAAGTATGCAAGAGTTGTTCAGAAACTGGGTTTTCCTGCAAAATTTTTGGATTTTAAAATTCAGAACATGGTGGGCAGCTGTGATGTGAAATTTCCCATCAGATTAGAAGGCCTGGTACTGACACACCAGCAGTTCAGCAGGTAAAAAAAGGTTTGCTTACGTTTCGTTCTTGCTGCATATTGACTAGCTGTGAGACATCTGTTTAGGTTAGTCCCTTGCACCAGAGGGAAACCTGCATCCGTGTTGCCATTGCTGCTCTGCATTGGGTGTAACTGAAGTTGCCCAATATGAGTGATTGCAATGATCTTCCCTGCTACTGTCTCCAAATTTCAGTACAGTCTACATCTGCTCTGCTCATTGCTGCAGTCCTGCCAGATGAAAGACTGGAAGCATGTTTAAACACTGTCACTCTCTTTTACAGCTACGAGCCAGAATTGTTTCCTGGCTTAATCTACAGAATGATCAAGCCAAGAATTGTTCTGCTTATTTTTGTTTCGGGAAAAGTGGTTTTAACTGGTAAGTGAAGACAGTTTCTAATTCCCACACGTTAGATTTAGACTGCGTTAGAGAGAACACACAAAGATACCAAAATTGTGTAAGCTGTTAGTTACTTTCCTTTAGAGATGACACTACTGAGAAAGGATGGATAGTATAGTCTTCTGTGGATGCAAATGCACAAAGCAAACCACACATTTGACTAAATCCATGTAAGCAGTGGTCATGAATCCTAATCAACCATACAGGCACCCAAAAAGCTGTAAGAGCGCACAGGTAATGTTTCTGGCAAAATCTGAAAGTGTTTCTGTGTGCTGGGGCCTGTGTGCTTGAGCTAACTGTTCTTTGGCAGCTTGGCTGGGGGCTGCTGCCATCTTCCTTTGATGCAGCAGCCAAGGAAGGGGAGATACCCAAGCTCTTGGACCTGCTCAACCTCAGACACTCTACCTCTCCCCTTCCTTTTCCCCTTGTGCTGAGTCTCACTATGGGGGGAGAAAAAAAAACAAACAAAAAACAAAACAAAAACAACAACAAAAAAAACCAAAACCACAAGACTCGCAGGCAAAAGGAGCGTGCCCCTGCAGTGTGGCTCTGTGTTCTCAGGCCTTGCTCCCCAGGTGTTCACACCTCCAAAAAAGCTCCACCAATTAGGCCTTTCTGCAGAAACATGCCATAGGGTTGTGCTTTGTAGTTGGGTCTCTGGTGGAAATGAAGTATAGAGAAATCCTGTTTGCAAGTGTAGCACAAACATGAAGATGCTAATGAAAGTTTTACCAGTTAACAGATTAAACAGTGAGAAGGCTGGTAACGTATGCTCTGGGTGAAATGTGTATTTAAAAAAAAAAAAAAAATTGTAAAAATAGGTATATATGGCTATGCATAGATTTTATATAGAGTCACATTCAAATAAACATTCTAAAAGCTAAAATGAAGTATTTGGTGAACGGTACAAACTAACTTAATTCCCTCTTTTTTTCCAGGTGCTAAAGTACGAGCAGAAATCTATGAAGCATTTGAAAACATCTATCCTATTTTAAAGGGATTCAGAAAGACAACGTAACAGTTTCTATACCTTTTAGAGAAATTGGGGGTGTATTTGAAATGGTATTGCGTATGGCACAGCAGTAACAAGAGATGGACTTCCAGTGAAACTGCAACACCAGGACTTGGACTATTTCCCAGTTAGTGCCTACTTCCCTGATGCTCAAGGGGAACTGTATTATTGATTATGTCTACTGAGTTACTGTGAGTTGCTTTACTGGGCTGTTCCTGGAGCAGTCCCTCCCAAGTTTTATTTATATTCTAGCTTTTAAATAGTTTTAATGCCAGTTCTATTAATAGAAAATCTGTAAGTTGGTTTAAAAGACAAATGCAATTGAGTCACTCAAGTGTATAAACCACTTAAATTGCCATGTATATGTTTTAACTTCCTTCCATAAGACCATGGTTTTTATAATTTTCAGAACTTAAGCTTTTAAATTTTTTCAATTTGAAATTTCTTTGGTGCCAGACACATTCCCTCTTTCCAGTATTAAGCAAGACAGAATAAATTTATTAATGAAAATGGCTCACTGTACATATATATATAATATATACCTTCTTTCTCTTTCCTCCTTCAGCTCCACATGTACAATAAACCCTGTTTATACAATTATGGGAATTGTCTTAATGAATTTTAAATTTACCCTGCTGGTAGAGTGAAATACATTGAAAACTGTTTTTTAATTTAGTCTGGATTTTTCAGTAGCACATGCACTACTGTCAGTGACTTGTCTTTTTGAGAGAATCTCAATAATGCTGTGGCTTGCTTACTAGCAGCCATATCCTTGGCAATATCTAGCGTGAGTATTTCTAGTACGTTAAAGCAACAGAAATGACTGGTTAAAGTAGCAAGTGTTGCTTCACGTTCAACAGATGGGATTTATGCAAGTCTTAAATAGCTACAATTAACTGAATTGGAACAAAAGATCCCCACTTAGCTTCCAGAATTTCTTTAAATTACTACTTTTGTATTTTGCCAACTATGACAGTCTCACTATATTAGTGTTCCTGTAAAATGTCGAAGCCCTTCCAACTTGAGTCAGTATGTACATAATCTTCCCTCTGAACTGTGCTTGAAGCTTAACGGGCTGAGAACTAAAAATAAACTTTTTTTTTCTCCAGTAAATTTCCAGTAATATTAAACTCCTATGACTTGCACGTTCTTTCAAACAGCTAACCCAAACGTGACTGTGGTTGTCTTTATTTACTAAGTTGGTGTTTCATTCCAGACAAAATGAAGTTTTGACTGGCTTTGCTACTGCTCCATTTGCAAATCCTGAGTTACCTTAATCCTTAAGTCTTTTCTACACCCCCCCATAGTGGCATACACTGGTGTTTCTCCAGGGATTTTAATAATCGTTTCCATTGATCTTATCAGAAAGCTGCTGTTTAATAATGTAGCTTTGCCAGGTTGAATTCCAGATGCCCGAGCAGTGCATCACCTGCAGTGCCACTGAATCCACTGTGTGCTGCCAGCTAGCGAACATTCCCGAGTGCTCTTGAACAGACCTGTATGCCTGTGCTTTTGCAGGACCCTGAACTGTTACCGGTTTACCTGCAAAACTTACCTCTGCAGGAAAACTTGGAGCCTTAAGAAATGGTGAAATGGTTTTCAATAACATCAGGAAAGCTGTACTATAGTGACTTAAGATACTGTTTGCTGTTCTGTGATGTGTACCAAGGCTTAAAACTACCCTTTTAGAAATTAAGTTCTATGATGACCAAGCAGCTTATCCTTAAAGCATTCACTGCCTGCTCATTTGAGTATTTCCAACATCTACATTAATATACAACAACGCAACAGTGGGCCTAGAGCTTTCATCAAATCACCTTCAGAATCAGTGCCAAGCAGACAATAAATGGTTTGAGCAGGATAAAGGAATACCTAATTGAAGTAAATTGATACTGAGACACACACACAAGACAAGCTTATCTTTTCTGCAAGTGTAGCTATATCCACAGCAGCAGTTAATCAACTACCACAGTAAATTCAGCATTATGGTTTCATTTTTCTCTTGCCTTGGCTATACGACAGTCAAATATCAGAAGAATCCCTGCAGAGGGCACTTATTTTTAAGCTTCACCAAAGAAGGCAGACTTAAGGTACAATTCAGGCTGAAAATGTGCTGCTACAGGCAGTAAGTAACACCACAAACATGTTCTGGTGTGGCTGGGGTGGCTTAAACTGCTTCTGCACTGGAGAGTCCCATGTAGAAATAGTTTAACTCAGTTAATAGTTTTAAGTGAGATAAAACACTTCATTTCTGTGCATTTTATCTTGAATAACCACTCAATCAGAACCAAGTTAGATTCAGCGTACCTTTTGAGTAAAAGAAGTGGATTGAAGTTCCACAGTGAAAGGCTACACAGCTTTGTCATAGCTGTGACTTCTGCACACCTTCTGAGCACGAGCGCTTGAATGATCTTACCGTATCTGCTCTTCTCTGAGTTAACGGTCATTTTTGAGTAGTTCAGTCGCCCACAAATGATACTTTCACCAATCCAAAAAATATTTAATCTTTATTTAAACATTCAGAACACTGAACAAACGCATCTGGCTCCACTACCAGGCTGAAGTAAAAGCTCCTGTGGAGCATAAGAGAGAGGCTGCCATGGTCTACTTTTAGTAGTTCCATCATTGTTACAAGACACAGAGATCTTGGTGACTTCAGTTCAATTACCTGTTTGCCAAGTGCGGAGGTGCATTGAAACAAGGCAAGTATTCCATTTAGCTGGTTCAACTTAGGAACTTGATGGAAGTTCAACAGAGCCTGCAGAGAAGTCTTGTTTCCATATGAACTCTTCCAGGTATGCATTTCCCCCACCACAGTTGTCGGCACATGTGTAAACCACCAGCGTTCCCCAGTCAATGCTCTCTCCAAGGCAGTCAACCTGAAGGTGGTTCAGGAGCTGTGGCATAATCTTCAAGGAGAAACAAGGGTTTAGAGGCAGGCCGCAGCTCTCTACCCTCTCCCTGCATCTCTTCCCCAAGAAGGGTCCTGCCTTCATTGTGTTCTCTTACACCAAAATCCCAATCAAAACTACTAAGTAACACAGTAGCTCAAATAAAACCCACCTGGAGTTCCCAAAACAGCGTAGCAGATGCACACGGAATGAAAAGCATGGCCCTATTTTATCTATAGGACTTTTATTTGGCTAAGCGTTGCCTGATTGTCAGCCTCCTTCCATTTGGAATTAGCTTCGTAACTATTTTTGGTTTTGCATGACATTAAGTGTATTCACCATATATATGCTTCTAGCACTCAAAATTCTACAGCTGAATACTTCCAGCCAGTCAGATTTCCAATTCACATTGTGAAGGCTTTTTTTTTAAAAAAAACTACACAATACCAGACTCCTGTTACTTAAGAGATGGTGCCATATTCATAAGTTATGGCAAATTAATCAAGACAGGAACCTGCCTTCTGTATGTGAAAGTCTTCTAGGAAAAAGCAGCGACAATAGTAAATAAGGGCTCTCTACAATTTAGCATAGTCAGTTTGTGGCAACTTCAACTACCCTGCTCTAATTACAAGCCAGCACCTAGACAATTAGAACATGTTAAGTCTGAACTACATTACCTATATTATCTTTAAATAAATTTACGTACCTGGAATTCAAAAATCCTTTTGGCACCACATAAACAATTCGGGATATCTTTTTCTTCAGGAATATTTTCACCTGATACCCAGATTGGGCCTTCTCCTCCTCTGCAGTATCTAATAATCTGAAATAGAGCAGAAGTTTAAGTTCTCAAGACTTTCTTTTCATCTTGGTATGAAATTGGTGTCTACTAACATAGACAAAGCGGTAAGACGGTGCAGAAAAAGGTCAGTTCCTTTAGGTAACGCCCATGGCAAAGCCCATCAGTTGCAAATGCAGTATTCTAAATAAGACAGGTTCTTTATAGAAGTTTTCTTAACTATTTGAATCATGCAAGTATTCATACAGCATTTTTACAATGGTCCAGGGATAAACTGCAACGATTTGTATTTCTGTAATGAAGAGACTCAGGAATGCTAGGTCATGTATTTTATAGTCTTGAGATGGAGGAAGAGCAGATCAGTAATTATCACATAGAAGCGTACAGAAAAGTCAGGAATGCAGCCCAGCTCTTTCTGTTTGCAGTGCTGCACCCAAATGCAAGGGGACTGTCTAACATTCAAGGCGGCAGCATTTTCAGGCCTTCGTATCCTTTGTTGTTCTGTTACTTATCTAAATAGTTATACAGCAAATGAGGCATTATCAACAAGAGGACACTTTCGCAGATAAGCCAGTATGGGGGTGGTCAAAGAGGGAGGTGATGGAGCCACCCCAAGCAGAGGAGGGAAGAGACTCCAAGTCTCTCACTTTCTGGATGTGCACCCTCCCTCCTCAGCTACCAGGTAAATCATAGAGAGAATTCTTTTCCTCCACCACTTCCACGGATTTAGGCCTGTGTTTCCTTTGAATGGAACCACGAATCTTGTTTCTGTTTGACAATGTGGCTTTTTTCAGCCTCATTGGTTAGCAAGAAACAGAGGATGGGAAGATTCCTGGTTTAAACAGTTGAAATTTTAAAGTCATCACTACTTTGTTAAACCTTAGAAAAAGCCACACTACCCCCCTGCCCCAGCTGGTGACAGTGACACAGCTCCTCAGTGCAACTTTGGTTCTGCTAAGGAAAACCAACAGGGCCAAAGGCTGGGGAAAAGCGCCATGGTTCACCACCTCCTTCGGTTAGGACCACTTCACAGGACAGCAGGTGCTCCTTGGCTTCAGCACCCCTGTGCCTTCTCATCCTGACCAATTTCTGTTTGAGTGAGATAAGCAGGTGCTAAATTCTTATGTCAGCATGAATCAAGTTCTGCATGCAAGGAAGATGAGGATATGTGGGTTAAGGTATGTGGAGGATGAGGACACATCCCCATCGCCATTTCTAACCGCAGGTATGAAAGGTGTGAAACATTTTTGCAGGTGCAGCAGGATGCTGTGCCAGAACTCTTAAGTTCTAAGGCTGCCCCATCTTCTGACCTGCTCTGGTTCGGCAGCTACTTGTTCTTTGAACATTTGGAAGATCTTGTCTTCTTCAGTCTCATGTTTTGCCATTGCTTCCAGTGTCTCTTCATCTAAGGCTTGAAATGCTTCACCTAAGCAAGAAAAAATAAAAATCTGAAAGATTACAGGCTAACGCAAGACAGCCACAAATTAAAAACAATATTGCACCAGTAAGTGCATTTTGCTCTCAAGAATCATACACAGCATAAAGCACTAGGACTTCCCCCCCGCCCCCCCCTTCTGGGCCATATTAGGATTCAGTCATACACAGATCCATTTACTAGTTTTAGTTGCAGTTTAAACACAGATATCAGTAGTAGAATGCTGGAAAGGGAAGGAGTTAATCTACCAAATTTTATGGCTCCCAGCGGCGATCGCTGAGGCTGCTGAACCTTCAGAACGTGACATCTGGAAAAGGCCACCCATGCTGGCCAGGCTTCAATTTCTAGTACTGAGCAGTCTCAAGACCACTTTAGACCACAGTAAAGGACAGCTGGAACCCTGTAGCACCACAAACTCTCCACCCTGGGCGTGCAAAGCCAGTGTGGTGAGCTGCAAACACATTGTGAATTTGGGGTAGGGGGGGTTGGGGTGTATGTGCTCCTGCGCTTCAGCTGCTTCATGCAAGGACAATTAAAATAGGCTCAGAACAGTTTTCTTCTAGCAAAGATGAGGAGATTTGTGAAGTATTTTCTCTAAACTAAGACAAACTGAACCAAGTCAAGACAAGACCATCTAACTCAATCTCGCGATTCCAACAGCGTCCAGCAGCAGATGCTCAGGGCCCTGTTTTGCACACTGGCGTTGTTCCTTACCTGCGGGAAGCACACAGGGACACAGCGTAACTCCCGGCTGCCTGCAGCTTCAGGGCAGCAACAGCCGCTTCAACAGCTCCTGGGGTTGGGGCTTAGTAAGTCCCTCCCCTAAAAGCAACTTACATTACGGGACGAGTACAAAAAGTGTGCATCACAAATGACTGTAAATTTAGCCCTTTGTCACCAGCGCTTAACAATGAACCCTTAAAAGTCATAGTATTTTCTATTTTAAAGATGTAATACCAGCTTCATTAGGAAGAATTACACAGCATCTTACCTGCACTGCCTGTAGCTCTGAGATCCTCTTGTTCTTTCGGGTCCTTTGATGTATCTGCAGCTTCTTGTTCATCATCGGGACCTACACTGCTGTCAGCAGGAAATTCTGGTTCCTCAGGTTCTATCAAAATTTCATATTCTGGAAAAAGGAATTCATTATGCTCTTGAATTGCATCTGCTGAGTCATCTACAAAACAGAAAACAGACACCACAACGTCATCTCATATTACATGTCCTTCTCCCCAAAAGCTACACAGCAAACTACATGGCAAAAACACAGCACGAACATGAGCAAAGGCGATTTACATCACTGCTAGAGCTGATTTAGAGATAAAGAAGATTTGTATTAAGGAGAGAAGAAAACTACAGTAGGTGATGCCTTGCTTTGAATCATCATAAATCTACGAGACACGGAAGACAGACTAAACAGTGTTAGCAGCTGCGTTTGAAAAACTCAAACCTTGCAGTTTGACAGCTCTGTGCATATGTCATTCTGATTAGCATATGCACACAAGTCAAGCGTGCATCAGGTGCCCTGAGACCATACCATTTTTTCTTATTTTTCCTTTGTATATTATGAGCAGGCAGTTTCCACAAATTCATCAAGTATACCCTCTGTATTGACGGTATTAGCTACATGCTAGTATGTTTCAGGTTTCCACTGTTTCAATTACATATCTCAAATGTTTGACACAAACCTTGATTTGCACAAGTCAACATTTAATGTTCTGCTTATTTCCACTTCTACAATCAAAGCTTTTGGCACTAGCATCCCACAACGCACAATGGAAAAATGCATCACACGCGCCAAGTTTCATCGCACCATTATTAACGTGATACTTCTGAAGACTGAAAAATACTTCAAATACTCTGTACTTGTCCCTTTAACAACCAGCAAACAAACAAGCGTATTAATGAGACAAGCAAGAGAGGGGACGGCTTAAGAAAAGGGTCTCTAACATAGCACACTGGTGGAAAGTACTGTCTTCATCTACTGACCGTCACTGTATCCTGTGAATGCATCACCTTTCTAGGTTCCTTTCTAATTTATGAATAAACGGTCTTAAAAGTAGCTTGCAAGGTAAAAAAATCGGTCAGCACCCTTTCAGCTTTTTATGACATAAGGCAGTCAGACAGAGGTCTTTGAAACAGACCAAAGGCATGCCTTAAACTTGTTAGCCTTCCAGGAACAACAAAGATCCTCCGTTCTTATGTCACTGAAGTGAAAAAAAGCACCTGCCAGAATTACTGACAGTTCCTTACAGAACACCGAACAGCGCAGAAGACACGAGCTGCTTCTCTCTTCCACGGGCCCTCACCCCGCTCAGGCACACTGAAAGCACCGCTGCCTCCGCAACGGCAACGTTCCCTAGCGAACGCGGGGCGAGGAGAGCGCGTACCCCCACGGCTCCGGAGCCAACGGCCAACCCGCAGCGCGCCCCCCGCCCCGCCCGAGACCCACCTCCAGCGGCGTGCTGCCCGCAGGACCGCCGGTGCCCCCG